>OY998176.1:13125616-13725616 GCA_963921935.1 Galeruca laticollis | reverse complement strand
ATATGGATAAATGTCAAAAAACCAGCTTCACTCAAATTTTTCTAGTTCAAATCTTTTCTTCTCTCATGTGAATTTTCTTATACGATTTATTAATTTTGTTTTCAATCAAAAACCTAATAGATGCATCTTTGTCAAATTTAATTTAAAAATAGGCCTTATTATTTCTCGAGAAATTATTGTAAAGAAACTGGATCGGACTCACCAACTAATAACTGGACAATTCTAATGGATCTTAGAATTCAGGAAACTTTCTAAATTTTATTTAGAAATCTGGGACACATTCACTACACACGATGCAATTCTTATTCGAATTATGCACGCACTGGCTTTATAATGAAATGGCTTTTGAATCTTGTTGTATAAATATACAACTTCTATTATCTACCAAAAATTGAGACAACTCTAATGACGATGTTGCCTCTTCGGGATTTCAAACACAAACTAACTAAACTTTCTTCAAATAAATAAAATCTCCTCTCCTTTGGTTACGAAAAATTCCTTTATTTAAAAAAAATACTAATTTATGTTTCCCTATAACAAAGAGATATTTGAATTCTTCTATTATCATTGTAATTCTGATAGCAGAGACATCTGCATTTTAAAATTTCAAATATATTCTCCAAAATGTAATATAATTCTGTCTATCATTAAATATATTCTACATAAACGTCATGCGAAAATTAAAATGTCACATTTGATTGTTATGCCGAATCTTTCAAAATTATTGATTATACCTATAATACAGTGTGTATCGAAAGTATTGAATACAAATATAAATAGTTTGCCTTATTTCAATGTTTCTTTTACATTTTAAATAGAGGAACTGTATTAAGATATATATATATATATATATATATATATATACACTACTCCAAGAATTTAACGCACCACCAAAATATAACCAAAAGTTTAAAGTAAATTTTTGTCTAAACTGCTTATCCGATTTGAATAATTTTTTTTGAATGACAGGTTGACACTTCCAGAGAGTTAGTGTACTACTGTATTTGCATACAAACTTATTTTTGTATAAATACGGGGTGTTGCAATGATAACCTGATTTTTTCATAAAATTTGTAACACCCTGTGGAGGTCAACAGTAACAATATCAACTTAAAATTAAAATCAAACTGTAGCTTTATCTTTTTGTAACATTTTGTTTTTTGATTTACTCTATTATCTTGGCCACAACAAGAGAAAATCAATTTTATAACATAACATGTTTTTTAGTAAAATTTATAATAATAAAAGTGAGTAGCGGGCTATGAAAAAGAATAAGTTACAGTAAATTGTCATTAGCTAAATACAGGTGTTAAAAAGCATTTCAAAGAAGTGTATTTTTAGTGTTAGCCCTTAAGTTTTTTTTTGTAAAAACCTTTATTTTAATTAATATGCAACGTGAAACACGAAATCTTACTAGCGAAGAATGTGCGCAAGCATTAATATTATTCGAGGAAGGCTGGAATTACCGAAGAATTGGTAGACGATTTAATGTATACCATACAACCGTTTCACGAGTTATACTAAGATATAGAGACACTGGAAGTCATGGTCGCAGACCGGGACAAGGAAGGAATCGAATGACAACCCCTAATCAGGACCATTTTTTAAAATTATCGGCATTAAGACAACGTTTTGTAACAGCCCGGACCCTTCAAACCCGGCTTCGAGATGCTACTGGTCTACAAATTTGTGGTGAAACAGCTCGTCAGCGACTACGAGAACACAATTTGAGACCTAGAATTGCTGCTCGGGGGCCAGCTCTAACTAGAGATCATCGAAGAGCGAGGCTGAATTTTGCCATGGAACATCGTAACTGGTTAGAAGCGGAATGGCAACAGGTATTATTTACGGATGAGTCTAGATTTTGTTTGTACAATAATGACAGGCGCATACGTGTATATCGACGCCCTAACGAACGATATGCTCAGTGTAATTTCTCAAACAACACATTATTTGGAGGAGGATCTGTGATGGTCTGGGAAGGTATTTCTTTGACTGGTCGCACAGAACATGTGGTCATAAATAATGGAAGCCTTACAGCTGAAAGGTACATGTTGGAGGTTTTAGACCAACATGTAATGCCATATGCGCCATATATAGAGCAAGGATTTTTGTTGATGCACGATAATGCCAGGCCTCATGTTGCTGGAGTTGTGAGGAATTATCTAGAGAAAGTTGGCATCGATACCATGGCATGGCCAGCTAGAAGCCCTGATTTAAATCCCATACAGAATCTCTGGGACACTCTTGGGAGGAGCTTACGAGAGGAACGGAACTTGAACACCTTGGAAGACGTGGGGAGGCGACTGATTGAAATATGGGAAGAAATTGACCAAAATGATATATGGTCGCTTATTTTAAGTATGATCCGTAGGTGCCAAGTAGTAATTTCTGCCAGAGGCGGAAATACTCGCTACTGACTTTTTTTACGTTTAGTTTCTTTGTTTTTCGTTGTTAAAGTTGGATAATAAATTTTAATAAAAAACATGTTATGCTATAAAATTGATTTTCTCTTGTTGTGGCCAAGATAATAGAGTAAATCAAAAAACAAAATGTTACAAAAAGATAAAGCTACAGTTTGATTTTAATTTTAAGTTGATATTGTTACTGTTGAACTCCACAAAGTGTTACAAATTTTATGAAAAAATCAGGTTGTCATTGCAACACCCCGTATTTATACAAAAATAAGTTTGTATGCAAATACAGTAGTACACTAACTCTCTGGAAGTATCAAGCTGTCATTCAAAAAAAAATCATTCAAATCGGACACGCAGTTTAGACAAAAATTTACTTTAAACTTTTGGTTATTTTTTGGTGGTGCGTTGAATTCTTGGAGTAGTGTATATATATATCATCATCATCATCATATGCAGCTTATTCAACCATTTTGTTATGGTGTAGCCTCCCTTTACATATTTATATATTCCACTTCCATGTGGGCCCATTGTTGTCTATTGCTAGCTATGCGGCCCCAAGTTGATCCTGCGAGTTTCTTTATGTCGTAGTCCCATCTTAAGTTGGGGCGTCTTCTTGGTCTTTTCACGCCTCGGGGATACCATTGCGTTATCTTTGTGGTCCATCTATCGTCTGTCCTTCTAGCGAGATGCCCCGCCCATTGCCACTTTAGGTATCTGATTCTATTTATGACATCTATCACTTGGGTCTTTTGTCTGATCCAATCAAGCCTTTTTCTATCTCTTCTTGTTATTCCAAGCATGCATCGTTCCATAGACCTCTGCGTTACCTGGAGTTTTCTAATGATATCAGTTTTCAGGGTCCAGGTTTCACAGCCGTATGTTAATACTGGTAGTACGCACTGATCAAACGCTTTCTTTTTCAAACGGAGTGACATTCTAGACTTGAAGATGATAGAGTTCTGTCCAAATGTTCTCCATGCTAATTTGATTCTTGTGTTTATTTCTGGAAGTAGAGAGCCTGATATGTGTATTAGTTGACCCAGATATATGTATTCCTCTACTATTTCCAGGGCAGTGTCATTAATTGTTATTTCTTGTGCGTTTATCAGTTCGTTATACATTATCTTGGTCTTACTCAGATTTATTTTAAGGCCTACTTCGTTGCTTGCTGCATTCAATTCATTTATTTGTTGTTGCATTTCGCCAGGGTTACTCGCTATCAGGATGATGTCATCAGCGAATCTTAGATGGTTCAAGTATTCTCCATCTATATTCAGACCTGTGTTGTTCCAGCCCAGTTTACTGAAGATGCTTTCTAGTGTTGCTGTAAATAACTTTGGTGATATTGCGTCTCCTTGTCTAACTCCTCTGCTGGTGGGGAATTCTGGTGTGCCCTCATATATCCTAACTCTCGCTTTGGCTTCCCTATATATATTTGCTAGGGTCTCAATATATGGCTTGTCGACCCCTTGTTCTGTTAGGGCATTTATTACTGCTCTGGGATATATAGAGTCGAATGCTTTCTCAAAGTCGATGAAGGCTAGTGCTAGTGGTTGGTTGTATTCTTTGGTTCGACTGATAACCTCTTTGAGGGTATGGATGTGATCTATTGTACTGAAGCCTTTGCGGAATCCAGCCTGTTCTCGTGGTTGGGACGAGTCTAGTGTATTTTGTATTCTGTTGTGAATGATCTTTGTGAATACCTTGTACGTCACTGGTAGTAGACTTATTGGTCTGTAGTTCTTAATGTCTTCTTTGCTGCCTTTCTTGTGGATCAACACTATAAGGGCGCTGTTCCACTCTTTAGGTATGCTCCTGGACATCAGACAGTTCGTGTATAGTTTGGCAAGGTACTTCCATGTTTTAGCTCCTGCATATTTGAGTATTTCGGTCGTGATGCCGTCGTTTCCCCAGCATGATATATATATATATATATATATATATATATATATATATATATTGAACTCATCACAACATCTATAAGGGTTAGAAGGTGTTGGAGTGTGAGGTTTTCAAGCGTGAATTAGGTTGTAAGTTGCCAAAACATAGGGAATTAATTGTTTTTCATGATATGAATGAAATTAAAGTTAGTTATATATTGAATATGTACCTATGATATCGTATGTTTAATGTAAATATAGAGATGCTAAAATAATATTCAAAACACTCACCATTGTCAGTGCTTCCTAAAATAATTCACTCATAACTTGTATATCAGACCATAAAAATCATCTTTAAACAATATAATAATTTGTAAATTTGGCATATACGTCATTAAAAGTATCTAAACCACTAAAAGAATAAATAAATGTATTTATATTATTATAATACATCATGTTTAATAAGAATTAGTAGCAAATTAATTATTTTTTATGTTTACTATCATAATGACACTGAGAACTGTCAACAAGATTGGAATGTCAAAATAATTTCAAGACATGGAACATCAGCGACAGATTTCGTTGTGCGCGACAGGATTCATTGTCATAGAAATATATAATTTTGACAAGCGTATAAAGCGAGGATGTAAAATAACATATAAAGAAATTTTGTAAATAGAAATTTCAGTCCGCGTTTATAATGAACACTAATTGTGGAAGAATTCTAATATAATTGGAAAAGGATTGCATATGTATTTCAGAGTAATCAGACTGTAGATTTGTTTCATTTAGAATGGAATAGTTTTATACAATCAGAGGCTTTTTTTTATAAATAGGGATATTTTTGGAAAAGTAGAGTTTTAAATAGATAAATTAAATTATTTTGGAAATAAACAAAGCATTAAATATCATCAAATATTTCCGAAAAATATGAAATTAAATGGAAACCTCTGATTTCTAAATTATTGTTAAAAAAATCTAGTGAGATGATGAGTTTTGTCCATGGCAACGGACAGGAGAAATGAGGGTTGTTTATTTTGGAAAATGGAGGATGATATATGATATTGGTTTACTTGATGGCATTACAAAAAAGTTAGTTTTTCCAATTGTTTTTTGTAACATGACTGATGACTTTTTAGTTTTAGGTATCATAATAATGTTTTTTGGATGAGGATAATGTGTTTTCAAGAAGCAAAAATACTTGGAATATATATGTGATTAAGATGAAAGCACAAAAGACTAAAACGATTTTAGTGCTGAAGAATGGCAGAGAGAAAAAGAATGGTTGAGGTACTAAGAGATGGCTTAAAATGTGAGTAAAAGGTCTTCCTTTTCTTCATGCTTAATATCAGATGATCTTTGTTTTAGTTTGAGGATACAGAATGTTTTCGTTATGTTAGAATGCTTGGATGTTTTTTAAGATGCAAAATTCTTCCTAGCCTTTGACGATAATGATGACAGATGGTTTAAAATGCTTTTTTATGACAATGGCAATGTGAGAACCTTGTATTGTATTCTTAATGAAGATTATGAATTGTTATTGTTTTTACTGACGTTATTGTAAGTAGTATTGACATATAACGTAACATTAACAGTATTGGTGACAGAGGGTGTAGACAAATTTCACAATGTAGGTTGACAGTATTCACGACAGATGGCGTAGATATATTCAACAATGTAAGTTGATTCTAGACACAGGGCAGATGAGGTTTGTTATCTGTATATTTTGCTAAAAAAATATATTTCTTCTTTATTAGTTATTTATTATTATTAATTAAAATAATACATAATTTGATTCCAAACTGCAAAGCAGCCCGAAAAAGGATCTTATTTGTATTTTCGTAGAATTATCCTTTTCAGTTTTTGTTTTTTCTCTCTAAATAAAGATGTTATTATATCATACTCTAATTTTGAGAGTTTTTTATCCCGTTGCTTTCGACTAGTCCTCTTAAATAATGGTTTTATTACATTGTTATACTTTGATTCAAATTATTGATGCCTTAAACGTCCGCGAGAATTTCAATGAGCATTTGTTTGTGAAGTTGATCGTTTAACGGTGTAAGGGTTTTAGGGTTATTTGAAAAGATTATTCGATATAAACCAACTGTTGCCGAATATACTTTGTCATTTACTATAATGTTTTCTTCATCAAATGATACATCTTCATTACCCAACTTCCACTGTGCTCCAAGGTAGTGTAGACGGTAGGTATAATCAAGATCACTGCAGTTCTCCCAGTATTTTTTAATATATATATCAAACCAATACTAATTAAATAATAAAGATCAACAAGAAAACGACAAATTGTAAATGAGGGGTAGATTAGATTAGATTTTAACGGGGTTACAGTGCACTGAAACCAAAGGTTTATTGAGCCCCCCTATCAGAGCTGTTCTCGCCACTACTACAGCTCGCCTTCCAGTTTCAAGGTCAAACAGAATTTTCAATATTTGGAATAATTTGGGGAGTGAAATTGATTCAGCAACAAGTCTCAACATATTCAAAAATAATTGAGTGAATGAAAACGACGAATACTCAGTGTGTATTAGTTTATTACTTTCAGGCTAAGCGCTTTCGGCTGTTAAGCCATTATCAAAGCCGTCGTCATTTAAAAAATTAGTTGTCAAAGCCATCAAGTTGATCAAAAACAATATTCAAGATAGAACCATCGTTATGATTGAGTCATTCGAATAAAAACATTAAAATACCCTATTGGAAGGGTGTAAAATTATATTCACATGATGTAAATTCACTCAAAATTAAAAAAACTCAGTTTATTAAATTACATTTGTAAATTTAATAATTTGGTTCCTATTTATTTAGAGACAGGTATTTGGGACGGCTTCAACGAGGTTAGGCTCTCAATCTTACAAGTTTCTTGTCCAAAGCATTTCTTGCGTTGGCTTGCAATGGCGAGGTATTCCAGAACTAGGTGATCCGGAGTTTCATTCTCCTCCCCACAGAATCTACACTCGTCAATCTCTGCTAGACCTATTCTCATTAAGTGCTTCCTAAGGCGGTAGTGTCCTGTTAGAAAGCCCGTGAGGAGATGTCGCTTATTTTTACTGAGGTCCAAATATGTTTTGGATCTAGCAGTGTCAAAGTTCTACAAGAACTTTTTGGAATGTCTGAACCCGGGAAGGCACCGCCAGAGTGCTTCTCATTCGGTTTCCTCTTTCTTCCGGAACTCTTTCTTGTAGGAGCATTTTGCTACACCACAGAAAGGCTCCGAGCCAATAAAGGGCATTTATGCTCCTTTCCTGGCAAGTATATTGGCCCCTCCATTTCCTGTGATTCCCGAGTGGCCAGGAACCCAGACTAAAGAGACCCTGTTATTCTTGCCTAATTAATCAAGTTTTTTTTGGCACTCCCATACCAACTTTGAGTCAATGAAATGGGAGCTCAATGCTTTGATAGCTGCTTGACTATTAGAATGGATCGTTGTGTCACATTTCTGGTAGTTTCTTTCTAGGTCGTTTCCACGCATATTTTGATCGCAAGTATTTCTGCCTGAAAGACGCTCGGAAAGGAGGCTAACGATAATGAGTATCTGGTGACAGGCCCAAATACTCCAGCGCCTGCTCCAATTATGGTTTTTGAATCATCCGTATACCATCTAATAGTGTTTTCATTGAGAGTTTGGGTGGTGTATTCCCTTTCCAAGTCTCTCCTCGTATTAAGCATCGTGGTGAAATTCTTTTCGATGCTTACTTTCCTAAGAATTTCGTCACTGGGAAGATTCGCTAATGAGACGTATCTTGTCACAGAGGAGCAAGCTCCCTGATTTTTAATACTCTCATTGCCTGAACCTTCCTTAGATATTCTAAAATCTAGAAAGATCTGCCTCTTGGGCAGATCTTTCTATCACCAGATGTAGAGGTGTGAGATCTGTAATGATCTCAAGTGCCCTAGTTGGACACGTTCTCATAGCTCCCGTGATGCACACACAGGCAAGCCTTTGAACTTTGTCGAGGGTCTTAGAAATATAATAATTTGTAATATTACAGCAACCTTCTGTATGTGACGTTAGTGAGAAGTATAGAAATTAACATCGTATGAATGTTTCCTATAGGAAGTTACTAAGAAGAAGTTCATAGGATGTGTATGTAACTGCGAATTCAAGTATTACTGTGTACATCAAAAATATGATTTATTTACATGACATGGATGTTAATAGAGTTGGTAATAAAATTGAGACATCTAGGAGATATCTTATTAACGTTTTAAATAAACATCTCCAAAAATAACATCACAAAAAAGACTTGTTATGTTTCTTGTCTAGTGGGTTATTTTATAGTTTGCTTTCCGGACGATTTCTGAATTGCCTTGCTTCTATACCACAAGTTATTTTTCAAGTATTCTCAATTAACTACATAATTTTTCAGTGATGTCATAATAATTATAAATCACCAATTGCTTATTATATTGCTTCAACACTGTTCCCAATTTAAAAGCCCTACTGCTTTAAAGTTATTTACGACTTCAGAATTTCAACCGCACGATTCTTCCCAACTGCAAAGCAACGTTGATAGACATTGTTTACATTAATCATGCTTTTCCTGTGCCTTCAGGTCCACTTAGTGTTACATGAAAGTTTATATATTTATAGGAAAAACTCACGAGAGACAGGTCGACAATAAATTGAAGCCAAATATTTCGACCTGTGTCCCGCGTGAAATGGGACCGTACAGGAAAATGATACGATAAAAACCCGAGATTTTGGTTGTGAAGGGACAACATTTTTGGGACGGTATATTCATTTTAGAAAGGTTCAATCGTTTTTGCTTTTTCTACTTGTTTTTCGCGTATTCCCTCTGAAACCTTTAATAAATTACGTAGATTGTATATGTCTCCGGTAAAATACGGATGAATTGTTGTGAATACGGGATAAATACATTAGGATGAATAACAGCTTGATTTTCAATTGGTCCAACGATTGTATCGCATTTGTATAACACTAGGTTAAATAGAATATTTTGTTTCGTCTTAGTATAATCAACAACGACAAATTACGGATATTGTAAAGAATCTATGAACGATTTAATCTGTAGTTATTTGGGCGTTTTAACTTGTTCCGTAATTGAAATGAGCTGCCTTTTTCGTTGAGATATAGTTATTTGTCAGTGTAAGATGAACAACAAGGTTAAAAGTGTGAAGGAAGATGTAATAATGGGTTATATATTAGATTTGTTGAGTAATTAAGTACATTTTATGAAAGCAATTCTAAGCGAGTTATATACACCGCTTTTCAAGAAACCATATATGAAAGCAGAAACCCAACACCATTCTGAGAATTATTATACTAATACGTTTTGTTTGATTTATAAAAAATACCTATTCTATGTTTAATCCTCTCACAAATAAGTTGTTGTATGATTGGTAGTAAAATAAATCTTCTTTTCAAAAATTTGTTTTTATGAAAGAAAAACAAAATTGGCGCAATCAGTAGGATTCGCGCAAGTTGTGGAAATATCGAACTGTTAAAAAGATATTAGTCCAGTGCAATTAGTTTTATTTAGAAAAAATTAGCAACACCCAGGGACCCTCAAAAAAGTATATTTTGGGGTATAACTAATTCAGGAAAAATAGTTTAAACAAAGTTCGAGTGGAAATGTGGAAATGGGGTGGTTTTGTGGGAGTTGAAAACTTACTTTTGCAATTTTAAAGTAGAAAATGACTTTTTAGCGCAAAATAATATATAGAAAAGTTGTAGATAATAAAAAAATGAACAACTTTTGTATGAAAGATTTTTCAACATAACCTCAAATTCAAGATGAAAATCGTAAAAAACCATTTTTTTTAAATTTTTTTCTCTGGAAAAAAATGCAATTTGCATGAAACTTGGTGAAAGTGTATCTCATTTTATGCTACATAAGCACAATTTTTTTGCACAACCAAAAAAAATATTTTCCTAGAAAAAAAAGCAATTTAAAAAAAAATGTCCAGTCATATTTTCGACTTTCGAATTCTGCACCCGCGAATTTTGTTCTATGGAACGTCTACTTTAATATTGCCTATCTATGTTGGGGTCGTATTTTGCATTAAACCCCTTAAAAATCGGTAAAACGGGAAAAAACGACTTTTTGATATACTTATTTTTTAATATGTAATATACTATGTATTAGAATATCTCTTAGCAAATAACCTGGAGACCTTAAACGTGGGGACAACCCCCACTTTTGTCAAGAGAGCAAGAGAAGAGATCCTGGACGTAACAATTGAAGACATGAGTTGATAAAGGTGCTATGTCCACTTTTTTCAAATAATTAGGTTTTGGTTTATTTGGTTCTCTAATAACCCAATAACCCAATGCAACCCCTGAATACACCTAGATTGTCAGATTTTCAATACTATGAGATATTTTTATTGATAAAGGTGCTATGTCAGTCACGCATTCGCCATATATTAGTAGATAAAGGTGCTATGTCCAATTTGGTGACATAGCACCTTTATCCACTAAACTATTGGAAAGTTCTGTTCACATGTTCGGGTGCTATGTGATATTTTAAGGTTATGTTTATAATATTTATACTGTTTCTGTGACCAAATCCGGGATTTTTAAAGAAGGTTTTTCAAGGAATACGGTTTTAAAACTACATAATAATAGTTCATCATGAGTTCCAGAACTAAAAGAATGTTGGAATTGATAACAGATAAGAATTTATGTCTTCCTAGTGAAGGTAAGTTGTTTTAGTTTACTATTATTACTTTGCTCTCCCCATTTACCATTAAATTTATTCTAAAAAGGTAAACTTGGAATATTTTTAATATTATTCGTTTTTCGGTACTTTTCAGAGGATAAAAGTTATTCGAGCTCCTGTCCAAGTACAGAGAAAATTGTTGAAGAAAACAATATAATGCAAGACATCGCCCAACAAAAGTCTCTGCAAAATGTGAATAGTGTTGAGCAACCAAGCACTAGCGGACTTCAAAAGCAGTGCAGCTCTGAAACAGGTAAGCATAAAATAACATTTTTCTAATTTTGACATATAATGTGACACTTTTTAAAACTGATTGACGTTATGAAAGGTCTTACTTTGTGTAAGTAGTTACACAAAGAAAAATATTATGTAACTGGTTACGAAAAATGGAATATTATGTAACGTCAAACTGACATGAAGTCAACAGACTTGATTTCTGTTTTCAAAATTTTTATCAATAATATTCTATATTTACTATTTCTTATTCAAAATTAGAAAAAATCTTGTATGTAATACGTTAAGAAATGCAATTTTGTGTAACTTGTGAGATGTTTGCGGAACTCACTGCGTTCGTTCCACAAAAATCTCACGCGTTACACAAAATTAGGCATTTCGTAACTGATTACATAAATAGCTATTGGAAGCTCCCTACTAAATATATGCAATTTTTTCCAGAGTCTATAGAAAATTGTGATGAAGAAAGCGTCACATCAGGCAGCGACTATTTACCTTCCAGTGATGGAGAATATTCTGACTCATATATTTTCCCCAATAGGCACAAACATGAAAATGTTCATAGAATTATACGTAAAGTGTTTTTTGATGACAAGGAAAATGACAAAGAGGCCGAAAACCTAGACAAAAAAACCATTGGAAATTCAAAAAACGTTGCAAGCTTAGGATTGCTTGACGAAGATATTCTGGAAGTTGAAGGTGATGGAGGAACACAAGACGAAATGCATAACAATAGACAAAAATTTCATGTTACTGCTGATGGGATAAAAAACAGTGCGACGGTTAAACCAGATTTCAAAGTAGCTAAAAAGAGAGCACGGAATCCCGAGAAATGGAAAAGAAACAAAGCTGCAAAGTTAAGACAACAAGGTGAAGCATATGTATCTCAAAAAACTGGTAAAGTCGTGGAAAAAAAAGTAATAAAAGACGGAATATTATGTAAAGAAAGTTGTCGCCTGAAGTGTAGTGAGAGATTTAGCATTCAAAGCAGAGAAAAAATTTTGGAAAAATTTTAAAAACTGGATATTAATTCCAAAAATGTCTTGATTTTCAAAAGTATCAAAATGTACGAAGTTAATCGTCATCGGTCTCGTAAAAATTTGAAAACCAAATCTTACTCTTTTAAATATACAGTAACATGTGACAAAGAAACCGCACTGGTGTGCAAAAATGCCTTCTGCTCTCTGTACAGAATTGGAAGTAAAAAAGTGTTTTGGGCTCAACAAGAGCTAAAAGCTGGTCAGGTAGGCCCCTCGCCGCATAAGCAGGGTCATCACACAAATCCTAAAAAGATTCCTGAAGATGTAATTACCTGTATTGATAACCACATCAAGCAGTTTCCTTCTGAAGAATCACATTATTCTAGGAACAAAAATCAATATAAAAAATACATTTCTCCTTTACTTAATATTAATAAACTCCACCAACTTTATATAGAGCAATGCGAAGAGAGAAAACTCGAAAATAAATATATGGTTAAGGCCTCCTTCTATCGGCATATTTTCGAAACAAAGTTTAATTTGTCTTTTGGTGCCCCGAAAAGCGATACTTGCAGTATATGCGATGCTGGGGAAAATACCTCAGAGCACACCGAAAATTTCCAATTTGCCTTCGCCTTGCAGAAAGTTGACCGAGAAGTTACAGTTGTTGATAAAGAAAAATGTTACATTACAATGGACCTCCAACAAACAATGCCACTACCAAAGTTATCAACGTCTAAATAATTTTATTTGAGTTTTTAAATGAAACTCAAGGTCTCTAGTTAATTCCACAATATAATACAAGTTATTGAAAATTCTAAAAAATTGACAATTGTTTCGATAAATCAATATCATCGTCAGAATGACAGAAGTTACATTTCATTTTATGCCTACCTGATGTTTAGTAGTTATATTTTTGGCTAGACCAAGAAGTAACCTAACTTGTGATTGGCTTAATATATGTTTATAGAAAAAAGAAGAAGATGTGATATTACAAATATTGAAGCTTAGATATTATTAGCCCTATGGTGATATCCTGGATATCATTTTTCCAATTAAGATCAGTATAACTGTGCAATGATATAGAAAACCAGGAAAACTATATCTGCTGATCTTTACAATTATCACTTAATAAGACAGTTTATTAGTGGAGAATTCCCTAGATTTAACTGTTCATTGACAACTTCATATTGTGGGTTTCTTAAATGTCTTCTAATTTCCAGTTCTTCAAGGAAATCTAGTTCTTGTTTCTTTTCACAAATATGCAGCAGTTCTAGTTCTGTGTTAGGTGTCAATGAATGATTGGTGTCAAGTAGATGTTTTGCGTAGTGAGATTTATCTGGTTGTTTTAATCTGTAAGCTCGTAAGTGCTCACTGTATCGTATTTCAAAATTCCTAAGGGTCTGACCCAAATAGACAGCATTACATTCTGGACATTTGAGTTTATATATACCTGACTTCTTTAATAGTGGTATTTTTGTTTTT
Organism: Galeruca laticollis; assembly: GCA_963921935.1. Taxonomy (NCBI): domain Eukaryota; kingdom Metazoa; phylum Arthropoda; class Insecta; order Coleoptera; family Chrysomelidae; genus Galeruca; species Galeruca laticollis. The sequence continues at coordinate 13,711,919 of OY998176.1, read as the reverse complement.
ACATTTAACAATTTTGTACTAACGTTACTTTCTATTTTAAAAGAAATTGTTGCATTTGTTGCTGAAGATATTATCTTTGAAATATTATTAGAAATATTTCCTGCATATGTGATGGTTTTATAAGTTTTAATTTCATCAGCTTGTTTAGGATATATTAGTTGTAATGCCACTTTTTTCTCTTTTTTACTAATTAGTTTATTTATCATATCTAATGGATAACCGTTAGATGTTGCTATTTGTCTAATTGTATTAATCTCTCTATCAAAATTACATTTGTTCATAGGAACTGAAAAAGCTCTATGTATCATTGAATTATATGCTGCTAGTCTGTGTGAGACAGGGTGGCTAGAATTGAATGGAATTGTCACATCAGTCTGTGTTGGTTTTCGGTAAATTGAATAATCAAGTACATCATTAACTCTTTGAATTTTTAAATCAAGAAAATTGATTGAGCTATTTTCTTCAATTTCTAATGTAAATTGAATTTTCGGGTGTAAATTATTGATGTGGTTGAAAAACACATCTAATTGTCGCTCACTACCCATAAAACAAGCTAATATGTCATCCACATATCTATACCAAAATAAAATATTTTTCGAAATATCACTTTCAAAGATCTTTCTTTCTAAATTGTCCATAAAAATGTTTGCTAAAATAGGTGATATAGGGCTTCCCATTGGTAAACCTTCATTTTGAATATATATCTTATTGTCAAAAGTGAAATAATTCTGATTAATGCATACATCAAATAAATTAAGTATATCTGATATTATTCCTGGATTAATATTTTTATCTTCTAGTAATTTTCTTACAAGTATTAGACATTCTTTAGGAGGAATTTTAGTAAACATATTAGTTACATCGAACGATATGAGTTTATAGTTATCTTGCAAGTGGATTGATTTCAACTTTTTGATTAGTTCTATTGAATTTCTAATTGAGTACTGAGATTCATATCCGTAAGTATTGAGTATATTGTTGAGCTTTTTTGCCAATATATTATTAGGAGCATTAACATAAGAGACTACAGGTCTAATTGGTTTCGTTATTTTATGTAATTTAACTGTTCCATATAATTGTGGACAATGAGGATTCTTATGTATGATAGACCTCTTTTCGTAATCATTTAAAAGATAATTTGAATTATTAACAATATCCCTTACATTATTAGAAAACTTCTTTGTTGGGTCTGCTTTAAGAACTTTTACATCGCTGGATTCTATAAAGTTATATACTTTGGAATTGTAATTTTCAGTCGTCAAAATGACAGTAGCATTCCCCTTATCGGATTTTGTAACTGTTAGGTTATGATTCTCTATCTTCTGTTTTATTGCGTTTAAAACTGAAATGTCATTTTTTGTTGGACGTTTAACTTTTGAAGGTTCAATATTTTTGATTAAATTGGCAATTTTTAATTTCTCATAAAGAAAATTATTTGAATTAGATTTTAAAGCTATTTCTGACTCTGTAGCTATAATTTGTTTAATATTATTCGTAAATTTAGGTGGTATGCTGTACTTTAAACCTTTATTTAAAAATTCTATTTCACTATTTGTAAAATTAGTGTCTGAAAGGTTTTCAAATCGTGGTGCAAAGTGTGTTGGTATGTAGGTACTTACAGTTTCATGATGTTTTGAGTATTGAATTTTATGTTGTGTGTCTTCAAGATTCTGTAGCTTCTTTTCTTGTTTCTTAAATTTCATATGCTTCATAGTGCTGATATTTTCTCTAATTTTGTCATCCAAACAGTCAAATTCTACTGGATGTAATTGGAATGTGAGTTCTGAATGTACAACTTTTATGTAGTTGTCTAAGGAGTCTCTAACTTTGAACCATTTCTTACATTCAGATTTTATCCAAACTCGTTGAGCACATTTTATAGCTTTTTGTGCTTGTGGTGTTTTAGTGTGACATTTTATATTCACATAATTTGGTATTACCTTTTTTCTAAGGCATTCTTGGTTAAACCAAATGTTTTGTGATGCTTTGTAACGTTTTTGTAGTAACTTCTGGTACAGTCGGGTCAAATCTTCTCTCGAAGATTTTTTAATGAAATTGACTGTCTCGACCCTTACTTCGTGGAATATGCTCATATTAGTGTTTTTAAATGAAACTCAAGGTCTCTAGTTAATTCCACAATATAATACAAGTTATTGAAAATTCTAAAAAATTGACAATTGTTTCGATAAATCAATATCATCGTCAGAATGACAGAAGTTACATTTCATTTTATGCCTACCTGATGTTTAGTAGTTATATTTTTGGCTAGACCAAGAAGTAACCTAACTTGTGATTGGCTTAATATATGTTTATAGAAAAAAGAAGAAGATGTGATATTACAAATATTGAAGCTTAGATATTATTAGCCCTATGGTGATATCCTGGATATCATTTTTCCAATTAAGATCAGTATAACTGTGCAATGAAAATTACAATTCCAAAGTATATAACTTTATAGAATCCAGCGATGTAAAAGTTCTTAAAGCAGACCCAACAAAGAAGTTTTCTAATAATGTAAGGGATATTGTTAATAATTCAAATTATCTTTTAAATGATTACGAAAAGAGGTCTATCATACATAAGAATCCTCATTGTCCACAATTATATGGAACAGTTAAATTACATAAAATAACGAAACCAATTAGACCTGTAGTCTCTTATGTTAATGCTCCTAATAATATATTGGCAAAAAAGCTCAACAATATACTCAATACTTACGGATATGAATCTCAGTACTCAATTAGAAATTCAATAGAACTAATCAAAAAGTTGAAATCAATCCACTTGCAAGATAACTATAAACTCATATCGTTCGATGTAACTAATATGTTTACTAAAATTCCTCCTAAAGAATGTCTAATACTTGTAAGAAAATTACTAGAAGATAAAAATATTAATCCAGGAATAATATCAGATATACTTAATTTATTTGATGTATGCATTAATCAGAATTATTTCACTTTTGACAATAAGATATATATTCAAAATGAAGGTTTACCAATGGGAAGCCCTATATCACCTATTTTAGCAAACATTTTTATGGACAATTTAGAAAGAAAGATCTTTGAAAGTAATATTTCGAAAAATATTTTATTTTGGTATAGATATGTGGATGACATATTAGCTTGTTTTATGGGTAGTGAGCGACAATTAGATGTGTTTTTCAACCACATCAATAATTTACACCCGAAAATTCAATTTACATTAGAAATTGAAGAAAATAGCTCAATCAATTTTCTTGATTTAAAAATTCAAAGAGTTAATGATGTACTTGATTATTCAATTTACCGAAAACCAACACAGACTGATGTGACAATTCCATTCAATTCTAGCCACCCTGTCTCACACAGACTAGCAGCATATAATTCAATGATACATAGAGCTTTTTCAGTTCCTATGAACAAATGTAATTTTGATAGAGAGATTAATACAATTAGACAAATAGCAACATCTAACGGTTATCCATTAGATATGATAAATAAACTAATTAGTAAAAAAGAGAAAAAAGTGGCATTACAACTAATATATCCTAAACAAGCTGATGAAATTAAAACTTATAAAACCATCACATATGCAGGAAATATTTCTAATAATATTTCAAAGATAATATCTTCAGCAACAAATGCAACAATTTCTTTTAAAATAGAAAGTAACGTTAGTACAAAATTGTTAAATGTAAAAACAAAAATACCACTATTAAAGAAGTCAGGTATATATAAACTCAAATGTCCAGAATGTAATGCTGTCTATTTGGGTCAGACCCTTAGGAATTTTGAAATACGATACAGTGAGCACTTACGAGCTTACAGATTAAAACAACCAGATAAATCTCACTACGCAAAACATCTACTTGACACCAATCATTCATTGACACCTAACACAGAACTAGAAGTGCTGCATATTTGTGAAAAGAAACAAGAACTAGATTTCCTTGAAGAACTGGAAATTAGAAGACATTTAAGAAACCCACAATATGAAGTTGTCAATGAACAGTTAAATCTAGGGAATTCTCCACTAATAAACTGTCTTATTAAGTGATAATTGTAAAGATCAGCAGATATAGTTTTCCTGGTTTTCTATATCATTGCACAGTTATACTGATTTTAATTGGAAAAATGATATCCAGGATATCACCATAGGGCTAATAATATCTAAGCTTCAATATTTGTAATATCACATCTTCTTCTTTTTTCTATAAACATATATTAAGCCAATCACAAGTTAGGTTACTTCTTGGTCTAGCCAAAAATATAACTACTAAACATCAGGTAGGCATAAAATGAAATGTAACTTCTGTCATTCTGACGATGATATTGATTTATCGAAACAATTGTCAATTTTTTAGAATTTTCAATAACTTGTATTATATTGTGGAATTAACTAGAGACCTTGAGTTTCATTTAAAAACACTAATATGAGCATATTCCACGAAGTAAGGGTCGAGACAGTCAATTTAATTTTATTTGAGGCAAATGTGGCTGTACAACTTTGGCATTCACTGTATAACTAGTTCAGGACACAAATCCTATTTTTTCACATGGACTGAAGACATCGCCAATAGAGACAGCAATGAAATTGCAAGTTGTTTACTTCGATTTTGCAAGTTACTTAAAGAAGAAAATGCAGAGATAGAGCATTTGATAATTTGGTCAGATCAATGTGGGGGACAAAACAAAAACTTTTCTGTTCTAAGCCTCTACGAATACTTGATATTGAATAATGTCTTCAAAATTATCGATCACAAATTTCCTGAGGTTGGCCACAGCTACCTAGATTCAGATAGAGACTTTGGACGAATTGAGAAAGTTCTTCGGAAACACCAAAATATTTATATACCAGACCAATATCGGGAAATAATAAAATCTGCCAGTACCAGACAGAGTTTGTGTTTTAATATGGAACATTTTTTCTATGATTTTGAAACACTTCCAGCCAAACTCCATTTATACAAAAAAGTGACCAATACGCTTAATCAAAAAATATACTTCCGCGATAAGGTCAAATGGATTAGAGTGAATGAATTTGGCAAATACTCTTACAAAACTAATTTAGACCCATTCGGTCCCTTTATGGAAGTCGATTTGCAGAAAAAAAGGGAAACCGTAGTACAAGCTGAAAAAGTGGTTTTACAGAAGTTACCTAAATGCGGTGGTCTCACTAGTGAAAAGATATCGAATCTGCAAGATCAACTGAAATTCATCCCAACAGATTACAGATGGTACTTTGATATTGTTTTGGAAGAAACTAAAAAAACCATAAGAAAAATCGGAAGACCTATTAGGCTTTAAGTTTCTTTGTGTCAACTTGTGTTTTGTTTAATTTCATAAGAAATAAAAATTTATTTCAATATACCTGAGTGATTTTCCAAGTTATTTCAAATCAAAAGTAACATAGCTCCTCTATCCACTAAAATAAATAGTATAACTCGCTTTAGATGTTAGTTGATAAAAGTGCTATGTCCATCAAAATCAAAATAACTATAAATCATTAGAGTTTATTTGATTATAAAATAACTAAGTAGTACAAACAAATACCGACCTTATGAGATACTGTTTGTATTGATTGAAAATTTTGTAAAAAAGTTCCGAGTTGAAACGCGTTTTCCTCATTTACTCAAAACTTTAAAAAGTGGACATAGCACCTTTATCAACTCATGTCTTCAATTGTTAATGTTGCTGCTAGGAAAAATGTAGAAGATTGGAGGGTGATGAGCGAGCCATCACTTTCCGACCATAGGATCAACGAATTTAGGATAGAGGGAAATACCCCCTCGATTCCTACAATCCGAAATCCTAGAAATACTGATTGGTCTCTTTACAAGACCAATCTGAAGGACAATTTGGAACACGTCGAGGTGAATGGGGTAAATCACCCGCATTGCGACCTGGGACAAAGAGTCGAACAGATCAGTGAGGCAATAATGGAAGCTTTTCATTCCAGTTGCCCATTATCATAAGCTCGTTCAGAAAAGGATGCTCCTTGGTGGAATGAGAACCTGTCAAATCTCAGAAAAGAGGCCCGTCGGCTCTTTGATAGAGCCAAACGTGACGGCAATTGGCAGGGGTACACTGAGAAGCTTACTCAGTACAATAAAGAGATTAGGAAGGCCAAAAGGCTCAATTTTCAAGCCTTTTGCGAAATGATCACTTCCACTCATACAGCGGCCAAACTACAAAAGGTTATGGCAAATGGGGGAACTAACCCCACAATGTCGCTGAAAAAGCCAGATGGATCATACACGGAAGGTGAAGAGGAACGATCGATTCTTCTTCTTAGAACCCACATCCCAGGTAGTGAACCAGCAACAAGCACCGAAATAGCAATGAACTATGCCAAAAAATCCCGCAAGGAAGATTGGGTTTCCTAAAATTGTTCACGAATAGTGCCTATCTTATCTACATTGTTTTTGTGACCAATATAATTTGGAAAATGCGAGAAAGCTAATTGCTTTTATCCAGAGTTCTCTAGTAAAAAAGGAACTAATATATATAAAGGACCGATCAGCGGATAAGTTAGTTGATAATTTGACATCGTGAGATAAACAAGTAAATAAACTGTTTATACAAATTAGTTTAAGTGAATATACTGTGTATATAAGTAGTGTTTAAATAAATTAGTAAGTAGCCATACCGTGTGTTTAAAATTTATACCTAACCATACCGTGTGTTTAAAATTTATCCCACCCATTTACTGTTTAAATAAATTAGAAAAACATTACATTATGTTACTTGTACCTACTGTAATTTCAATCTCTAGATATCCTGCATTTTACTGAATTCAAGAACTATATCTGATTCAAGTGTCTTTTCTAGCACTTTTTCTTACCGGCCTAAAATTTATTTTACCGGCCTAAGCCTTCGTATCGACCTAAGCTTTTTCACCGGCTGAAATTCCAACAGTTGAACTCTACCGGCTGGGACCACGGCTCTACTCAAAACCGACTTGACTTGACGCAGCCAGCTGATTAGACTGGCGGATAGCGACACCGATTCTACTTTGGCTCTGAGCTTTCCGCATGCGCAAATTCTTGTCAAACATAACATAACCTACTACATAACATCCTATATTATCTTTGATATCTTGTTTTTGTATATTAACGTGAACTTTGTGTTTTTTTATGGAATATTTATATATGTCTCTTCAGTAAACAACATTCAACAAAGACATGTGTGATACTAATTACAACAGTTTAAAGTGCAATACTTGCAATAAAAACTTTAGTCAAAGTAAAAGCTTGAAAGCACATATCACAAAATTTCATTCAGGTAAAAATTTGATCTTGATATTAGATACACCCTAATAATAATATCTGTATTTTAGGTACTTCATTGGCAAAGCCTCCTAAAAAGTTTAAATGTGCTGCTGTATGTAACGCCTGTAATAAAACCTTTGTTAAATACTCAAATCTAATGAGACATGTACAACAATACCATGCAGGTAAAATAATTTCGGAGTAGTTTTGAAATGTAACTTTATATTGAAAGTAGATATGTGGTTATTTTAGATCCATTGTCTGAACTTACTAAGCCCAAGAAGTATCATTATGAGTGCAGCAATTGTAAAAAACATTTCACACATTCCAAGAATTTTAAAAGTCATTTAAAATGTCATCAAGAGGAAAATAGCATTGTGAATGGTTTAAAATGTATATTGTGCCAGTAGAATCACAGTTTGCTAAAAAGTCCGATTTATATGAACATTTACAGAGCAGACATGACAGAAACATAGTAACAGAAGTGATACATTTTAATAATAAAGATGAATTTGATAATTGGAAAAAACAAGAGGAAATCAAAACTAATGAATTATTTATAAATGCTCATGGTAGTTATAAAGGTAAAACTTGCATCAAAACCCACTATGTTTGTCATAGGTCTGGATCATTGTTACGGGTTCATTATATTTTTTTGACTGAATAGGGATTTAATTAAATAAGACTTACAATTTATTATATTTTCTAAAAAAAAAGATCAGCTAATTATCTATTGAAATAACCTGTAGTCATTGTTTACATTGTTTAATGTCGATTGACCTTGAACTAAAACTCTTCTTGAATACAAAATATAAATCTTACTCTAGTTCTGTGAGTACTATGGAATTGATTGTTCTCAAAAATTGCCTAGCTAAGGAAATGTTCAGGTTGTCTATCTTTCTTCCTTCCGTCTTTTCTTTTTTTTCTGGGCCAAATGTAGACCATGTGGTTTAATTAAAATCGAATTCTATTTCGGAGCCCTAGTACAAAGAACGTAACATCAAAGAGAGAGTACGATTGACATCAGTTGATGCACACATTCTGTGGATTTACGTACCTTTCTTTACACGGCCGCTGCCCATATTCGGTAAGATACCTTGATTTCCGGAGATGCTCATCTAATCATAAACATTCGCAATTTCAGGCCAATACTGGAATGTCCAGTTAAATAATTAGCTGCGAACTATTTACCAGCAACCTGTCCATTACATTAGTTCCAGTAGCATCTAACACTGTCACAAATTATACCAACGTACAGCCTGCTGCAAAGGTAGAGTTGCACCACTTGGAGTAGGAAGTAAGAGATTTCAATTCTTTTCTTAGTTCTGCATATTGTGGCTGGGTCCTGCTCCCGTACCAGAAATATTGTCTGGTCAATTAGTTGTTAGAGTTATAAATTATTTAGTCCATTAGTTTTGCTTTCAAGATGATTATTATTTAGAAGCACCTTATATATTTATATATATATATAGCACTATGTACACCGTGTAGTACTACATGGGGCCATATTACCTGTAAATAGACAAGTTGGGTAACTAAGCTGTTCAGTGTGAGGATTATAAAGAACCCTAGAAATCTATTTCTTTTATTTTTGGCTCCTCCACGACCCACTCTACCGGTCCGAATAGAACAACCATATAATTTCGAGCTAGTCAAACCTATGAATTAATTTGTTAAAACCTTTTATGTTTTCCTAGTAATAGTGGTGAAGTACTCTAACTGATACCCACCGTAGCATCATATAAAACTAAAGGAAAAGGAGTGAGACATTTAAAAACACAAGGGTCCAAAAAAATTAATGGACACTGCATTGCAGAAATATATCTGAAAATATTTGAGGATGAAAAATGTGAAATAAAATATGTAAGTACCCACATTGGCCACAAAAATGACTTGGGACATTTAAATTTGGGTAAGGAAGAACGTCAAGCTCTGGCTGCAAAAATTGCTTTAAATATACCATTCGATGCAATTTTAGATGAAATTAGAGAATCGATTAATAACGGCAACTTAGAAAGATTACATTTATTAACCAAAAGGGACTTACTCAATATAGAAAAAAGCTTCAATATCAGAAGTGAGTCTGGGCATGCCAATGATGCAATAAGTGTTGACGCATGGGTAGAGGATATGAAGGCAAATGGATGTGTGTTATTTTATAAGCCACAGGGTGAACCTTCTGAATACCTAGAACTAAATACAGAAGACTTTGTTCTGATAATAATGAATCGGGGACAAGCCGAAATGTTGAAAAAATATGGAGCAGATTGTATATGTGTTGATGAAACACATGGTTTAAATGCATATTACTTCAATCTTACCACAGTTCTAGTACTCGATGATATGCGTGAGGGCTTTCCCTGTTGCTTCCTTATATCGAATGGATCAGATGAAAATGTGATGAATATATTTTTTACTCAAATGAAAAATAACATAGGGGAGGCAGTACAGTGTAAAGTTTTTATGTCAGATATGGCCCAGGCTTTCTACGATGCATGGATCCACGTAATGGGCATACCAGTTCATAGACTATTTTGTGCCTGGCATATAGATAGAGCCTGGCGTAATAATTTGCACAAAGTCCATTCTAAGGAAAAACAAGTAAGTAAATAAGGGAAAAATGTTTAACATTAGCTATTACATATACAAATTAACCCATCAAGGACGGATTTAATTAAGTTTAGAATTTTGCAATAGTATATTTTCAATTTGTATTTTCAGAACGAAACAAATAGATTTGCTTAAAGAAATATAGTGAAATTTTTCTTACTTCCTTCAAAAATTAGTGTTGCCATATGGCAACGCGAGTAACTTACACTGCCCATGTTTCATTGAAAAAAAAATTTTATTGATTGAAAAAAATAAACTACATTCGTGTATGGTATTCAACATTGCACGACAAACAAACTCCTACATTACATTTGATGCATTTTGTGCGCATAATAGATTTGCAATTGTCGCCATTGCATCTTATTTTTTTTTCTACTGGTGTGAGGAGGTGCCCTATATTATCATATCGCACATCATCGCCAACACGGCTGAAAGATCTGCTCGATTTACTAGCAGATGGTCTACCTTTTCCTTTCGGTGGATTCTTTTACTTGTTGAGGTACGTTTTGACAATTTCTCGACGAAAGTCTAGTTGAGTTATTTTGTTGCCAGACTGTTTGTACAGGACCCAGGCATTTTGAATTGCGGCATCAAGTAGCCATGTGAAAAGACACCACCGCCATTTTTTTCCACGTAGACTAATCCTATAGCGTGCAATATTTTCATCCATCAGATCCGTGCCACCCATAGATGCATTATATTTGGAAATCAAGTTCGGTCTTTTTACTTGAACAATTTTTTTCTCCTTCGCTGAATATCGTTGGACACTAGCAAGTGGGGCTACCCCATATTTGGTCGAAGCTGCTGAAACTACATTATTGTCAGTCCAACGCGTTAGTAAAATTCCGTTGGTTCTATCCAAACAAGAATCGAAGTCACCACGTTGTTTCTTACTCATATCCTTTTTGGATAGTAACGGGCAATTTTCAGGGATTCGGTTATCGCGAATGGTTCCTGTGGATGAGAAACCTCTTGATTTCAGATGACTAAGAAGGTGAAAGCTTGTAAATAAATTGTCTATGAATAGGTTGTATTGATGTTTTTTCTTCTCTTCTGGTAACTCATCCAAAAGCATCAGCAATGGAGCAGTAGATTTTCCAAACACAGTTTGGTATTCTGTGTTCACGCGCCTATCTTTGCCTTGATAGAAAGAAAAATTCACAAGATATCCGTATTTGTTATTCAGCGACCATATCTTGTATCCAAATCTGATTGGTTTGCCTCGGATGAATTGCTTGCATGAGTGCTTTCCAATTATTTGACCATACACTCATCGTAATTCAAATCTTCTTCTGGAACAAAATAATTCAGAAATTTTTGCCGTAGTAGATCACTTAGAGGTCGCAGTTTATAGAATTTGTCATTTGGATCTAGTGCATTATTATCTGCGCAGTGTAGATACCGCCAAATTGTTAAAAATCGGTCTCTCCTCATTGAATCCTTTACTAGTTGGTTACCAAGATCTGCATCATTACTCCAATAATGTTTTTTTCCAGGTAATTGACAATATCCCGATAAAATCAGAATAGCAATAAAACATTTCATTTCATTCAAAGTAATTTGAGGACATGGCAAGTTTTTAAATTGTGCGTATTTGTTTGATTCTTCTACCAGTAAAGAAAGTACGTCTTGGTCTATGAATAACTCGAACATTTCTGTTGGGGTTAAAGTTTTAAAACTTTCATAATCCGAACGAAAATAATTTTCTGAACTTTCTACCAGATCGCCTTTGATCCATTCAATGTCCTCATAAGTAACTTTTTCTACATGTTCCGTATCTGGTTCAACTAATGCATCATCTTCACCATGTAAAACAAGTTGAGCTGGAGCATTCAATTGATTCCGAGATAAATTATCAACGAGTCCGCCTTCATCTTCCTCACCGGAATCCTCATCTGTCATCGCACCCTCATTCGGAGGCTCAATATAAATTTGGTCGACATCTAAATCATCATTATACGCTATCTGAAGAGCTTCTTCGAAAGTCAGCCCACCGCTAGAAAAAAAAAGCAAAATGTAAAAAGGTAGTCCACAGAAAGGACTCGTGTTGCCACATGGCAACATCGAGTTCCAAAGCTTCACGATCTCAAAGGTTTTTGCAAACTCCCGTTATTCTGCCGCCTCTACGTTGATAATATATTCCCAAAGCTGTTGTAACGAATTTATTTTCGAAAGCTGTAACAATTAATTTTTATTTATACTTACGTGAACTTGATATCCATTTTTGAGAAGTCTTCTTGATATTCCCTAACAAAATCGTGTTTTTATATCACTGGAGTGAACAGGCAAACACTACACACGGTTCTGTCAACTGACACTGCAACAAGCTATTGCCGTGTATACCGCCATCTATGTTTTAAATGAAAAATCTGATGAATTTTAAGCAACAGAAAACTGTTAATTTCTGTTGACGTGTGGCAACACCAGTCCTTGATGGGTTAATTTCCATTTCAGGTTGCTGTTTACAAACAACTTCGTACCCTTCTTCAAGAAAGAGATAATCATGCATTTACCATCATGATTAATACCTTTGTGATGCAGCTATCAAATTATCCAGATACTGAAGAGTTTGGCAAATATTTTACAGAACAGTATATTAAAAATGTGGAATCATGGAGTTACTGTCATCGCATAAATACTGGCATAAACACAAACATGCACATTGAAAATATGCATCGTATTATTAAATATATCTATTTAAATGGAAAAATTAACAAACGCCTTGATGAAGCAATATATATCTTGATGAAATTTGTTCGAGACAAGCTTTTTAGTCGACTAATAACATTACATAAAGGTAAAGTCAGTAAGAAACTAAGAGATTTAAGAGCAAGGCACAAGGCGAGTAATAATTTGGATATTCATTCTGTTATGGTTGATGAAAATGGTTGGATAGTACCATCTTCATCTTCCCAAGAGTTTTACATAATAGAAGAAAAGCTTTGAAACTGTTTATGCAAATTGCTTTGCAGTGAATGTGGAGTCTGCATTCTCCAATATTCATGCTCGTGTTTAGACGCTTCCATAAAATGGAATATGTGCAAATACATCCATTTACTTTGCAAATTCTTGAAAGCACGCGGGAATATTGATTTAGAAGAATTAGGTAAATATATTTTTGTGTATTTTAACCAAAATTTCTGTAACTGACTCATCCATCATACTAGTTTGACAAGAACTTGAAAGCATTATTACAGCTCCCAAGTTCTTGTCAATCTCATCTAAAATGAGTTAGAGTAATTTATTTAAGTTTTTAATTGGATGACATGTTTTAGTGTTTACTAATTTCTTTGTACACAGATAACACACCCACCCTGATTATCGACAAAAATATAGACAATCAAGATGAAGAATCATACAATCTAACTGATGCCCTATCCAAAAAAAATGCAATTATGAGTGAAGATCGTTTATGTGAAGAAAAGGAAAAGCTTAAAGTACAAATAGACAACATTTCAAGTTTAGAGGAGTTAGAAGCTGCCAAAAAAATAATAGCGCCTCTTCAATTTACTATATTTGCTTTAAGAAATTCCCAAAAAACTGAATTTAATGTAAAAATACATAAAAATGTACCACATAATAAAACCATCTCTACTCAAAGGCGACTGTTCCAAACTAAAAAAATTAAACCAAAACAAAAAAAACAATTTGTTAAACCTAATAGCCAAGAAGCAAATAAAATTGCTTCTAATTTGTTTATCAATACGGTTGGAGGATAAATTAATTTATATCAAAGAGTGTTTTATTATTTATTACTTAGCTGTGTGCTGCAGTACCATTTTAATAGTAACATAACAAGAAAAAACTACTTAGCAAGTTAAATGAAAATCAGTAAAATATATGTATTTATAATTTATATTAATATACTACTATATTTTTCGAAAAATCAAATCTAAAACAATTCTGCTAGTAAACCAAAAAATAAACGATTGAAATATAGTTATATGGCTTTATTATCATAGAAACGCAGTATCTATGGTTTAGGTTTTGTCGGACACCGATTTGCGCATGCGGAAAGCTCAGAGCCAAAGTAGAATCGGTGTCGCTATCCGCCAGTGCTGATTAGTTCCCGATTCCTTTGGACGTCATCAAAATCAACGTTGGAAAAGAAAAAAAAACAAGGAAAATACTAACGTCCACAATCGTAAAAACTATCGATTATTTCCGACTACTTTTCATGGATTAATTAACTTAATAGTTTTGTACCACATGTAAATTAATATCTTCTTTGTAAAATTTTCAATTCATGTTTAATTTTCCTTCAGAATCTAATTTCTTTTATATAACATTTTGAAACTTCAATAGTAAATTAAGTTGTAAAATTTAATAACATTGTTTGATTTCAATTTTCTTACAGTATCTAATTTTTTTATTTTATTTCTAGTTAATAAATCTACTTGTAGATATTTAAGAACATTATGAAATTTCAATTTCCATTCAACATATAATTTTCATTCAATAAAACTACTTGTAAATATTAAATAACGTAGTTCATTTTCTATAACCTTCCAACTTCTTGTTTCGTTGACTGGGATTAGTTGATGTGAGGTAACTTATAGACTAGTAGGACTCAGGGTGGCGCCCACTTATATTTCCGTCTCGTTACGTAAGAATAAGTAGGATTACCCGAGAACCGGTAAGACGTACTCCTTGAGTCTCTACTAGTATATAACCCACGCCTGAGTAGCTCTTCGACGAAATGGCCGTTGCAACCATATTAGTTGTAATGTAACTAAAGAATGGAAAACTCATCTAAAAATAATACAATAAAATTGTATTGAACAACATGGCACAAAAAAATAAGAATTCTACAAATTTCAGTTTAGGAACGTATACAAACCATTCTTCAGGAAAACATTTTTAAGGTTGTTGTGAAGAATACTACGTGAAATGAATTTTTGGAGAAATCGAAAAAGTTTGTTAATCGAAAAAGATGAGATATTTTTTTAGCAAAGCAAAAAATCGTAAATATACAAGCGCCAGCGGAAAAATATTAAGGACGCAACCTGGTTTACTGTGGGTCACACAAAATCAAAGGTATGAATATAAAGAGTTTACGACGGACTTTTAATGAGGGATTCTCGAATGACTTGAGAGCATCTTCGGGTAAAAAGGACGTAGAGTGGAAGGATTTTACAAGATGGCTTGAATGTGTTTATCTCAATCAAATATGCGATTATCACGAGGAAATGCTCGTTTTTGAATAGAAGCTTCCTTTATTCTGATTCTTATAAAATATCATTAACTTTAACAAATAATATACGACTCCACTGACTTGGAACAGAAAATTGAATTTTATGATCAATGTTGAGTTTGCAACCAATTTATATCCTTACATCAACAAAATTTTACCGAAATATAATGTCATCAAAGTCTAAACAACCCCTCCAACTTATTGGCAACTAATTGAATAACTGAATGAAAAATAGAGCAAAGCACGATATTTCTCATGTTTGAACTATATTAAAAAAATAACGACAGAATAGCAACAATCTTTCAAAAATTTCGAAATAGTCATTTCATCAACTGTGAAAGAAGTACAAGAAGAACTACTGTATCAATTGGTAATGCTAAAGACATTAGTAGTACATAACCAAGCCTTTCAAATGTCAAGCAGTTGTACGGAGTAGTAAACAATAAATCCAAGTTTCAGGAATGATAGACTCCCTGATTATCTGCGAAATAAGGCAACATGGCAGTAAATCGATAATCAGAATTTTATTTTTCGAATGCAACAATCACAAAAATAATGGTTTCGCACTCCAAAATAATATACTTTGAGGGATATTAAGAAGTCTAAATTGCTTTTGTGGAAAAACTAGGAGTGTAAAAACAGTTTCAAAGTGAAAGTGATTAAATTGATAGCTAATCAGCAGGGATTAATTGATAAGAACCAATAAATAAACAAAGAATCCGCGTCGGAATATTCTACAGTATTCCCGAGCTCATTAAGTTTTCTGACTTGTCCAGGATTTCGACTTTCTGAGCATTACCATTCGATACCAGAGAGAAACACCTTCGATATCCGAGTGTAAAGGGTAGACTTACCTATCGGAAGCGTCCCCAGGTTGTGAATAGGGGACGGGGACGTTCCGTATGTATGTACAAGAAAGAACTGGTCCTTTGGGAAATAAGAAGGATGAGGGCTATTAACGCCCAACATTGCTGACGAGTTCGCGACTTAATCTGCAAATCTGATATTAGAGTAATAGTAGAGTAACGACCGCCTAGGAGTGGTATTTCGAAATATGGAGAACGGGAGGTTTGACTTAATTACCCGACCAGCGTGAATGAGGACCGCTATAAAAATCTCTCAATCCCTAAGCACAAGTGGTCGCTGAAAGGATGAATGGCCATGGGTCAGTCGGTCCGTTGACCACTAAACTCGAGGCACCTAGCACACCCCGTTGTATATAGGTATCGACCTGTTTTATCCTATACTCGTCGGAACATTTATGGACCTTGAGAAAAACAATAAACCTTTTAAGGAGCCTATAGCGACACCACAGGGAGACGCTACAACGAATCCTGTGGATCAGAAAGTTCCACATGGGAAACTTTCAAGTGCCCATACAAAGAAGCTTAAATTAATTTGTGAACAAGGTGAACGAAGACAATGATGCTACCGATTCCCTCAACATAGAAACAGGGTGAAAACCAGCAAACAAAGGACGTTACGCTGTGTGTCGGTCAGTATACCCTCTAAAGAAAAAAGGTGAGAGGACCAAATGTACCACTGATATATTGGTATAAAGTACAATGTGGTTCTCAAAAGGATCAAGGCAGCGGTGGTCACTACTTCCCAGAGACAACCGTCTTGGAAGATCAGGTGAAGTCTTTTAAAGAGATCCTGTACAAATATATCCACGAGGTGCAGGAGGCGTCTAGGATTGAAGCCTGTCGATACATGTACGGCTATCATGGGCTGATATGTGTTAACGAGTGACTTGGCAAGTAAAACTGAATGGAAGCTCATCAAGAGCGATGAACTTCACAAACATCAACGAGTCCTCGCCGAAAAAAGATGATCTGAAAGTGGGCTAAACAGCCTCCAAAAATAAAACCCAGGGTTGCAGCTTGATCGTTGGATGATCCTCGGCTACAAATCATCCGACAGATGACTGCATGTGAGTCTCCGAATTGATGAGGAGTTTATAAAAGAACTAGTGAGAACTCACTCTAGACCTTACTACTTATTTCAGTGAGCCACCTGAAAAACACGACCGAAGAGGAAAAAGGAACTAATCAAGTACCTGAACAAACATCGTCTAGGACATTCAAGTAAACCTGCAGCACAAGACGGCCACAGCTGTACTACATCAATGAGTTGTAGCCTATAACATAAACATTATTCAAACCAAGAACCTTGGATAAATAAAGATAAGACACTGGGGCTAAATATTATGGAAATGGGACTGTTGATGGGAACTATTAAGAACTTGTATCTGTTACAGATCTTAATATAACTTGATGCCAATCATGTAATTTAGTATGGGAAAGTAATAGAGATAATATTATTGTCATCGATTCAGAAGAATCATTACCGGGGGCTAATGTGGAGAACCTGATGGAAAACGGTAGACGATACAAACTGGATGTTGTTGTAGGGGTTGATACCAACGCATACCACTTCAGTAGGAAAAGCAAGGGCAACAACACCAGTGGTAAAAAATTATTTGACTAATTATGTACTACTGAACTTGATATTGCGAATGTGGGCAATAAGCCAACATTTAAAACATCGAGGGAGGAATCAATAATAGATGTAACTCTTTGCACTTTACGAGTTGGGGAGATGATAAGAAATAGGCATGTTTCGAATGAACCGTCCCTGACTAAGCATGCCCTAATATATTACGAAATAGATGTAGACAAATTGGCTATTAAAACATACAGGGATTCTAAGAGTATTGATTGGGGATCTTAGAAAGAGGGCCTGCTTTCTGAAATCCTGGCAGACCTCAAACTGCTGAGGAATTAGAGCAAACAGGAACAGCTGCATGGTTGCAACAGACCATAGCTCTTATCACAATAACTGTCCGATAAGGGAGAGTATCTGTTTCAGACAAGCCGTTAAGAGGAACAAAGAGCTAACAACACTAAGGAAAGAAACGAGACTCCTTTTTAACAAAGGGAATGACATGGATAACTGGGAAGCTATATGCATATAATGAAACCATAAAATAATCAAAGAAGAGGTCCTAGAGGCCATTTTATGAGGACATACGAGGTGTCCCTGACAGGGTCGGAATTATCAAAATTCTCAAGAGGGTCACGTCTAATAAATTTGGTTCTATTCAGCTGCCGCACGGAGATTTCACAAATACTGGGAGGAGGCTTTAGAGCAGTGGTCGCCAACCTGTCGATCGCGAGCTACCGGTAGCTCGCGGAGGCAATTCTGGTTGTTCGAATTTGGGTTTCAATTACCAAATTCTCCCGTGATTTAATTTCAACTTCCCCTGTATACTACTGTTCGAATATTATGCTCAAAACATATAACTAAATATATCCTTATTTTCACCATTTAATATTTCTTTACTTCACTAAAAAAGTCATTTAAATTTACTAACACCTAAGGAAAACAGATAAATATCGTTTTCTGAAATTCTACTGAACATATCAAAGTCCCCGACATCTTATCTCTTCATAAAAACTCTCTTCCAAACTCTGTTATCTGTATCTACGAAACCGTTGAAAACCCCACAAAAAACATCCTCATAATTGCAAAATTCACTTGTTGTTCGAACGTTACATTTTAAAATACTTTCATCCCATTGGCTAGTTTCTAATAGCTTGCTCATTCCTCGATCCTACGTCATCAAACATATAAATACTCCATATAACCTACATTCATCATCAAACGGGGCACACAAAGGTACTTACTCATTTTAGAAGAGCACCCGGCATGTTCATAGCTGGAACAAACATGTGTTCTTAAACCGTAATCATCTCATAAATCTTAATAATAAGTGCAAACTACCTTCATTCACCGCGTAAAAGTCAAGTGAATTCTTAATTGTTCAAGCAAATAAAAGAAAAATGTACTTTTCGTCAATATACAAGTGAAAGTGACATAATAGTTTGATTTAACAAAAACCGCCATAATCCTACGAATACTACAGTGAACTACATATAATTACACGGTCCTTCGAACTAAGTAAACTACAACCTTCCGTTCCATTTATTATCCCAAGTATCATCTTCTTCAACCATGCATCTTCTTCAACCATGCATATTCTTTTTCAACCAAGTATCTTCATCTTTTTCAACCAAGTATCATCATCTTCAACCAACTATCTTCATCTTTTCAACCAAGTTCTCACAACGATTTTAATTTGAAAAATACAAACTGCAAAAATCAGAGAAGCTTCCGAAAATTCCACGAAAAAATCTAATTGTCATAATATTAAAAATAAACAGCGGCAACGTTGCGCTGAGCGATCTGCCGCTGACGCCAGCAAGCTAGAATCGGCTATAACCGACCAGCTGGACCAGTACGTTAGTGTTCGAGAACAAACAGGATTGCTTTGAACGGGATAAATACGCACGGCGCGGCGACATTGCACTAAGTTTAAAACTGAACGCGTAACCAACGTCCAGCGGTTGGGTTAGTAGAGAACAACAAAAAATAATATTATGGCAAACAGTTGTAAGAAGGTAAAGACATATCACTTTCATTCGGAATGGGAAGAACAATACTTTTTTACAGAAATTAAAGATAAAAATGTGTGTTTGTTATGTAATACTTCGGTCTCCGTTGCTGAAAAAGGAAATATTAATAGACATCATAAAACTGTACATTATAATTTTGAAAAAGCATCCCCACTACGTTCTGCCGCCAGAAAGGAGAAACTAAAATAGTTACAAAAGCAGTTAATTGGACAACAATCAATATTTTTAAAAACAGTCAACAAAGATAAGTCTGCAACATTATCGTACCGTGTGTCCCAGATAATTGCATAAAAAAAGAAACCTTATGAAGACGGGGAAATGATAAAACAGGCCTTTTTAGAAGTTGCTGATTTGTTATTTGTCAACTTTAGAAATAAAGACGAGATAGTTTCAGCTATAAAATCTATGCAACTTTCTGCTAATACAGTTATGAGACGTGTAGAAGTTATGAGCAATGATATTTTTTTACAGTTAAAAACTGACTAGATAACTGTGTTTATTTTTCACTTCAACTGGATGAATTAACAAATGTCGTTGACACTGCCCAGATGGCCGTGTTCGTCAGGATGGTTTTTAGTGATTTTACGATTAAAGAAGATCTTTTGAAGTTTATTCCACTGTAAGGACACTCTACTGGACAGGAGTTGTGTTCTCATTTAAAAAATATTATTTCTTCCGAGAAAATTCCAATATCGAAAATGGTAGGCTTGACAACCGATGGCGCTCCAGCTATGGTGGGTTATGATAAGGGTTTGGTGGCGTTATGTCGTAAACATGAACCTTTTCCGCAATTTCTCTGTTACCACTGCATTATCCATCAGCAAGCATTATGTGGAAATTACCTAAAATTAAACAACGTCATGAAACTGGTGGTAAAAATTGTGAACAAGATTAGAGCTCAAGCGTTACAAAGAAGATTAGTGAGTTCTATGCCGTGTTGCCTTGAAAGTGAAAGCATTATTCAGTTCAACCTATTTGTGTGAATCTTCTTTTTCCAATATGAAGTTTATCAAGAACAAATATAGCAATCGACTTACAGATGAACATTTGGATAATTGTATTCGAATGGCTGTATCAAATTATACTGCAAACATTAAAAAAATTATCGATGAGTCTAAGTGTCAGCCTTTTCATTGAACGTGCTTTTTTATTTTTCAATGTTTATGTTCATGATAGTGCGTTACTTTTTTGTTGTTATTATTAACTATTTCTGAATCTTACGTGACATGCCGTTGTGGCTGGATAAAAGTTTGTGTTTATTTTTTAAACACCTTCGTTTGGTAGGTAGGAATGTAGCAATGAACAAGTACGTTAATTATTAGTTTATTATTAGTACCTATGTATTATGTATTACCAGTTAAATAGTAAACTAAATAAATATAATGATAAATTAACTGTGGAATATTTCATTTATGTTGCGTTACGTGGCTTCCGTGTGGGTAGCTCGCTGTTTATTCCAAAATTAACAAAGTAGTTCAACACATTGAGAGGTAGGCGATCACTGCTTTAGAGCACCTTCTTAGTGTGCACTTTCCAGGTTCGGTAAAGATAGACTCAAATGACGATAACAACCCGGCAACCAAATAAGGGTTACCAAAAAAGACTATAAACTAACAAATGATATTAGTGTTTTTAAATGAAACTCAAGGTCTCTAGGTAATTCCACAATATAATACAAGTTATTGAAAAATCTAAAAAATTGACAACTGTTTCGATAAATCAATATCATCGTCAGAATGACAGAAGTTACATTTCATTTTATGCCTACCTGATGTTTAGTAGTTATTTTTGGCTAGACCAAGAAGTAACCTAATTTGTGATTGGCTTAATATATGTTTATAGAAAAATGAAGAAGATGTGATATTACAAATATTGAAGCTTAGATATTATTAGCCCTATGGTGATATCCTGTCTTCTAATCTCCAGTTCTTCAAGGAAATCCAGTTCTTGTTTCTTTTCACAAATATGCAGTACTTCTAGTTCTGTGTTAGGTGTCAATGAATGATTGGTGTCAAGTAGATGTTTTGCGTAGTGGGATTTATCTGGTTGTTTTAATCTGTATGCTCGTAAGTGCTCACTGTATCGTATTTCAAAATTCCTAAGGGTCTGACCCAAATAGACAGCATTACATTCTGGACATTTGAGTTTATATATACCTGACTTCTTTGATAGTGGTATTTTTGTTTTTACATTTAACAATTTTGTACTAACGTTACTTTCTGTTTTAAAAGAAATTGTTGTATTCGTTGCTGAAGATATTATCTTTGAAATATTATTAGAAATATTTCCTGCATATGTGATGGTTTTATAAGTTTTAATTTCATCAGTTTGTTTAGGATATATTAGTTGTAATGCCACTTTTTCCTCTTTTTTACTAATTAGCTTATTTATCATATCTAATGGATAACCGTTAGATGTTGCTATTCGTCTAATTGTATTAATTTCTCTATCAAAATTACATTTGTTCATAGGAACTGAAAAAGCTCTATGTATCATTGAATTGTATGCTGCTAGTCTGTGTGACACAGGGTGGTTAGAATTGAATGGAATTGTTACATCAGTTTGTGTTGGTTTTCGGTAAATTGAATATTCAAGTACATTATTAACTCTTTGAATTTTTAAATCAAGAAAATTGATTGAGCTATTTTCTTCAATTTCTAATGTAAATTTAATTTTCGGGTGTAAATTATTGATGTGGTTGAAAAATACATCTAATTGTCGTTCACTACCCATAAAACAAGCTAATATGTCATCTACATATCTATACCAAAATAAAATATTTTTCGAAATATTACTTTCAAAGATCTTTCTTTCCAAATTGTCCATGAAAATGTTTGCTAAAATAGGTGATATAGGGCTTCCCATTGGTAGATGACATATTAGCTTGTTTTATGGTTAGTGAACGACAATTAGATGTATTATTCAACCACATCAATAATTTACACCCGATAATTAAATTTACATCAGAAATTGAAGAAAATAGCTCAATCAATTTTCTTGATTTAAAAGTTCAAAGAGTTAATAATGTACTTGATTATTCAATTGACCGAAAACCAACACAAACTGATGTACCAATTCCATTCAGTTCTAACCACCCTGTGTCACACAGACTAGCAGCATATAATTCAATGATACATAGAGCTTTTTCAGTTCCTATGAACAAATGTAATTTTGATAGAGAGATTAATACAATTAGACAAATAGCAACATCTAACAGTTATCCATTAGATATGATAAATAAGCTAATTAGTAAAAAAGAGGAAAAAGTGGCATTACAACTAATATATCCTAAACAAACTGCTGAAATTAAAACTTATAAAACCATCACATATGCAGGAAATATTTCTAATAATATTTCAAAGATAATATCTTCAGCAACGAATACAACAATTTCTTTTAAAACAGAAAGTAACGTTAGTAAAAATTGTTAAATGTAAAAACAAAAATACCACTATTAAAGAAGTCAGGTATATATAAACTCAAATGTCCAGAATGTAATGCTGTCTATTTGGGTCAGACCCTTAGGAATTTTGAAATACGATACAGTGAGCACTTACGAGCATACAGATTAAAACAACCAGATAAATCCCACTACGCAACACATCTACTTGACACCAATCATTCATTGACACCTAACACAGAACTAGAAGTACTGCATATTTGTGAAAAGAAACAAGAACTGGATTTCCTTGAAGAACTGGAGATTAGAAGACATTTAAGAAACCCACAATATGAAGTTGTCAATGAACAGTTAAATCTAGGGAATTCTCCACTAATAAACTGTCTTCTTAAGTGATAATTGTAAAGATCAGCAGATATAGTTTTCCTGGTTTTCTATATCATTGCACAGTTATACTTATCTTAATGGAAAAATGATATCCAGGATATCACCATAGGGCTAATAATATCTAAGCTTCAATATTTGTGATATCACATCTTCTTCTTTTTTCTATTAACATATATTAAGCCAATCACAAGTTAGGTTAGTTCTTGGTCTAGCCAAAAATAACTACTAAACATCAGGTAGGCATAAAATGAAATGTAACTTCTGTCATTCTGACGATGATATTGATTTATCGAAACAATTGTCAATTTTTTAGAATTTTCAATAACTTGTATTATATTGTGGAAATAACTAGAGACCTTGAGTTTCATTTAAAAACAGTCAATTTCATTAACAAATGATATCTTCAGACCCCATCTCATTAGATTGCACATTTCCCAGGCTCCCGCAAGAGGGAATTGGCCTCATAATGGGTCTTTTAGTTCTGATATTATGCAGTAGTCATGCTTTAGGGCATGTACCGATTGCATGAAGAGAGTCAAAGGTGGTGTTTATTCCTGAACCAGGGAAAGAAACGAATACCCAGTCTAAATCTCACAAACCAATTAGTCTCACATTATTCATGATGAAGACCGTGTAAAAAGTAATACAAAAACTTTTGCAAGAAGAAGGGCTTAAGAGGATCCCTCTACGCATACTTAAAAGGGCTTGTTAATACGGGAAATACATAATTTGGTCTCGGGTCTCGAAATGGGTTTAAATCAAAAAGAAAAAGCTCTTGCAGTATTTCTAGACATCGAAGGTAATTTTGTTAACACATCGATGTCATGAATAAACAAATTTCTCAAGAACATTGGGATAAACAATACCACATGGAGGTGGATAAGACTCATGCTGGAGCATAGGAGAATATTAGCACACATGCACGATATAACGTACACCGTTAGGGACAACTAAAGGATGTCCTCAAGCGAGAGTACTATAACCACTATAGTAGAATCTAGTTGTAGACAACTTGATCTGCAGGTCAAATTATCAAGGCATATGGACACAGATCTTCGCGGAATACCTAGTGGTTGTATGGAAAATTCCCAGAGACAATTACGAATGTGCAAGACTGGTGCCTTAAAGAGGACCTTTCAGTCAATCCAAAGAAAACCAAACTAGTTGTTACTTTTACGAATAGAAGGGTACAACAACTATTCAGAGAAAAACTAGAAATATCTAATGATTGAAATATATGGAAATGACACTTGTGTCTAAACTGAATTGGAGGACACACTTGGAAGAAATTACTACCAGAGTAACCAGGTGTTTCTGGCAATGTAGAAGAGTTTGTTGTGAAAATATTTTCATATCTCTTGAAACAACTAAGTTATCGAACTCTAGAGTATAAGTTGATCACCCAGTAGGAACATGCCAATTTTATTGTTTCGAAAAACAATTCTCAGAAAGCTCTCTTCAACTTCTACGTTCGATTTTCAATTCAAAAGTATATCACAGCCAAAACTTTATACGCAAAGCTAGTTGATATTTCTTTAAATATTCAATACATTATTTGAATAAGTAAAAACACATGCAGCCACTTTCTATGTAAATGCAACTTAATACGTTTTTAGAAGCATTCGAATACCATAGCATTGTAGCAGTTCTGTTTTTCAATGTATATAAGAAAAGCAGTCATTTATTTTTATTAGATTAGATGGTTGAAAAGATAACAAACTTTTTTAGTCCAGTTACTCGGGACACCTTTAAAAATTTTCGGACTGCATTGACTTTTCTGAAAATTTGTATTTAATCTGATCTTAAAAGTTATATATGCGGAAGTTATGGTTTTTGCCTTTAAGGGGGTAAAAGTAATAAGAGTACATTTATGCCTGATTGAATGTGTTCACGCGATTTATTTTGTTAAAGTAAAAATTATAGGTACAGCTTGATAACACCGCCCAAGAATACGATTTAATAATTTACTAGCTAAGGATAGTAGTAGGTACTTTAGTATTGATCGGCTCAGTAACAGAAAAATATATAATTTTCGGTCTCTATATTTTCGAATGGCAAAGTTCTGTCGGAATCGGGTTTAGTTTATCACAAAAACCAACATTCTTGAAACAATACGACAGTTCGACAGTTAATTAAGTGGTTGTTACCCCCCTTTGAATCTCCTTTTGGCCTTCCTTCAACCAAACCCTCGTTACCAGTTTTTCTTTGGAGTAAGTGATAATAAGAAGCAACCACGTCATGTATTGGTAAGTAAAAAAAAACAGTCCACATTGAGATAACTGAGTTACGCGAAAACAGAATGAATAATTGAAATAATAATAATATGTTCTGTACTACAAATTTTCAAACCCAAGAAACTACTTCTTATGGTAAAATTGTTTTATCAGGAGAAAAGTGATAATTTTGTCGGATCTGTAGGTTGTCAAAAATCAGTCAAAAATTTATCTTTTACTCCAAATAAAACATGCTTTTATTCTGCAAATTGTGAGGAATAAGAAAAGTTTATTAACAGTATGTAAAAATAATAATTTTTTAATGCGGTTACTGGACTTGAGTCAGTAAAGTTCGATTAAGATTAGAGCGTTTTTTAAGTTTTATCAGGTAAACAATTTATAATTATTCTCAGTTTTTGGACTAGTTCTATATCTCTCTCTGTTACTATTTTTATTAATCTCAACATAATGTAAGTATGCAATTTTTTAAACTAGGCGTAATTTGTTATGGAACGGTTAGAGTTGTGCCATAATACCCAATAAATGATTTTTGTTTAGTTTGATAATGTTTAAAAGGAAATAATTCTATCACATACATATATTGAATAAAATATATTTTTTTAAGCTGGTTGATTCCTGCAACATACACTCTCGTAAGTGAGAGATGAGAGTTTGTGGTGCTTGAATAGCTAGTTGTTCTGCATAATTTATAATATTTTTCAATACTTTTTGACTAAAAATTTCAATGTAATGTATAAGTCTTGTTATTAAAAATAATTTATTCCGTACAGGATTATTCAGTATTATAGTCGGGTAAAATTTTGTCACAATTTGACCTTTATTGATAGTTCATGTTTGTGTCACCATCAGTGCTTTTTGTTGGGTTGGAACATGCTTGACTACTTCGCTGCTTTTTGTGAGAGAGAGAGAGAGATTTTGCGATTGGTCGGGGTTGTTTTGGCTCGGCGGATTGTGGTGTTGGTCGCATTTAGTTGTTGTAACGTTTTTATGATCTTTTGTAGTGCTTCCTGATAATGGAAATAAACGTTTCCGACAGCTTGGAAATATTATAAAGAGTGTTCTTTTATTTGCTGCTACCCCAATATTTTGCCAATTTTATAATATATATATATATATATATATATATATATATATATATATATATATATATATATATATATATATATATATATAATAAAAGTATTATTTTTCTTCAACTTTCTTGAATAATTAATTTTCTCAATTCTTGGGTATTACGGTGTGGAATTAATTAAAAACATTTTGTTGTTATTGAGGTTTCGTCCCTGGGCTAGGAACTTTCTCAAAGTTTATTCATGACTAAATCGTTTCATTGTTTACATATTAAAATTAAAAAACATATATACAATAGGTAAAAAACATTCAATAAAACAGACATTTAAAACAAGTACCATCGATATAAATTCCACGACATTATACAGGGGGGTCCGGAAGATTTCAAGTTTTAATAGGGCTGAGGCGCGATGGTTCTGATCATTCATTCTCATGACTCAGTTTATTGAGATATAAATGTTATTTTCATTCAATTCAATGGTCAATGATGGATTCCTGATCATCGGAGTGTGGTAAATGTTACCTCCTTACAGTGTTGTGTCTTAGTATGAAAGATGTCACCTTTTATCAGTTCAGTGTTTGTCTTATTTCCGAATTTCTCCAGTAATCATTGGTAGATTTTGGTTGGATCAATTTTTTCAATACATTTTCATACTTTAAGATATTTTTTGCATATTTCACCTTTCAACTTTATCATTGATTCTCACATACCCCTAATTTGTAGTGATGAATGTGGGGTATCACTAACAGTCTGAAGGTTCATCGCGTGGGAAGTGAGAGACTCACGTGGTGTGCCTCTGGGCTGAGTCTGATACTATTTTATATTGATATTGATGTGAACCTTCTGAAGGGTGACGGACTTCGGAGGAGGCACCATGTTTCACACTTTGTTTTCTTGTAACATCTAGTATTTGACTCTTTCTTTTGTTTATTTTATAATTTTTAATAACCTATCACAATGTTTTCAAATTATACCATATACTTTGGTTTTAATATACGAATTGTTTTCTAAATTTCCTCTATGTTCTAAATTTTAACTATGACTGGATATGTTGAACGTGGCTGTCGTTACATTGTAGTGGTTGGTTTGGTTTGTTGTAATGGACCACTCAAAAATTGATATGAGAGAAGAACTTGTCATATTTCATAATCCCAACCTACAATTTGATCACTTCCCGTCTCAACAATGTGAATGTCACGTTTATTTTACTTTATTGCCAGAAGGACTTTTATGTCGTTTTATGTCAATTCCTTACATTGACTAAGAATGTCACATGTGGTAGTAACAACTGGGAAACAATATTCTCAATAACGTAAGTAATTTGTTCCATTTTCTTTCTCAGTTGATATTACAGCATCAATTCTTTGATTGTAGTTTTTCTTGAAGATGAGTATAAATATTTTCGGAAGGTTGAACATAAGTTAACAGCGTACACTTATTTCATAGGCTGAAAATCCCAATATTCAGGAGAATTCGATCTCTAACGTTGTCAGCAAAGACCACCGAAACTGCAAGTTATTACCTTGTTTTGTATACATTCAATTCGTCTTACTTTTACTGACGCTGCTAATAGCAACGAGACGCTGTCACAAAAATCAAGCTTTTGGATTGACAAATAAGTTAAAAAATGTCATTTTTTACTGCCGTTTGAAGAAAAAATGAGTTCACCGTGAAACTGTATTTCATGTGCTGAAAATTAACGATGAAATTCAAGCATCTGATAAACCAGAGTCATCAGCGGCCTTATGTGCCAGGTACCAGAATAGAACATCGAGAGCGAAATGTAGGGGAGACCCGGGCGCAAAATGGCCATCACGGGCAAAGTGGTCAGGCCAGGTTTTTGAGTCCGTAAGGTGCTGCTCCCTAGCGTCAGTCATGGTAACTACATCAGTAGGACGCTTTTAGTTATCTGATGAAGTTTGGGTGCGATGCGTTTGCGTTTGTCAGTTTTATAAAGAAAACTTTGGTTTTTACTGCTGCTGATCTAAGGTGCGTGCTTAATACTATTCGTTTTATACGTTTACTATGATTTTCTTAAGTTAATCAACCACATTGCCTAAGAACAGTATGAATTTAAGCTCAGTTTAATTTGTCAATCAACTGGGTAGGTTTCAGTAGGTGTGGGGTTAGAGCGATTTAAATTATTGGCCTTTATGTCCTTGATGGCCACTTTGCCCTGTTTAGATTATTATTATTATAGAAATTCATGTTAAGCTTAATAATTACTATTATCAAGTATTAAACAGGTTTTTTTATAACTTGACTCATATTTTTGGCTCGTATACTAGTGTTACAAGCTCATTTAGATATATCCCTAAAAGGTTAGGAATTAGGCTACCATATAGAGAACACCAGCATTATTTAGAGTAAATTGTTTATTAAATGTACAAAAATCATTTCAATAACCTTTTAAGAAACAAAACAAGATACAATCTCACCAGGTGTATCGCTTCGACCAGAAGTATCTATAACTAACTAAACCTAAAATCCCACCACCAAACATGAACATTAAATTTTTTCCTAACTGAAATAAAAGCAAATTCTAAAACTAAACTACATATAAAATTCAATGTTTATTTTGATAACAAGTTATAATTATTCATGCATGTATCAATTGTCAATATTGTCACTATCAAACTTCAAAAACCATTACTTCATAAATTTCTCTTGATCCCATAAGCATAAGTGACTGCTAAACCAATATTTGAAATCAGTTTGACCAACAATTCTAAGAATCTAATAGATTTAGGTGGGAATATTTGGTTTACAAATAAATATCTGTCTTTTGCTATCCATGTGCTTGGAGTGAAACGATTGCCGCATTTTACGGAGTTTTTTTAGAATTTCCGCATGTGATTCTAAGTATTACTTTGGTAATAAAGGCACCTATAAATACCCTGAAGGGGATCAGAATTAAATATTTACGGAAATTCAATTGTAGTAACTGAAAATTCAATTCACCTTGAGGTCACCCGACATCGATATCTTGTACCTAGTTATAAAATTAAGTAATTCTTTATACTCATATACTCTATAGACCGAAGATTTGAACAACGCAAAGCACATTAATATCGAACTGGTCAATTGCAACTTTTGCAGACATATTCAGTTTAGCTTTTTTATAAAATCAGTACCTAAAGTAATACTTGGTCATTATATTGAAGCAAAGAAATGTCAATATTGATTCCAACTTATTAACTAGCTCTACTAAGCGAAAGTCATAAAGAGCTAAGGAAGCGATCACAAATGATGAAATGAGGCCAAAATGTTCCCCGTTCAAGAAACGCTCTGAAGAGGAGGGTCCTTGGTAAGAATATTGATGCCAAGGGCAACAGAAAGGTGCTAGAAAAGTACAGTCCTATTTTCACAAAAGAACATGAATTGGTACGACACATAATTGATTTGGAGGTTCGTTGTTTTGGCGTCACGATTTTAGATCTTTGCTCTTTAGCATACAGCCAAAGTTTTTTAATATCCTTAAGGATGTTCAAGAGGAACATTTTCACCCTGCCCATAGAAATGAGACAGGGCTCGTAACAGTTCAATCAAAGAGCTCTAATATTCTCACTCTCAAGGGTAGGAGACAAGTTGGTGCCGTGACATCAGCAGAAAGAGGCCAGCTGTTGACCTTTGTTGCGTGCATGTCATCTGGCGGAATCTTCATTTCATCATTCGTCATTTTTTCAAGACTTCAAATGGAAGCGGAGCTCCACCAGGAACGATGATTGCATGCCACCCATCTGGTTCGATGCAAAGCGATATTCTTCTTCGGTGGTTTGACCATTTCCTTGCTCATGCCAAACTTTTATCTGGCGACCCAGTATTATTATTATTAGATAGTCATTCTTACCATTCAAAATACCTGGCATTTATTGAAACAGCAAGGGAGAACGACACTACCATGGTTTGTTTACCGCCTCACTGTAGCCATAAAATGCAGCATCTGGATGTCTCGTTTATGGGCGCGTTCAAGACATTCTATGTTCACGCTATTGAAAAATATCTAAAAGCAATCCTGGAAGGGTTGTTACCCAGTTTAAAATTAGCCGACTTCTTGAGGAAGCTTTCTCAAAAGCAGCAACTCCAACCGTAGCAATAAATGGATTTCACAAGTGCGGCATTGTGCCACTAAACTAAGATGTCTTCACAGAATATGATTACGTTACTGCCGAATGCACTTATGCCTAGACCAAATCAAGAAGTGCGTGAAGCACGTCAGACTGAATACCTTATACTTGAGACAGGGCAAGAATATCTACAACCTGAACCATCGTCCACACTCTGGTCCACAACTTGTACCATCTTCCAGACCCCAACCAGATCCATCCTCCAGTCCACAACCTGGGACCTCTTAAAGCTCACAAATAGTATTTTCTTTCGCTGTAAGCCCAAAAGATATCCCTTTGCCAAAAAGTTGTTAAAAAGTAAAAAAAGAACTGCTGTTGTGCTGACCTCAAGCCCATATAAATTGGAATTAGAGCAAACAAAAATGGAAAAAGAATACAAAGATAAGGAAAAAGAAATGAGGCGAGTTGTGAGGGCTCAGAAGATGAAAGAAAAGGAACAAAAAGGAAAGACGACTACAAGCAAAAGAAAAAATACAAACACATTAAGCAAAGCAGGACAGAAATATAAAAAATGAAAGTGTGGAGTTAAGGTGAGACGTCAACTACAGTTTAGTGATCAATCTAACAGAGATGAAAGAGACACTGATTGTCTCTAGTGCAGTGAATTGTATTCATTTTCAAAGGATCGTGAAGGATGGATAAAATACTCTGGTTGCAGCCGCTGAGCCCACGAAGCTTGCGCCGGATGTGAGGACGAAGACGATCGTTTCGTGTGTGAATATTGTCTGTAGGAACCACACAAAATAGTTATTTTGTCAAATTTATTTTTCGTCATTTTTTATTTAATAACGAAGTGTCTTTTTATGCCATTTTCATATTACATGACCAAGTATGTAGTCAAATTTAATTTTCTCATTCAATTGTGCCATTTCCATATTATTTGCCTAATTACATTGTGTAATATATTTCTAACATAGATATAAATCTGTTTACAATTTATTACAACAATCCCACAAGTGGCCACTTGGTAGGGGGTTACTTATACTACTACACCTTCATACTAATAGATAGGTAACTTAATAGGCTAGATATACATATAATATTGTTTCCACAAATTAACATTTGAAAAAGATATAAATAAAATTCCTTTATAGTGGCCGATTTAACCGGATATCCCCTATCATATGTAAAAAATTCCTGTGTTTGGACCATTTGAAGACAATCTACTTGCGGGTGAATAAAATATTTCCTTCTGTAACTAATATTTCTATATAAAAAGTAATGGATTTTAAGTTTTTTATATTATCTTAAAATAAAAAAAATTGCACTAAAATAACCTCATTTTATCACGCCTGTACCTCAGGGTACTATTTTTGTAGTATAAAATATTAATATCGTACCAGAATTGGAGTAAACAAAACAGAAATATGGACTTTCGTTACCCATGTATACGATTCTTTTACGCATCATAAGAATAATATCTCACCTCACCAGTATCGCAAAAACAAGCATAAAATATATAAAAATTGTAAAAAAACGAGTATAAAGGCGTTGTTTCACACGTTTTATATGTTATTTGATATAACTTCACGCCTACAGTGCATACATAATGGAGCGAAATAGGGTCAAAGAGAGGAGATAAGTGGCCAAGAGTGACTGTTTGCAATTATACAAGGGTTTAGTTACATTGCTGAATGTGATCGTTATAATAGACAACATAAAGCGAAACAGTTAACGCTAATAATTTCGCTTCCATTAACAGACGCCGCTATTCAAAATTACACTTGAAATAGTTTATTCGCAAATAATAAATACTATTTACGATTCTCCCTAAAAAACGTTTACAATTTCTCGTCAAATCATTCAACTTCCTTCCGTCACTCCTGTCAACTCCATCTCTCAGCCATTGAACCTCCTTATATATTAATTTTCAGTCTCCCAGAATGCTCCAGAATGACATTTCGAACCCTTCTGAATCATTGATCGAACAATCCAGAACATTCTATTGATGTTAAATCTAACTGACATACGACAACTCAAAAGGGAAAGAAGAATACCTAACCTAAAAATAATTAACAGGGAAAGGAGAATGCCTAACCTGAGACTAATTAACAGGGAAAGAGGAATATCTAATTAATTTAACACTATGATTACTGTTAGAAATAGTGATTTTGTTCTATGCCTATTGTCAACAATAAAAAGAGAAGAAGAACTGATAAGTGTAAGAGCAGAGAGGTTATAAGAGATATGTAATGTAGAACAAGGTTTTCAGAAATAAAATTTTTGTAAAAGTTATAGAAGCTTCTATTGATCAAGAAACAAGAATAAAACCATGTATTTTTCCTAACATGGTAGCAGAGCGTGGTTTTGAAGATCGATTAGAAGAAATTATCGAAATAGTTCAGGTTATAAAAGGAAGAAAATATGAATAAGGTTACTTATTTCTTCCGATATTCGATGGAAGTGGATATGATAAATGGAAATTTCGATTGAACTTGTTTTTAGAGCTGAAATCGTGTAAAGGAGTACTGGATTCAGAAACAAGACCCAGCACAATAAGTGAAGAAGAATGAAAACGAGAAGAGATTGAAGCAAAAAACTACATAGTTAACAGTATAACAAATACCCAGTTGGAGTTGCTTATTTCCTAAGAAACAGCAACAGAAATGATTAAAAAGCTAGACCTTGTCAAAAACAGTGCCCTGAAGTTGATGTGCGAAATAAAATTTCTGGAAATAATAATGAGCGAAACAGCTAACCCAAATGATATTTTAATTATTTAGAAAAATTTATTAACGAAGTGAAAAATGCTGGAGAAGGCGTTAAAGAGGAAGATAAACTAAACTACTTACTGCTCACACTCCAAGAAAATGTGTCACAAATAGTAGATATAGTGGATGCACTGCCAGAAAAAGGTAAAAAAAAACGGAATATGTGAAGTGAAAGTAATTATTGGATTTTCAAAAAAAGGAAAGTAGCAGTAGCAATATAAAAGCTACACAAGCATTAATTGTAAATAGATCAGAAACCTACAAAGGAGGATAAAAACAATATAATCCACAACCAGGTACATCCACAAAATTAGCTGGCTCAAAGAAGAGGTGTTTCAAATTTAACCGTATTGGGCAATTTTGCTGAATTTATAGAGAAGTAATTATTATCAACCGAGAAATTTAAGCCATAGAAGCAATAATGAACAGGGTTCCACAGAGCTAATGGTGAACATACTGCAGGAAATTCTACAGTCCAATATGAACAATTTTCGTTTCAGGTGGAAGTTTTAATTTCAGAATAAGAACATCAAATTGAAAAACGAGGGAGCATAAAATAGTTGTTTGACAGCGGAGGCTCAGACCACATCGTGAATACTGATAAGTACCTTAATAATTTTGTAGAGTTTCAGAAAGCTATTGAGGTAAAAATAGGTGATGGTTTTGAGTTGATTGCACAAAAGAAAGGTAACATGTTTAAGGTAGGTGATAATTTAATCAGATCAGAAATTAAAAATGTGTTCTTTTTACCAGAAACGATATATGATTTGTTAAGGGTATCATGTATTACAGATCAAAATTTGTCAGTATTATATAGTAATGAAAATGCGGAAATAATGGACCAAAAAGGTAAACTTATCGCCATAGTCTATGGCAGTGGTTCTCAACCTTTTCTGGACCACCGTCCCTATAGAAGAGAACAAAAAATTTCAAATGTGCTAAAAAACCCTTATGACGCCCGGCCATTGCTGGAGCACCATCAGTAGCAGCAGACAAAATATTGCTAATAGGAATTTCTTACTCTTGAAAAAATTCTTGCATGATGTCCCTTTGTATCAGATTCCAAATTCTTAGCAAATAATAACTCTTGATGATTTTTTTCTTCTTTTATAAATCGTACGTATGAAGAGTAGAGCTTCGTTACTTGGTAGAGTTGATTCATCGAAGTGAATGGAAAATTTGCAAGTCTTTAGGTAATCGCATAATGATATTTCAAAGTCATTTGCCATTTCATCTATTCTTCTTTGCACTGAATTATTACTGAGAGGAATTTTCTTAATGATATCAAATGGTGTCTTATGATGGAGAACAGTTTTTAATATCTCTTCGACTGCCGGCAAAATTAATTTCTCGCCAATGGTGTGTGGTTTTTCTGACTTTGCGATTGACAATAAAACGTTATATGAGGCTCGTAGCCCATCATCGTCTCGTTTAGAAGACGATGCAAAAAGGTTTGATATAGTTGGCTGTTTTAAATATTGTTTTTCGAGTTCTTGAAAATAGAATATATCTTTGTTCTTCTTATCAGGATGCATTTTATGTAAATGCTCTTATAGCCTAGAAGGTTTCATAGCTTCATTTGAAAAAACTTTTCGGCAAATTAACACTTAGGTAATGATTTGTTTGTAGAAGTTTCCGCAAATCCATATTTTAAATATTCAATACTGTATTGCCGGCATTTCTTTTTTAATTTAGACGTAGATTCAGCCATTTTCATACAAAAATTAAATTCTTAATAGATTTATAGATAGTAATGTTTATAAAATGACACACCACTCACGATTATTTACTACGGCAGAACTTATGATTCACGACTATATATCGCGGCCAAGCACATACAACTAACTAACAAGAAATTCGTAGAGCTGTTGCTTTTATACGTTTCATTTCGTGCATGATTCAACTTGTCTGTGTGCGAACATATCGAAACATGTTATTTTGTATGAACATCGCGCGTTCGCTATTCAACGTGCGAGGACAAGTCATATAATTCTATTCTGAACTAAAAGAAATTATTATAATTATTAGTATTATTATTAATGCTTATTTAAAACTGCTTATTAACCCTTATTAA
Organism: Galeruca laticollis; assembly: GCA_963921935.1. Lineage (NCBI taxonomy): Eukaryota > Metazoa > Arthropoda > Insecta > Coleoptera > Chrysomelidae > Galeruca > Galeruca laticollis. Next base: position 13,676,380 of record OY998176.1, on the reverse strand, counting down.
ATCATTTTCATTTCACCATTCCTCTTGGCTGCTCATTATTTGCTTCTGAATCCGCTACCGCCCCCCTAAAAGGCTGCAGCGCCCACAGGGGGGCGGTATCGCCTACGTTGGGAACCACTGGTATATGGGAAAAGTAAGTTATATGAGTTAAAGAGTAATACAGAAAAAATAAACAGTAAGGTGCTCTCTTGTAGCAGGGAAATGACAAAGAAAGAAAAATGGCACCGAATGTTAGGTCCCCCAGGACCCAACAGCGCTACGTCTGGCTAGACTTTGTTGAACATTTTTTAAACAATGAATTTGGAAATAAAAGCTGAATATCTATAATAAAATAATACTAGTATATTTATCATATACCAAATTTCTGGAAAATAATAAAAACACCATGCTGACGGCATATATCAAACGTTTTGCCAATGAAACTTCCAAAGAATAATTATTCACAGCATCTACTGAAAGGAGTATTAAATGAAGTTTTAAAATGTCTCTCACAAAAGACAACTTTGGGGTTAAAACTTTGCGAAGCTTTGGTAATAGTGACTGTGCGAATTTTGAGCGACAGACACAAAGGGAATTATCCCACGTCAATACACTTTACATAAAGTTATAATACGGTAAATATATTTCGTATAATCAAATTATTAGAATAATTATGGTTGTGCATATGAAATTGAGAAACCCGATACATTGTCAATATGCTGGTCAATGATTGGGAAATGAAATATTCGATTGTAATTAAGGTTGTACAAGAAAGACAACCACACACATTTTTGTAGAATCAAAATAATATGAACATTGTTCTCCTTGGTATTTGTAAGAAGGATGTATTAAGGCGCAATTTCCTGGAGAAACATTATGCAACATGTACAGCTGCGACCAATAAAAAATGGAACAACTCTAATATAGTTTATTTACGATAAAAAGACGATGATGTCATTTTTAGTTACTTTCCTGCTTATCAGAATAAATATTAATTTACCAATTGTGAATACAATTTATTCTCAACAGCCAGGGCAATTTACAGCTAACGGTTGGCAAAACTTCAAGACGTTGTCAAATCAACTGGTAAAATTCCCCAGTTTGTTTTGACGTTTATTGACATTCGATCATCGTATAATATTAACAAGTTTTCTTGGTGCTTTTAAATTCATTGCTTCTTTAAGATTGAAAAAACAGTTATTTCTATAACTAATTATTTAGGCAAATCTGCAGTGTGTGGTTAATAAAATGCCGAAGCAGCTGAACAGAAAATGTCAAGAGATGGTAACATCTTTGTTGAGCTATTTTGAACGAGAATGCCGAAATGGGGGCCCGCTTCTCCCGCTTACTGCTAAAAGAGACGTAAGTAAAGGTATTCGCTATTTGTAGTCATCATTATTAATATTATTGTTTCATATTTAAATGTAAATGATTGAATGATTTTAATGTTAGGTTATGTTAATTAAACTTGATAATATATTATTCTCTCATAAATCGAAGTAATTATATTGTAGAGCTGCAGAAGCTTTACAACATAGCGTTACCACTGTTAACCGTATTGCCGCTAAGCAGAATAGAGGTGAACAGCCTAAAAGCCCACCTAAAAAGAGAAAAGGCATAAAACTTACTGTTGAAATTGATAACTTTTATCAAAATGCTTTCCGAAATGTTATATACGAAATGTATGGAAACAGTGAGTATATTGAATTTACTGTTTCATTTTATTCAAAATTAACTAACACAATATTTTTTCAGAGGAAACACATAACCTTGAAAACTTTAAGAGCCAAACTCCAGGAGCGTGAACTCTTTAATGGTTGTTTAACATCACTCTGGAAGATAGTGAAAAATATTGGATTGAAATACCAAAAATATGATCCTCGTCGTGGTTTAATGGAGTTGCCACGTATTGCATTAAAATGTGTATATTTCTACATGAATATGTCAAGATAAAACGTGAAGGTTTATATCAATTTGTGTTTTTGGATGAGACCTGGATATTTAAAGACGGTACTGTTGGACGTTCTTGGCAAGATTCTAATCATAGAAGCGTGAAAAAAACAAAATTGGTAGTCCAAGGTAATTGAATAATAAAATTTAGCAATTAACTTATGATGTACTCACATTCCTGCAATTTTAAGACCTTTTCAAATATTTACTAGTCACATTATTACTTTTCAGCACAACTTATCTAATATGCGAGAAAAGTATTGGTTTACCCCAAAAAAAGTTGGAATTTTGAAATTTTTTTTTGAGTTATTTTTACGTTTTCCATCAACAACAACACGAAAAAACAGTTTTTAGAAAAAAAAATCCTGTGTGTATGTCGTCGTCGTCGTTGTCGTCGGCCACTTTTCCTTACATGTCTTGTTAGCACGATACAGCCTCCGGAGTGCAATAAGTCCCCAATTTAATGACGGAATATTGTTAAGGATATGTCACAGATGAACCCTATTGATTTTCAGCGCACCAGAGCCAGTACAACGGGTGCTATGGTATTTGGAGTACGACATTTTGTCATTTTTTGAGAAATTTCAGTTTATTAGCACGATACAGCCTTCGGAGTACAACAAATCATCAATTTCAGGATTGAGTATCATTCAGGACATCACACTGATGAACCCTATTGATTTTCAGCTCACTAGAGTCAATACAACAGGTGCTACAGTACTTTATGTACGATATTTTTGTCATTTTTGGAGAAGTTTCAGTTTGTTAGCACGATACAGCCTACGGAGTATATACAAGTGGCCAATTTTATGATTGGATATTATTCAGAGCGTCTCAAAGCTGAACCCTATTTATATTCAGCTCACCAAAGCCAGTACAACGGGTGCTATAGTACTTGAAGTACCAAATTTTTATCGTTTTTGGAGAATTTTCAGTTTGTTAGCACGATAAAGCCTCCAGAGTATACTATTGATCAATTTCATGATTGAATATTGTTCAAGATGTCTCACAGATGTACCCTATAGATTTTCAGTTGACTAGAACGAGTACAGCGGGTCCTATAAATCCAGATATACTAAATTTTTGGTTATTTTTGGAGAAATTTCGGTTTGTTAGCACGATACATCCCCCGAAGTGTATACAAGTAACAAGTTTATGATAAAATATTGTTCAGGGCCACAGATGCGGAAAAGTTAGTTTTAATCTTTAAAACCGTTTTTTTTATTTAAATCTATATAATTATTAATAGTTGTTTCAAGCTATGCAGTCTATCTAGGAAACCTAGTAGTAATTTGTTATGTCCTTATTGTAGGTATATAGTATTGCATGTTGGTTCATATTCTGGATTTATTCCTGGAGCAGGGCTGGTTTTTCTTCCAAAAAACAAGATGGCCAATAAATGTTCATACTTTTATGACTATACAAGGACTGCCCAATAAATTTTGATTATTTCATGATGATACGAGGTCTGTTCAATACATTTTGATTGTTTTATACTTATACGAGGACTGTCCAATAAATGTTGATACTTTTATGACCATACAAGGACTGTCCAATAAATTTTGATTATTTTATGATGATCCGAGGACTGTCCAATATATTTTGATTGTTTTATACTTATACGAGGACTGTCCAATAAATTTTAATTCTTTTATACTTATACGAGGACTGCCCAATAAATGTTGATCCTTTTATGACTATACGAAGAATGTCCAATGAGTCTTGATTATTTTATGATAATACGAGGACTGTCCAATTAATTTTGATTCTTTTATACCTATACGAGGACTGCCCAATAAATTTTAATACTTTTATGATTATTTTATGCTGATACGAGGACTGACCAATAAGTTTTAATACCTATATATTTGTACGAGGACTGTCCAATAATTTTTGATTATTTTATGATGATAGGAGGACTGCCCAATAAATTTTGATACTTTTATGACTATACGAGGACTGTCCAATAGGTTTTGATCATTTTATGCTTATACCAGGACTGTCCATAAATGTTAATTCTTTTATACTTATACGAGCACTGCCCAATAAATTTTGATACTTTTATGACTCTACGAGGACCGTCCGATAAGTTTTGATCATTTTATGCTTATACGATGATTGTCGAATACGTTATGATTGTTTTATACTTATACGAGGACTGCACAATAAATTTTGATACTTTTATGATTATACGAGTGCTGTCCAATAAGTTTTGATTATTTTATGCTGATAAGAGGACTGCTCAATAAATTTTAATACAGATATGATTAAACGAGGACTGTCCAATACATTTTGATTCTTTTATACTTATACGAGGAGTGTCCAATAAATTTCGATTATTTCATACTTATACGAGGACTGCCCAATAAATGTTGATACTTTTATGATTATACGAGGACTGTCCAACAAGTTTTGATTATTTCATGCTGATACGAGGACTGTGAAAGTGAAACTTCTAATGCCAAAAAAAGAGCTGAGTAGATAAAGAAATTGTGAACGTCAAAGTGTAAAACTCTATACAATAGCTTTACCGCGGCAGTCTCCGAGTGCCACACGTCTTTTTTTTGTTTGTTTTACTTAATATTGTATCTTGTTTGTTACAACACAGGGTATATTTCTTTATTACTTCCTCCATTTTCTAAAAGTTCCGCTTATCTCCCTAGTGCTAAAATTTGACAAACATTCCAATTTTGGTGCGCCACCCTCTTATTTTCCATAAAATTCGGCGCGCCTCTCAAGGATTATTTTCATCAAAATTCAGCACCGGTTTTTTTGTACATTTTGATAACAGACTAGTTTTAATTTTTGGTCATTAAAGTTTTCCTTTAGGAACAGTTCGTTTCAAATATTTCTAAAAATCAATCTCTTATTGTTAAACCGTTGAAAATTAGTTAAAACCGCGACGTGTGTCTTACTGTATTTATTCGCAAATATAGACGTTGCAATAAACTTTATTTAGTATCACAAAGGCCAGGACTTTCTACTAGAAGTTAAAACGATCGATTGTGGAAACTGATAGTGAGTTGCAGACACCGGCATCTTTGATAAGTTCATTTAAATTAAAGTTTACGGTATATGTTGATGATTCGCTAATTGCATAATTAACACAACTAAAGTCCATTGTCATTAGAGCTAACATCACTCATCAAGTTACAACAATGATTTTAGTTCTGGAGACGTCCAATTTCCGTGCTTTCGTATATCCCCAGTACGTCCGTTTTGAGACCTGGACTACCTAAACTGGACTTTATGGTTACATACTCAAAACGTCCTGTTTAGGTACTCGAGGACTCAAATGTCCATGAAACGTATCTAGAACGTCGACCGTACCAAATCTGGAAGTCCCCAGTATGCACGGTAAGTCTGGGTCGGACGTCCTCCGTACGTTTTGGGAACATACTTTTGCTGAATGGGATCACACGAAAAGTTAATTTGTATTAATCGTTTGCTGAAAAGCCCTGTGATCCAGGACTATTCCTGCGTTGGAAAAAATATTTTTGGATGTAAGGCAGCTATACTCCAATTTTTTTCAGTATTCAATTGGCAACGGATGAATATTTTATAATAATCCCATATCCGAAACTGGAACCGAAAACTGAAAAGAAGCGAATAAACGGGAATAAATTCTCTATAATATGCATTTTATCAGTTCCACAACAACAAAAATCTCATATTCCTCCAAAATTTTCTAATATAAAACGGAAAACATTACTTTTCGAATCCATTTGAGATAACAATAGTCATCGTATCTGTGGAAATAAAGATAGGAGAAGAGAAACAATATCCATTTTTGAGAAAATATTTTTAATAATCTGCCTCTATATTGGCTTCCAGTAGCTTCATAAAAAGACAGAAAGTGTAGATATAACAGACACAAAATATTGGAAAATCAAGTTTCTGGAATTTAGGACGGTTTTGAACTGTTAGTTTAGTCAAGATGATTGTAAAATTATTTCAGAATTCAGAAATAGATAAAATCTATTAGGTATGCAAGTTCAATATATTATATAATGAAAATGAATACGTATTTTCGTAGTGGTCTTGGCGTTTCACTGAAGAATTCACTTCATAAATCTATATTTTTTCTACGACTATTGTAGAATTTCAATATTTCGACGTAGTTTTTGATTATGGAATAGCTTCATTCTAACACCAGCGCAAGAATATTCATTCTCGACCTTGTTATGGAATGGATACTTGTGGTGCCCTCTAAATATCACGGTTCATTTGACAGAAATAGAAAATAGGCGTGTCCCGTTTTGTACACCTGCTATCAAAATGCATGAAAAATCCTCTAAAGTGAACGTAAAATGACTAATATGGTCGTTGAGTATTAATTGTTGGAGCCATAAGTGCAGAATAAGTGTATTTTGTGGCACTTTTTAATAAAAAAAAGAAGAAAATACACTATCTGTTAGCAACAATTGTCAACTGTCAAAATTGTCTAATTTTTTAAATTTTAAATTCATATTACTTCATAAACAGTGGCTTCATTCCTTTTTAGTGTCTGATACTGACAGCAGTGGTAGTTTTGCCCCAACTCCTCCAGAAATTAGGGAGTTAGTAGAGGCGACAGGTGGCAACCTGACGCCTGAAAAATCGAAACATATTTATCTTCAACAAAATGACCTGTTTATCCAATGGCGTAGATTATAAAAAACCAATCATTTTCAGAGAATGTATTTCTTGTATAATTTGCAGAATTAGCAAAGTCAAATAAACCATCTACTCTCTGGAAAAGATACTTAATGCTAAGAACCACTATTAACATAAAACATAAAGATGATTTGTCAAAATATACCAGGTTACGAGTATTTTTAAAAGACAATCTGAGGGATATCGAGCGAAAAAATCAAAAACATTAACTGGAGAAGAAGTTAACTGTTAATAAACAATGCTCCTGACAATAAATACCTCGCTACAAAGGTAAATAAATTACTAGTTTAAGTCTAAATCAAGTTATGAATAATATATATTTATCAAATAAACCCTAGATTCGTCTTTCCATTATTGGATAATTTACATATATTCGCAGAATATCTAGCATTATTCTACAGTTAAGTTACTAGGTGTACGATACTTGGTATCTTTTTAGTTCTATTTTTTTACCATTGACGCTGCAAATTGACTGGACAAAGGTGACTACCAATCCGCGCCCGTACAGCTCACACCGGTCGTGCTGCAACGACTAGACTCGAGGCGAGTAAATCGATATTCAAGAGAGAGTGCCGCGAAATGTCGAGAGAACTGTCAAAACCGACAGAACGACAAAAGTCAATTAGAAATTCGTAATAATTTTGAATGCAAAAAGTTAGTCACTCAGTAAGTTATGGTGGTGAATAATCTGTTTTTCACCAGCATTGTAAACCAAGAGAATAAAATAAATAGGTGTAAAATTGACCAAATACCACATAATTTAAGAATTATTTCTGGTTCCTCACAAAATGAGTCTGTGAAACCTGAAGGTCAGATTTCGGCCTACAGAACAGGACACGGAAAAGTGGGCAAGGCCGACTCAGGTCCCCAACATTAGGAGCTATAAGAAATAAACTTGTTCGAATTGTCAATAAGAACCGACTGAAGCCGATTGACTACGAATTGTTTTTTTTTTCTTTTAAATGAATTATTTCTAATATTGCCGATTCTAGCCTAGTTTAAACTAAAACTCTCAGATCAATTTTTAAATGGACATTTCTAATGATTTCGAGGAATTCGAAAATCAAGATATACATTTTAGTATCTTTATGACATATAGGACTTTACCCCTTATCCCTTCTCCTTCATAATGGCGTTTGACCCACATCGATACGAAAAGTAATAACAGAGATACGTGCTAGTGCACTTATGGCATATTCGCTGGATTTTACCCCTTACCCCCATCTTTTTCATAATTCCGTTTGTTCCACTTCATTGGTGATGTCACCAGAGCTGATAAAGTCATATGCGCGAGATTTTAAAAACGCGCGCTTTCGCCGACCAATCAGAGACGAGGAGGGCGTAGCCTAAATGTTGAGGAGGGGGGGGGGCGGCTGCTGCCAAGTGACGGGACTCCTACACTAAGGATTGGCAACAAATAGAAAACGGACTCCTCCGAAAATGTTTTAATTGCATTTTTCGGTGATTTAAATATGAAATTGTACTTCATGTAAAATATACTCAATGCTTAAAACACGCTAAATTTGACACATGATATCAATGGTGCTATTCAACGCGACAATCGATAACAATCATTTCCTGTCATTTAAAAAAGAACATGTTCAACAATACATCTTCGATATCAATCGATCACTCTGATTATAATCGGTCTAAAATTATGATGCTATTGAAAACAATCATAATTCGGAAGCTTGTAATTGGTCGAAAAATTTAAATAAACTACCGTTTGTCCATGGGTTATGTGATGTGAGTGATATTTTGCAATTGTATATTACATTGTTAGTTAACAGAACAGCTTCTATGAAATTAAACTAATTGAACTTGTGAAAAGTGTGAAATACACGTGAAATGGACGTAAATAATAATGAGGTTATGTCAATATTGATTTATTCGATTTGTAAACTGACATGACAAATGATAATTTTTTTTGGTCGTTCAACAAACATCAATCCGTTTTCGATTTCGATTATAAACAAAATCGGAATCAAGATCGAAGTGTTGAATAGCACTAATGTTTCAAAATATAAAGACTAAAATCTATGTAAATATGCTCATTTGAGGGGTGAACTTTCGCTTAGTGAAGAAAAGTCCAAATCGTATAGTGGGGAAGTGCGTGGTTGTCAAGTTGTTCAGTGAAATAATGAAATGTTAATGCTAAGTTTGATATATCCTTTGGAAATGATTTGTGAAATATTGTCAAATTCTTTGAACGAATTTCAATGTAAATAACTCTCTAATATCAATAATAAAACAAACAAAATTCGAAAAAATTGATGCGACCTAAAATCCCCATACTCTATTTTTATTGAGTTTAGGAAAAAAAAATTCTGTAATGTCTTCTCCACAGACATTCGCAAAGCTTGTCTGCAAACTCGGAATTTGCTGACCCCTCAGAAGCAGCACTGCATTGGGACTGATCTATTTATTAACAGTAAGAGAGGTAATTTAGAAATAACACTGGCTGACAAAATTTTTGTAACACAGTTCAAACAATTATTATTATAATGCTAATACCTTCCAAATAATAGAAAAAATATCCATAAAGCCGTAATACGTACCACTTTCAAATATATTTTTTAGATCCTTTTTAGTTCGCAGGTGGTAAATTTTATGAGGGGTTATTAAATTTTAAGCAACTAATAAGAAAATAGAAGTATATTAACTAAATGTTTTTCGAAATATAGATGCTCAAATGAAAAATATCGATGCACTGACACGGGCTAGGGACTGACATTTGCGGATCATTGTATAATATTTCAGAACTAAAATGAATTTATTATTTTAGAAAAGGCAAGGCAATTGAAATACACATTTTTATCTATTATCTATCAATTTTATTAACAGAATAAATTCAACTTCAATAACAACTTCAATGCTCCAAAAATAGCATTACCCAATTTTTATGAAACTACCCATAAAGAGTTTTGCAATAAAACATTCATAGAAAGTAACTTATTTCATGGAATTTTCGAAATGTCCATTATTTTCTAGCTAGTGAGAAAGTCAATACTCTTAAAATTTCAAATAACGTCTGCCTGAAGGTCTCTACGCGCAGTTGTTAATATTCCCTATTCTATTTTTATCGCAATTTCAAACTTTCAAACGGGAAAGTCTCAGAAATGAAGTTAGCGATAGTAACAAATACCTTTCCTAAAATTAAAAGCATGATTAATTATTTTCCGTACACTCACTGGCAAAACTACATCCATATATCTCACACAGACATAACTCGTTTATAACTGGAAAGTTGCTCCGAAGTGTCACAACTTTAAACAGAAAACGCGCTCCTTCGAAGTTAGGTTAACGCAATTACTAGGTACTTAACTCAATGATAAACATCAAGTTGACTGACAGGGAACATTATGCAACGACATCACCAAACTTCTAATACTCTATCGATTTTATTAAAATGGGAGAAAGAGCCCCAAGCTAGAAGTCACAATTATATTACAGGTGATGGTGTCAATGAGAAAAGTTTTTCTTCATAGAACGTTCAGCATTTTCTGATACATGAAATCCTATAATATCATATCAATTTTTCAGTCAATTACTGTTGAAATTATTGTAGTATACTTGTTGGAACACTAAAACGCTTCGTTCAAGTAATAGTGGTATATTTAAACTAACAAATATCACAGGCAACGATAGTTGCCAAATGACGCAAGTAAACCCCCAAACCGAAAAAGCCCAACACAAGCTGTCTGCGGCATGTAAATCAAACCATGAAAAGTCACTCTATATATACAATAATTTTTTTTATATAAAATGTCAATTTTCAAATGACCGAAAAAACAGGAACGCTTTCGCCGATCACGTTGGAATTCTGTCAGTTGACTTTGGAAGCTGAGGACAGTAAAATTTTCAGCCCCATAGCTATACTCAAAGCTGAGATACAGGTACCTCGTTCTAGGTAGTATTGAAACAATGCAAATATAATATAGAATCTCAAGGAATATTATTAATAAGAAAAAAAATAAAAAAATAAACTTAAACTGAGTAGTTGATTCCCTTAGCAGAGAATATCAGAGATCACACAGGGTTTATGGTTGTATATCGATTTACAGTAGTACCATTTGGCTTACAGTCAAGTACATCGGCATTATTGAAAGCAATGCATAAGATATTAAATCCATATGAAAATTTCACCTTACACTACATAGACGATATATCAATCTTCTCAAAAAATAAAGAACGCTCAAAATACGTACAAAGAAATTTGAAGGCTTTGGAAAAGGCAGGATTGAAACAAAATATAAAGAAGTGTCAATTTTTACAGCATGAGGTGATTTATTTAGGTAATAAACTGGACAAGACTGGAATTTCTCTAAGCGAAGAAATAATAATGATCATTCAAATTTATAGAAACCAACAAATTTAAAAACTCTTAGAGGATTTTAGGACTTCTGAATTATTTTAAACGACTGAAAAGAAAATGCCACTATCAAAATTGTTGAAGAAGAATTTTAAATGGAATTGAGATGATAAAACAGAAGAGGCATTTTTTAAAATGAAAGAAGTTTCTACAGAACAAGTAAAAATATATCATCTTGACTGCAATCAGAATTTCATATTGAAAACCGATGCATCATTATATAGATTTGCAGGTGTATTACTACAAAAATATAAAGATAATGAAGTGCCTGTATCATTTGTCTTTAGAATCACAAGGGCAGTGGAAGGAAACTATAGTGTAAGTGAACTAGAGCTGGCTTGCATTATATTTTGTGTGACGAAGCTGCGTTTCTATTTGACAGGCAATCATTTCCATTTGGACACAGATAGTCAGTCTTTAACTACAATTTTGAATAACAAATATGACAATAGCAGGATACATAGATATATTCTCATCTTACAGGAATACTCTTTCACAATTATGTATCTACCTGGAGTGAAAAATGTATTGGCTGATGCAATCTCGAGAATGGATGGAGAAAATTTGAAAGGAGAAAAAATGAATTTGAAATAGGTGTACAATTAATGAAAACTAATAATATATAAAATTTTACAAACTTACAAATAATAGTAGATCAGAGAATCGTAAGTAAAAAAGAAAGGAGTGAAAGTTGTTTCAACAAGGATAATTTTTATTACAAGATAATACATGGACATGGATACAAGAATCACCGCATTGAGAATAAAACTAGATCTATCATTACTAAATAACCCTTGGCAATAGATTTTATATCCAATTAAACACCGAGCAAAGAAAGAAACATATTTGTAATAATCGATCATTTCTCAAAGTATACTGATGCCTATGCTTGTAAGAGAACGAATAAATAAACACTGAAAAAGTGCCTAATAAATTTCTTTGTACAACATGGATCATCACAAAAATGTCTGATAGACAATGTCACGTTTAAATAATGAGAATTTCAAGAGATGGTTGAAATCTTCACACATCCAAGCTTTATATATCTCTCCAAGACGTCCTAATGCCAATTCAGCAGAGAGGATAATAAAAGAAATAATTAAATATCTAAGAATATTAGTTCATCATGAACATAACTTGTGTGAAGAGAAACTAAATAAAATGATGGACTATATAAACAGCATACCAAGTGGAGTAACACAGCAAGCCCATATATAGATTATGACAAATATGGCAGCTAAAAAACCTTTGATAAATACAATGGAACTAAAATATGAAGAAATTATATAGAACACAAAGGAAATAATTCACAAATTAGGAAAAAATGTATCTTTTAAGAGAGAGGAATATGTTTTACTGAAAGCACATGGAATATCTATTAAGAAAGAGAACAAATTTGAGCAGCTACAACTAATATATGGAGGTCCATATATAATAGCCAACGAAAATGGTATAAACAGCTATAAATCGCAATATCCAGAATCAGGAAGAAATCGAGGAACATTTCACGTGACACAACTATATAGATACAGATCATTCTAATAGAACATTAATAATAGTTAAATAATTCAAGAGTATAAAGAGAAGTTTATTTGTAGGAATAAAGTTTAAATATATTACGAGTATTAGGATAGTATCTTAGAAACTAAAATACATAAGAAATGTGCAGTCGTAGTTTAATAATAATTAGAATAAGAATAACAGGAACTAATTTGTGAACGTTTACAAACAAATTCTAGAGTTTAGAAAAACTGTATTTCCAATTGTATTTGCAAAAGTTCAGGGAATGTTGAAATAATGCAAATATAATATAGACTATCAAGGAATATTATTAATAAAGAAAAAAGAAACTCAAACTGAGTAGTTGTCATTACCAAATTAAGATATAATCCAAGTGAGGTTATATTAACCATACAATGCTAGGATAAAATTAAAGGAAACCTAAGAAATATTGAAATATGATTTGTTTCAATATTTAGATGCAAATAAATAATGAACAATGTAGATAATTGAAATTATGCTTTTGTAGTAGAAAGAACTAAGATGAATTAGGAAAATAATGGGATATGACAAGATATTGTCAGAACTTACTAGTGGGTTGAATTCACAAATAAATATGAGTCATGGAATGTGTCAAACATTCATAAACTTAATAAAAAAATCAAACTTCAATTTGTGAATCTAAATAATTAGTTATTAATAGTGAAAATTCAAAATGAACATACTTGTAGTATAATAAATAGATTTAAAGGAATTTTGAATATGTTAGTAATTCATGTTGGTCAAGAACTCTATAGTGAATTTATTCATGATTTAGAAACTTTTATTAAATTCGGATAGAACGGTACTTAATTCATCTAAGGTAAACTGACTGTTGATTGGATGAAGGTTAGGGGTGCTATTATCGGAATTTTCAGCTATATGTATTGGTTGAAAGGGGGTTTGTTAATTTTTGTTTTGTTTTCGAAATGCTGGGCAAGAATGTCCGCCATTTGCTGATCGTTTGTGACAACATTTCCTTGGTGTAGTAAAGCATGTACGCTATTAGTACTGCTGTTTTGGCCTTTCATTCGTAGTATCTTAGACCAAACTTGAGCTGGGGATATGTCTGTGGTTATTGTACTGGTAAATGTGTTCCATAAGTCTTTTTTTACTTGACATAAGTATTCTCCTAGCTTGAGCTTTGGCTTTTTGAAGTTAATTCGATCCAATTCGGTCCTAGTTCTGCGGTACTTGTTAAGAGATCTGTTGCAATTTTTCACAGCTTGGTAACAGGAATCGTTCCACCAAGAAAATGTTTTCTTCGAGGGGTTGATTGAGAATTTTCCTATACATCTTCCAGCGGAGGAAAACATTGCATAAGTGAATTGCTTGACAGCTTCATGTATGTTATTATGGTGGGTAAGGTTATTCAATTGTCTTTGACAGTTTCCTTGAAGAGATCCCAATTTTCATTCCTTATTTTCCATTTGCTATTTAGGGTTGTGGTTTTTTGTTCGCTGTTGAAAATTGAGATGGGAAAGTGGTTGTTGTCATATAAACTGTCAATTATGTTACATGTTAGCGAAGAAGCTAGCCCGGGGTCGCAAATACTCAAATCAATAGATGAGAAGGAACCAGATTGGACATGAAAATATGTGTCACTGCCGGTATTAGGAATGTTAGCATTTGTAATGTTTAGAACATTTTCAACAGATTCACCTCGTCCAAAGGTTCTTTCGGAGCCCCACATTTGATTATGAGCATTGAAGTCATCGACTAATATAAAAGGAAAAACATGTTCATTAATTACATTGCTGAGCTCAGATTCTTCCGAAGCGTAATTAGGAGGAATGTATAAGCTACATATGACAATTTTGTAGGGGCACCAGTTACAGCATTAGCTTTTAATTCAGTGATCAGATGATATTCTTGGTGAAATATATCGTTAGAAATGAAAACTGAGGTTCCACCACTGGCGCGTGAGAGGTTAGGTCTGATAAAATGGTGACCAGTGTAGCTTTTGAGATATGGATTATGAGAATTTCGGAAATTCGTTTCTTGTAAACAGGTCAGGAGAGTAATCACTAATGAGTTGTTGTAGAGATTCTAAACGGGGGTAAAACCCGTTACAATTCCATTGAATTAAGGTGAAAATTAAATATTAGAAGTTATTTGATTAATAAGAGGATTTTTGCGATGTGATACTGTGGAATTTTGTGAGTCTATGGAATGTTGTGATTGATGTGAACCATCAGAACTGTAATCCTCTTCGTTTGATTCACTTTCATGTTCCTTGAAATCCAATCGAACCTGATCTTTCAATTTTCTGGTTATTTGGGTTATTCTATTTTCAATCGATCTCTCTGTAAGAGTTGGATAGAGTAGATTTAGATTAGAGATAAGAGACTTAATGTCATCAGTATACTTTAAGGCTTCCTAGTAAGGATTGCGACTTCCAAAGCTGTTTTCCAAGTATGCTTCAAAATTGTTTATTGGAAGGATATAGGTCTCAGGATTAGCTTGGTATGCTTTTTGTATACATTGTTTTGTTATCTCTGTTAAATTAGCTTCTTCAGAGGAGCTCAACCTTGCTTTCTTCTTTTCTTTCTTCTAATTGTCGGAGACAGGTTAAGGGGGGGGGGGGGAAATTTCGTTGGATTGATCGTCAGCATAAGGAGAACTGGCTTTGTCACTTGAGATTTCGGAACGGCAACGTTTTTCTGCAATAAATAGAGCAGGGTTGGATTGGGTTGTATCTTTGTTTGAGAGAACTTCGTTCATTGGTGGCAGACGGGTTGATGGGAGTGAATAATCACTTGTTCCTGTAGATGTATTGGTAGTTTCAGGTGTAGACTGTGCAGGCTTTGATATAACGTCGAGTGGCGGATTTGGGCAATTTGAGGCGATGTGTCCGGATTGTTTGCAGATAAAACAATTCATATTATGGGTTGATAGAAAAATTCTGTTATCGATATCATCAAATGAAATGACTATGGAAGTTTGGAGTTCAAAGTTGTCAGTTGGGGGGAAAACGTGAGCTTGACGTCTGAAACTGAGAATATGGGCATATTCGTCGCCTGGTATTCCAGCCTTTAGAAAAGAGATCGGAGATGCCAGTTGTAGCCCAAGATTTTTTATTACATTCTTGACCTGCTCATGAGGAATGTAGGGGGAAATATTAGATATGATGATCCTTTTAGCAGGAGAGACGAGTCTACGAATGTTTATGGTAGTGTTATTTATTGTTATTGCAGGGTGTGATTTGAGGAGGTTATCTACAAGTTCGGAGGTAGCAAGATATATAGAAAATCGATTATTTCAAATTCTGGAGGCAACCGAGATATTTTTTGGACCAATAACATTACCTATTCCTTGAACGTAGTCTAATAACTTTAAATTGTCTTCTGCATGCATCACAATAGCTCGATCTTTTTTTGGAAAGCATTGTTTAGGTGCTGACTTAACTGCTGATACGTAAGGTGTTTGAACTGAATTGTTGAATGACATTTTGGAAAAATATTGAATAGCCCTACCCTTGTACTCAAAAGCAGTATATTATGTTTATTGTTGGTTTATGTGAACTCGTTGGATAATATATGGGAAGGCTTGAATCAGGTAATTAACAATGTAAAAAAATTGCTCAGTAAAAAATAATTTGATAAGAAACTGAATCAAAAAGTTTACTATTGATAATACATACACATGTAATCAATAGCACCAAAGTACAAAATAAATTCACTTATTTATCACGAGAATAGAAGAGCTAAACACAGACAATGTTACTCGTTTCAGCACTCGTACGCGAATCCTCAAGTAGTACTAAAGCATCTCCTGTATAATATTTCTCCTATAATTCAAAGATATTGCAATCTCATTATTCTTATAGCTTCCTCATAGCTTCACTTGGAATACTAATCTGCAGTAATTCCTTCATTTTGAAATCAATCAAAATGTAATTAAATTTCAAAACAAGTTTCTAACGAACTTTACGCTTTTCTCAATTTAAAAACTCACAAAAATGAGCAAAAAACCACTGGAACTCATTTTAAATTAAAAACAAATGTTAATTGGATAATATTTATTCATTTGAAATTTTCGATGTTTGTAATTGTTTATCAAATTTGACTTTTTGTTTGCATAGATGTAATTAGATTGTTTGTGACGATACCATTGATATTGCTATACATTAGTTTTCCAGTTAATGTAAATTACTATAAATAATTGCAAAATGTCAAATAAATTTCCAATCACGGATTTTAATAATGAAAATGTTTGGTGCAATTTTCAACTGTTCGAAGCTAAACTCAAACTAGCAACAAATCATTAGA
The DNA here is from genome assembly GCA_963921935.1 of Galeruca laticollis. Lineage (NCBI taxonomy): Eukaryota > Metazoa > Arthropoda > Insecta > Coleoptera > Chrysomelidae > Galeruca > Galeruca laticollis. Next base: position 13,659,613 of record OY998176.1, on the reverse strand, counting down.
AGAAGCCTAAATGTAGAGAGGGGGAGAGAGAGGTAGGAAGAAAGATTCGAAATTGATTTGGTAATGTTCGATAAACTAGCTCTCTGGCATGTGTTTCCAGACTAAACACTTTGAAGATGTTGGGGATCCTGGTATAAGACGATTTTGTCTACAAGTTGTGGTTTAGCTGGTAATCCTAGATGGAATCCGCTGTAAGCGAATTTTGAAAGAGGTGGTAGGAAGTGGATTGGTATTAGGAACCTGTACTATTAGGCTGTAGATGCATTATTCTCTAGTTTAAATCAAGTTCAGTCTAGAACGCACATCACTATTCACTACGTTTACTTTACTTTATTACTATATTTACTTCTCCATTACGTTATTGTATAGGGAGTCATTTGAAGCTGTGGTCAGTAGCCGAAGTAGATGATTGGTTTGGATAATGCAATTTAAATAGATCCCAAAATGAGTGCAAGAAAATAAGTAATTATTCCGGGATTATGATGTAACCGTAAAAATCTGTCAACGAGAGAAACGGCCTGGCCAATAGTTATTTCGCGTGGAGTACCTGATTTGGATAAGGAACACTCTCGCTTCAGGTGGGATTAAACCCAGGTCCACTGTGTATTCCGGCGAAGTTGCATGTACGAAGGATATAGATTCAAGATACTTCAAGGGTGGCCATGTTGGTATACGGCGTTTTTGCTAGCTTTGAATATCAGCGACTTCAAATTTCAGTTATAATATGCTGATCTATTGAGGTTTGTCGTTGATAATATTCGGTGAGGACTAGTAATTTATAGATAATCAAGATCTAAAAAAATACATTATTTTTCCTTGTTTAGGGAAAATGTTAAAATACTTGTTTTCAAAAGTAAATATTTTTATTTCTAGTGCATTTGTATGCAAATTGTTTTCCATTATGTCTTTTCAATCTATTTAATATCGTTCGTCTATATGATGAATATTAATAAGATTAAAAGGACATCAACGTTGGTTATGACGATACAAGACACTAGAGAAACATTGTATTGTGAAAATCGTAGGTTTGGTATGCACAGTTAGATGTTTAGTACATGTTTTGAAAACTCCGATGGAAAAACGAAATGAATATTATTTTCCGACTGATCGAATACCAAATGACTATCGTAGGAAAATAAAATAAAAGACAAACGATTCCTATATACATTAAAATCATCAATTTCTGTGAAAATACATTTTTAGAATTCATTTTCGTCTAATCAAACAATGAATTCTCGTTAATTAATATATACTAAAAAAAACTCTTCAGATTTTTGGGATGTTTTCTTATAGGAGCGAGGAAACAAGTTTTATATTTCAGTTGGTAAAATAAAAAGTTTATGAAAAATAAATAATAAGAAACCATTTTAAAGACAAGCTTTTATTTGAGCTGTACTAAACGAATAATGTTCATGTTATCGCTGACAATGGTATAATTATTTTTTTGTTCAATGATATAGTTTCAAAAAGATTGTCGCGCGAAACAGTGATTGGTTGATGAGTAAGAACTAGCAGAGTTATTTATTTTTTCGTAAGTCGCACGACAAGCTACTTGAAACCAAATAATTCGACAGAAAATAAGTATATCATCAAGGCAAGGTTGGAAGGTATCTACAAATATTTTAAACCCACAAATTGTAGATTCTGAATCTTCAATTTTGAACCGATGGATTGGGATTCGAATATGCTTGATTTGATGCAGGGTAACATTCCCACAATATCTAAGATTACTCGATTTTCTGGTTAAATAATTCTACCAAATTTGTTTCTTAGGAATTATTATAATATTTACTCGTCCACTTCAGTTTTATTCAGTGTAATTTTTGATTTTATATAAGTCCTCCAACTCCCAATGTAGATGGATAATTAACAAAGTTGTTTACTAGCTATCTACTTTCACATTATTAAATATTCCGCGATGAGATTTTATCCAACCAAACTTAATTTGTTTGTTAACTGGTTCAAGATCTCAAGTTTAATTAGTATATCTTTAATTATAAAATTCACCTTGTCTCTGTCAGACAAATTTTGACTCCTATTTGGAATACTTCTGTTGTCTAATAATATAAGATAGTTTTTGTCATTTTACTTTGTATTGTAATTTAATAGTGATAATTTAATTTGTTTATAAAAAATCCCATATGCCACAGTGCAATTTGTTGGAAATTGTATAATACCTTATCGACTCTTATTTATCTCCCTACATACAAAATTGCAAAACAATTGTCACTTTGACAGCGGCAAAAGTCGCCTGCAACTTTTACAGTGACAAATGCACTAGTTGTTTTTTTTCACGTATTCATTTTTTAATCAATTTATGCGGTGTCGGTAGCTAAAATCAACTTATCAAATTATGAAACACTAACAATGAGTCGATTCGAAAAGTCTACGAACAATGAAATTAGTTAAATTGTTAATACCCGTGTGTCTGCTAATAAAGTTGCGACTCAATCATTGATCTGGCGACAATTTTGTACTTTTTGCGATGCTAAAGAATATCAATTTCGATATATCCCACTAAACAAGAAACATAACAAGTCTTTTTTGTGATGTTCTTTTTAGAGACTTTTCGTGATGTTTATTTAAAACGGTAATAAGATATCTCCTACATGTCTTAATTTTATTACCAACTCTATTAACATCCATGTCATGTAAATAAAACATATTTTTGATGTACACAATATTCGCAGTTACATACACATCCTATATGAACTTCTTTTTAGCAACTTCCTATACGAAACATTCATACGATGTTAATTTGTATACTTCTCACTAATGTCACATACAGAACGTTACTGTAATATTACAAATTAACATGTTTCTAAGATGATCACATGTTGCAGTTACTTTTACATCTATCGAAATAATTTTTAGTAACTTCCTTCGATTACGTCTGTACAATGTTCATAAAACTCTCAGTAATATCTCATAGTAAACATCACAGTAACATAAAAAAAGAAGAGAACAGAAGAGGAACTGGCGAACCAAACAAACAGTAGTTATCGGTGGAAACAAATGACAAGCATGAAATGGCGGATGGTTTTCAGTTTTGTGTTATATTTATTTGCAGGAAGCACATTTTTTCCAAGAAGTACTCGAAGGAAGTGGTCTTCGTTTTCATTAGTTCCTACTTAGCTTCTCCAGTTGCTATACTTAGTTCTAATTCTTGTTATAGTGTACGAACAACAGTTGTTATCGGTAGGTACCTATTCCAAAATCATAATTATTAAAACTTAATACTCATTCAACACTTTAATCGGCTATTGTACATTGAAATTCCAGGTGGCGGAATTGTACACTAACATTATATAATAGAGTTTACAAAATGAGGGTTTTTTCAACTTTTAAAATAATTTAGTTAGTAAGTATATTTTGAAAACGATTCACAATATTTCAAATCCTAGATATGCATTATACCCTACAAAAAACTTAATATTGCAATAGGGTAGATATTATTATTAATAAGAAAACATGCTCATATGTTGGCAGAGATTTGAATCTAGAAGAAAATATTTTCAAAGTTCAAGATGTTTCAGAAGCTAATTACATAAATAAAATAAAAAACAAATAGTTGGTAATTATGTGAAGAAAGGGTAGTAACTATTTCAGATAGTCTGATACAGATATTGTATTAAATAGTACAAGAAATATCGAATCGAGTTTCTCTAGTTCTAGTTTTTGTAGTAGGAGTCATAGCCATCAATATAGTTTTGCAGGTATAGAAAATTTTAACATCAATACTAACAATTATTGTGAACAATTAGAGTCTGTTGAAGACTTTAGAAACAGAAATTTCTGTTAAAAAGCTCATTTCCATTTGAAAATGCACTGAATACAATAAATAAGCTGTAGTTGTCCCTTACAATGGTACCTATATTCATATAGTTGAAGAATATGTAACTTATGACACTGAATGCTCCAGTCAACAAACAGACTTCGATTATTTATTATTGTAGAAACACAGCTTTTGGATACTCAATTGGATACAATTAATTATAAACTCATTTAACTTGATAATTTATTCATATCTCTTCTTCATAAGTAGTTTTTTTGTATACAGTTTATTAATAATGCTTAGTTTTAATTAAGTTACAATTCCATGATATTAATATACAATATGTTCCAGGATGAAAATAACAAAACAACACGACAGTTTGGTACGCGACTGATGTGCAGGGGACTATTAGCCGACTTCGTTGGATGTGGCCCGCAGCGCTTACTACCGGAATCCTGTTGCACTGGACACTTCTGTAAATCCGGTACAAGAACTGTTCCACTGTGCTCCGTGTTCAATTATGCCCTACCCTCCCTGATTTACGCCAGTACGGTTTTTGGTTTTTTTTGGGTGAGGATATCGTGCCCAGTCTTCTATTTGTGTTCGCTGCTAATCCTCTGATTACCAGTTTTTTCCTCTCTCTTCCTCGAGTGCATATGGGTACCACTCGATGTTTCTATATTCGCTCAGTAGAGCCTTGATTTTATTAAACTACTTAGGGTGTTTTTATCTTCGCCGTATAAGATCCTACTTGGCTTTGGACTAGGATTTTCTCTGTGCCAGATTTCCCCGGATTGCAGTCCACCACATTAATGGGTACTTTAGTATTATTGTGGGCGGTTTTTTTGCCGTGGTTTCTGTGTTCATTTTCTTTCATTTTTTGAATATCTTCTATTGTTTTATATCTGTGGTATATCGTTTCCAATTTCATTTCCTGCGTGTCTGTTGTTTTTTCCGCTTCTCTATTTTGCTGTGATTTTTCCTAATTACATGGAATAAGTAATAACAATTCTAACATTATATAGTATGACTATTGATACACGAAGCAGTGATATTGATTGATGCAGAGAATAAAGACAAAGACGACTAATTTCCAAAAGTGTCCCTTCACACACCGAACTTTTTAATATGTTCACAAACACTTTTCTTGAATTGTCTAATTGACATTGTCCAATCTATTTCAGTAACATTACTTATCCTATTGGCAAGTCTCCAGAGAAGAACAAACTGACATTCTTAATCTCCCAAACAATAAGGAGGATCGAGTTAACCTTGACGGAACTTTGAAAGGAATTGAGTACAATAAATTACTTGATGTCGATATACAATTTATTATTTTATACAAGAAAATCATCATGTTTAATTTACGCCTACTAGTGATAGACATGACATCAAATTCTTCCCGTAATCTAGTTGTTCTGATTGTTCTATAATCCGGCCAACGCTTATATTTTTTATAATACAAGAACCGTAAGTATTTGTTCTGCACTTTCTCAATATTTTCCAGGTACATTTGAGGTTGATCTCCCCAGATCATAGACCCAAACTCACGTTTAGGTCTTACTAAGGTATTGAACAACTTTTTTATAGTCTCCGTATTTGAGAAAAGAATGGTTTGTCTGAAGACTAGACCCATTATACGATTGGCACTCCTGACTGATTTTTGTATATGTGCAAAGAAAGACATTTGACTATTATAGATAATTCCAAAATCCTTAACTTCATCCTTCCTTTCTAATACTTCTTGGTTCATGAAATAATCAAAAATAATACACTCCTTTTTCTTAGATATAGACATAACACAACATTTTTCAACATTAAAATGTAATTTATTCTCCTTGCTCCATCTAATTATGCTGTTTATATCTTTTTGTAGTAGTATGCAATCCCGAACAGTCTGAATCTTCCTGAACATCTTGAAGTCATCTGCAAATACTAAACTATCAGAATTCGAAACATAACCTGGAAGATCATTGATAAATAAAACAAACAATAGCGGACCAAGGTTTGATCCTTGCGGAACTCCCGAGTTTGCATGGGATTTTCCAGATGTATTTTCGTTATATTTTACTACAAAATGCCTGTTACGTAGATAGTTTGATATAAGTTTCAATAAATTATTTGACATTCCATACTTGTGTAATTTTTTGAGCAATATGTCGTGATTCACTTGATCGAAAGCTTTTTTAAAATCTGTATATATGACATCCAGTTGTAATCGATCCTGGAAAGTATCGTTCACAACTTCCGTAAAATTGAATAAATTTGTGTTTATTGAGCGTCCCAACGTAAATCCATGCTGTTGATCAACAATTATATTATTTTTTAGGTGATTATAAATTTTCAGATATATTATCTGTTCAAAAACCTTAGAAACAGCACACATAATCGAAACACCCCTGTAGTTCTCAACAATATTTCTATCTCCAGATTTGTGTATAGGAGAGTATAATTATAATTTCCATTTTTCCGGAAATTGTGCGTATGTGAGTATATTATTATAGATATGCAATAAAGGTGTCCCTAGTCATTCACAGCATCCTTTTAGTATGTATGGAGGAATTCCGTCGGATCCAGCTGCTTTTTGGGTTTTAATTTTTTTATTGTTATCACATAATCATTTATTGTAATCTCAGAAATATTTAAAATAGGATTATTACTAATTAAATCCTTGAAGTCGATATTATAATTAGACTGTTCGGGGCAATGCACCGATGCAAAATATTGAGCAAATTTTTCTGCTGCTTCCCCTTCGACAACTTTTCCATCCTTAAATCTAAATGTACCTACCTGCTTAGAAAAACTATTATTTTTATTTACGTATGTCCAAAATATATTATTACTTAAACTGTCTTCGACTTGACGCAAATAATTTTTATGCTCGGTATTTATTAATGTCTAAAGTTTTCTTCTCGTTTCTATATACTTTTCGTTATAATAGTTTGAAATAAATTTTAATTTTCGGTGATTATTTTTTTCCTTTAATAACTTTTTGATATCCGATGTGAACAATTTGGGAAATTTTTTGAAGTTTTTATAAACTTTATATTTGGGAACAGTTGTTTCAAATACACTAAAAATTATCCAATGCAGTATTTACGTCTGTCTGATCAGTAACGTCGTCCCACGCTGTATCCCTTACCATTTTGCTCATATTTTCAAAGTTTGCTTTTTTAAAATTGAAATTATTACTGTTGCCAAGCTTGGTGACCACGTTATCGATTACTCTATTAAAAGTTACTTTGATGTCTAGAGATAGGTGGAAACAATCTTCCGTTACTAAAGGTAACAGTTCATGAGATACTGTGCAGTTATTTATCATGTCGGTGGAGGTAATTACCAAGTCTAGAGTTTTATTTTGATGATTTTTTATGTTATTAAATAGCATTGATGAATTATAACTTAAAAAGTCAATCAGAACGTCTAATTTATCGCTAGTGTTTGTAAAGTTTAGAGTTTTACCTTGAATTTCCGGTAAGTTGAAATCACCCAGAATAAATGTTTTGTTAATATTAGAGATATGTTGTTGCAGTAATTACAAGCAATTCACATAATGGGTTAGATGAGCATCCGGTGCAATGTATATGCCGATAATATGAGCTTTAAATTTATTATTTATCTTTATATCAACAATCATTATCTCAAAAAACGATTGATGTTGCACATAATTTAAAATTTTGTATTTCCTGTACTGCTATCAAACACCCCCGCCCCAGGATTTTCCGGTTATTTCCAAATTTCTATCTGATCTTATTACGTTATACACATTTAAATCAACAAGTTCCCCATCTGCTATGCTCTCATGAAGCCATGTTTCAACTGCCACAATTATATCATAATTATTTTGTAAGGAATTATTATAAAACTCAGCCGTCTTCGTCCTTAATCCTCTACAGTTTTAAAAATTTCTATCATTTTCTGTATAGTCATTGAGACTCCTGATCTATTTGAATATATACAAAAAGGAACAATGAAATTACTTAGTTTATAATCCTTAAAAAATCGCAATCAAGCAAACTTTCTTTCGAGGTGAGTAGAAATGTACAATTGAAAATATACAAGTTCCCAACTTAAAGAATATTCCTCTTATAATTAATGACAGCATAAAAAAGTTGTAAATAATTACTATTAAAAATGTTTTGCTTTTTGAATTATGTAGAATATAGCAAAGCTGTCCATAAACGAAAAATAAAATAATCAATGAAGTATACATAAAGAAAATAATTACAAAAGATCTTCAATTGAGTCAATCTTCCTTATTTCATTCCCAACCTTTAGAAAAACTCTTCCTCCATTGCTCCATGCCTCTTTCTTTCCATATTTATTCTTAGCTTCGGACAGTAATAAATACTTGGTTTTTGCTAAATACTCGTTAACAAAAATGTTTGTTGATTTTAGTTCTCAACTCAACTATCACTGTTCTATTTTTACGATCACCATCATTCATTTTTCCTAGCCTGTATAAGTTAATAACATCTGATTCAAAACATTTCACCTTCATTGTATTGTTTACGATATTCAGCATAATCGACATTATCGCTGTCAGTTTCAGCAATGCCGTCAAATCTTAGAGTTTTTCTTCTTTGGTAAGTATCTATCTCATCCAATTTTTTTGATATATCCCTTATCTTATCATCGTGAGCCTCTCAAGTATGACTAACTTCTATGATTTTATGTGATATATTATTCATTTTACATTCCATTTTGTTGATCATTGCAGAAAATTGCTCTTCCATTTTATCCATACTCTTATCCAATTTTTCCTGTATTTTTTGCCACACGATGCTATCTGATCGACTGTCCCTTCGTCTAACGATTGATTCGTGTTTCTTGATCTGGACATAGTTAAATTTAAACTACACCACAACGTGTATGGAATGCTATTCTGTTGCACACAATTGATGATTTGAAATTTCTTGTATAAGTTATGGTCTTTTTGACTTTATCGTATACCCAATAACTTGTTATTACTTTGTTATTTAACTGAGACAAATCGACAAAATAGTACTGAAAACAATTGCTTTACTTACCCTCCGTCATAAAAATCCCTGAGAGTCTTATATTCGCGGATGACTTCAAAATATTGAAACGTGTCAGTAATGTTAGGGATTGCGTATTAGTACAGAAAGATTTAGATAGGGTGTATGAGTGGAGTGTGCTTAATAAGTTATATTTCAATGTAAATAAATGTTTTACTTTAACAATCACACGTTTAAAAGATCCGGTCATTTTTGAATATAGTATTAATGATGAGTCATTAAAACGTAAATATGAAGTAAAAGATTTAGGAGTTACTTACAATAATATATTCTCATTTGCGGGGCATATAACGAATGTAGCTAACTCCGCTAATAGGTTATTGGGATACATAATCAGACAAACTTCAAATTTTACCAACATTGAGGCCATTAAAATTCTTTACTTCAGTTTAGTTAGACCCAAATTAAAATATGCAAGTCAGATTTGGTTTACAGAGTATCAGACCACATTGTATCTTTTAGAAAAGATACAAAATCAATTTTTGAGGTATATCTATTATAAAAAGTATGGTGTTCACCCTGATTATAGTACAGTTAGGAGTTTTCATCTTAGATCTGAGTTTAGAATCCCATCCTTGGAGGATAGGAGAAAGCTAGCTATTCTTATATTCCTACACAAAATTATTAGTGGGTTTTAATGTTCTACCCAGAAGAACGTATCTTCTTCAAAGTCCCCTGTCGTAGCCATGTGTCAATTGTCAAATTATTTTAATAGCATCATTGAATAGGAATTTAATTATTCATCAAGCACCTTTCGTAGCTTGGTATTGAACCACATAATATCATTGGCAATGTAAATATAGATATTACATAAAAGTAAGTTATTCATGTTAGTCTTAGTGTTCTAGCCGTTGATATGCTATTGTACTGTGTATTCGCTTTTTATAACCTTGTAATAAGACCTATAAAAGGTCTGTTTGGATGATAAATAAATAAATACCTTCTGGCTGCAGAGCGAACGCAAAAATGTTCTTGTGCGTATACACAAATCGTATCCCGCATGTCTTCATTCGTAAAATGATTGTGAAGATTCATTTAAATCGAAAAAATGCAAAAATTGACTATAATCTCGAAGAAACATTTATTCACTAACAAGAAATGCCATTTATCAGCAATATCTGACAGTCCAAAGTACACTCTTCATAAATGAATTAATATTTGAAATCCCCTTCTGAGACTCTGAACTGTTCGATTGCGTTTTTGTCGACAACGGATCAAAATATCCTATTTAAGCAATATTGTGGTTATGTCATATTTTCTAATCGAAATCACTAAAAAGTTTCGTCAAAAAAAGTCGATTTCATCATTAGGAATTATTCATGTGTGAACCTGTAACAAAATACATAAAATAATATTCCTTGTATAAAATTATGCCTCCGAGTCGATTTTGATAACAATTGATAAATTATACAGTGAAATTATTAGCGAATAACTAAAAAATATTCAACATTAACGCCCTTTATCTTTTTCCACAGCAATATTTCATTAAGGCATATTTGGTTGTATCACCATATTGTTGTACAAACAATCTGCCCTTATCCTATGTACCAATAGTTATGACTTAACTTCTATACGAGATTATACATAGATTTGCGAAATATAAATACTGGGGTTTCTTATAGCGGATTTTGTTCACTGTTTTGGGAATACTTTGGATTAAACAAATTAAGTGGATAATAAGTTGTCACTGATTTTGCGAAATTTGATTTTTCTCATAGATTAATTCCCACAAACAAATATTCCCAGGAGCAATTATTCTGAAAATTCTATATATATTTCAGATGTATTTGTTAAATGGATTTAGTGGATGACTAGATGATGACACCTTCCGGATTTTTTGTTGTCAAAACCTATTAAGGTAATTGGGGGAGGATGCCAAAAGGGGGGAGATGCCTAATCTAAGTATTTTGGAGAATACTCAATAGATCACGCCACATACACGGCTACGTTGTTATTGTGTTTATTATTAGAGAACATCATAGTTTTCGAAGCGCTTAAGTGCATGCAACTGTTACTTGAGGTGATGTTGTGTTTTTTTATGCCGGTAAGTTTTTTACGATAGAAATTAATCATGTGATATACAGTGTTAAATGTTTTTTGTTTGTGCTTATTTAATTTATGTAGGGTTTTGGCATTCATTACAATATTCCTGTCCTATATTGAATGAGAAAAAGAGTTTTGTTATTATGATTTGTGGGTTTGGCATCTTATACCTAAGGGTTGGGGTGAAACGCCAAGATCCGTGTGGGGTAAGGTTTGCGTCTATTTTGGTTAGTGGTTTCCTTTCAGTACGTCTAATTGAATAGTTTCTTAATTTATCTTGTTTGTTTTAGGTGAAATGCCATGAACGTACGTCAGAAAATCAACTAGAGGCGAATGGACTGAAGAAGACATTAGAGCAGCTGCAAATGCTTTACGTCAGCAGCCAACCCTGAGTGCAAATGCGATTGCTAAAGAATATAGAATCTCTCTACGAACCTTGATGGGACGTATAAAAAATAACAATCTTGAAAAGGGCAGTCTTGGGCCAACCGCGTCCTTAGGTATTGAAAATGAACTTAAACTGGTGTCTTATATAAAACGGTTAGAATAAATTGGCTATGCTCCAACTTCAAGAGACGTAAGACTCCTTGCTTTTACCTTTTCGCAAAGGAATGGGTTAAAATGTAGATTTAACCAAGAAAAAGAATTAGCTGGCTACGATTGGTTTAAACTTTTTTTAAAACGACACCCAACCCTAACTATGAGAGTAGCTCAAGATCGTTCAATTGCTCGTTCACTTGGTATGTCTGCGGCAGAAGTAGATCCATACTTCCAAATGTTGAACGAATACATTTACGACGCTCATTTTGTTTGATAAACCGGCAAACATTTTCAATATGGACGAGACTGGCTTGCAAATATGCAATAATCCTACCAAAGTCGTAGCCACAAAAGGAGCTAGAGATGTTCAGTCGGTCACAAGCTCAGAAAAAGGAGAAACAGTTAGCGTCATCGCTTGCTGTAATGCAGAAGGTAGCTTTTTGCCTCCCTACGTAATATTCAAAGGCCAAAACAAAAAAAAAGAGTTTGAAAATAACATGCCCCCTGGATCGTTAATAGTGATGTCTCCAGAGTCCTCCTATGTGAAAACCAGTATCTTCTCATCATGGACTAAAGACCATTTTTTGCCTCGTGAGGGACCAGGGTCTGCAGTACTAATATTAGATGGTCATGCTTCCCATTGTAATGACATGGAACTTTTGGACTTTTTGGCTGGAAATGAAATTCATGTGGTTTGCTCACCAAATCATACGACTCACTGGCTTCAGCCTCTCGACCGTTCATTTTTTAAACCTTTAAAGACCTTCTGGAATAGCTTTTGTAATCAGTGGATAAGAAATCATCCAGGGCGTCGAATAACTAGGTAATTTGATTTAAGTAAATAAGTTTGAAAGAGATTTCTTTGTTTCTTGTTCTTTACAGGTATCAATTTGGGGAACTATTAAACCAAGCGTGGTCTCAAGCAACGGTTCAGAATGGTGTTTCTGGATTTCGGGATTGTGGAATTTATCCATGCTCTAAAGATGCAATTCCCGACCATGCATATGCTTTGGCTGAGCACCAAACTGGAAATTCACAGGAAGAAGTGGAACATGTCGATGCAGAAAACTCTGACGAACATAGCAGCGACGTAGCTGTAGTAACTTTTGATGATATTGCACCAATTCCATCCGTAGCTGGTCCTAGTAGGCCAAACGTCAGAAAACAACATGCAGAAGTCCTTACTTCTTCTGACTACCGCCAAAAGAAACGCAAAAAAATTGAAGAAAAACAAAAGAAGCAACAAGGGAAGGTAGCTAAGTTAGAGAAGAAACTTCGTGAAAAGGTAACAAAAAAAAGAAGAATGTAGCACACGATAGCAGTAGTGAAGAAGTCAGTGGAGATGAAAATATTGTTTCAGACCATAGCTCTGATGAACCTGACAGTGACAAGGACGACTCCGGTGCAATTTGCGATGGCTGTTACTTTGGCAAAAAGGGTCCCAAAGTTGACTGGATTTGCTGTGTGGTATGCAACAAGTGGCTACACGAAACCTGTGCTTCGGGGCCGAATATATGCGATCCCTGCGCAAAAGTCACTGAATAAAACATTCAAAACTTTAGACTTGGTGTAAGATGGCACTTTAGCTGGAGTATGATGGCCAGTACAATGTTTTCTGTCTCTGGCATCACACCCCCAAATTTGTCATCTCACCCCAAGTCTGTCGGCATCTTACCCCGTAGTTGGGGTAAGTTGCCGAAATGACAGCTGTCAATGTTTAACCAACTTTTTCGTTTATTTTTAAGAAAATAAAAACTTTTTTGTGTTTAATCATTTGTTTATTGTATTTGTAATAGTATACATAGTTTTCGTAAGTTTTGAATAAAGTTAATTATTTTTTTTTATTTTTAAAAAATTTTACGCGTCTTCCCCCCAAATTACCTTATATGTTGTTAAAAACGTCAATACTGTCCACCTCATTTATTATTCTATGATCATAGTCGAGTTTAGTTTCTTTCAACATATATCTCCAAATAATGGTGTTTACTGAGGTTTCGACATATTCCGGAGATAAACTACCGCTTGTTCCAACGATTTTGCAACGGGGAAAATTTGTAATTCCAAGAGATAAGAGCAAGGCACAAGAAACTGAATCCAGACGAGTTAAGAAAAAAGTCGGCTCCCACATAAATTACTGCCGAATGTATGTGTCATTTATAAAAAATGGCGCCAATTTTCTAGCTTCGCAAAAAGGCCACTAATATATGACAGGAAGCAGGTTGGAGGTCTTCCACTAGTAAAGAGAAGAGGTTATTTACTCGCACGACGGGTTAAATCCAACATAAATTATCATTTTAGAACCGAGTTTGGGACACGCCTCTTTCTATTATCCTCTTATATATAGAGGATTAGCATGTTGAAAAATAGTAATGTTTAAATCAGGATATATTAGGATATTGAAAAAGATTGGGGTACGGGAAATTATATCAATACTACTTATAACTGTGTTTTGAATAGGGAAACGTTGAAGATTTTTTATTATTCGACGAAAGAGCAAACGTAAGATAATGATTTGTGAATAAATGCGTGTTGATAATCGAAAATCAGTGTGTTTTCAGCATTTGATTGGTTGATTAACGAATACGTAGTTACCTACAATGATGTGAAAGTGACATGTCATAAATGTCAACTGTAGATAGTGACTAAAATGATTATAGAACAATTGGGACAACTAGATTACGGGAAGAGGTTGAGGTTATATATACAGTGTGACCCACTTAAGATCGCAACATCCAGTTATAGCGTTTAATTGACATTTGATTAATTTTGATGATGTAAAAAGATCGGCAAAAGGACCATTTTTATTTATTAGCATTTTATTAATGTCAGTAGCGTTCATTTTTAGGGGGCTTCAAAACGTCGATTTTTCAAAAAAGTTATGAGCGATTTTTTTATTGGATTTTCGGTTATTACACTGTAAAGAGTATCCCTTGGAACGCCTAAATATAAATTTTGATTAATGTTACTTCACCGGTGTCTAAGATGTAAGTCGTCAAAAATTGATTTTTTTTTATTATTGAACGGCACTGTATACACGGTAGTTGACGTTTTATTAGCTCCACATTTTGGTGTTCAGTAAAAAACAATTAGTTAAGTACTTACCCGTATCAATATTTGATTTTATGTCAGTAGCGTACGTCTATAGGGACTTCAAAAAATCGTGTTAAAAAAATTCCTATAGGACCAAATACATTTATTTTGGATTAAACAAATAAACAAATTTTTTATGAAATTTCAACTACCTCATTTTAAAAATAAACGACCACTAAATAAACAAAAATTAACTTGAATAGCGGTGGCTTATACCAAACATCCACTAAGTTCAATACATTTGTCATATCGTTTCCTTATGTTCTGTACTGCATTCCCTGTCTGTTGGGGTGTGATTTCTGCACAAGTTTGATGGATTTTTGCGAAGGTCTATCCGATTTGTTGGATGTGATTTGTAGATCTTTTGAGTTACAATACCCCATAGGAAAAAATCTAGAGTTGTAAGATCGGGGGATCTGGGCGGCCAATGAATTAATGGACTACCTCGACCTATCCAACGGTTCGAAAAATTTGCATTTAGCCATTGCTTAACAATCCTTGCGTTGTGGATTAAACTACCGTCTAATTGAAAATACAAATTTTGATTTGTCGCAAGTGGAAGTGCATGAATTTCATCGAATATTTCATTTCTTAAAAACCCTAAAAAAATTGTGCATTGAGGTTTCCG
This sequence comes from Galeruca laticollis, assembly GCA_963921935.1. Classification (NCBI taxonomy): domain Eukaryota; kingdom Metazoa; phylum Arthropoda; class Insecta; order Coleoptera; family Chrysomelidae; genus Galeruca; species Galeruca laticollis. The sequence continues at coordinate 13,644,498 of OY998176.1, read as the reverse complement.
TCGAAAAAAAAGGTCAAATTATTTGTTTTTCAAATATTCCGCACCACACATTGAACTTCTCAGACTATTGTCGCTTACACTTTATCGTCCAATGTGGATTTTCAGCAGCCCAGTACCGTATGTTTTGGGATGAAACAACTCCATTTGTTGTAAACGTAGCTTTATCACTGTAGAGAATATATTCCAAAAAATGTCTATTATTAAGACTCTCCTTGAGCCCATAAACAAAAATCTATATATTTGTCTTCATCGTCAGGCTCTAAACTATGGAGAAATTTGGGTTTGAAGGCTTTCATTTTCTGCTTTTTAAGACTTCTTCGAATAATCTATCTCATTGGTTCCCAACGGGGGCGATACCGCCCCCCTGTGGGCGCTGCAGCCTTTTTGGGGGGCGGTAACGGATTCAGAAGCAAATAATAAGCAGTCAAGAGGAATGGTGGAATAAAAATGATTTATTAAGGGTTAATAAGCAGTTCTAAATTAGCATTAATAATAATACTAATAATTATAATTATTTCTTTTAGTTCAGAATAGAAGTATATGACTTGTCCTGGCACGTTGATAAGCGAACGCGCGATGTTCATACAAAATAACATGTTTCGACATGTTCGCAGACAGACAAGTTGAATCATGCACGGAATGAAACGAATAAAAGCAACAGCTCTACGAATTTTTTGTTAGTTAGTTGTATGTGCTTGGCCGTGATATATAGTCGTGAATCATAAGCTCTGCCGTAGTAAATAATCGTGAGTGGTGTGTCATTTTATAAACATTACTATCTATAAATCTATTGAAAATTTAATGTTTGTATAAAAATGGTTGAATCTACTTCTAATTTAAAAAAAAAATGCCGGCAATACAGTATTGAATATATAAAATATGGATTTGCGGAATCTTCTACAAACAAATCATTACCTATGTGTTTAATTTGACGAAAAGTTTTTTCAAATGAAGCTATGAAACCTCCTAGGCTACAAGAGCATTTACATAAAATGCATCCTGATAGGAAGAACGAAGATATATTCTATTTTCAAGAACTCGAAAAACAATATTTAAAACAGCCAACTATATCAAACCTTTTCACATCGTCTTCTGAACGAGACAATGATGGGCTACGAGCCTCATATAACGTTTTATTGTCAATCGCAAAGTCAGAAAAACCACACACCATTGGCGAGAAATTAATTTTGCCGGCAGTCGAAGAGATATTAAAAACTGTTCTCCATCATAAGACATCATTTGATATCATTAAAAAAATGCCTCTCAGTAATAATTCAGTGCAAAGAAGAATAGATGAATTGGCTAATGATGTTGAAATATCATTATGCGATTACCTAAAGACTTGCAAATTTTCCATTCAACTCGATGAATCAACTCTACCAAGTAACGAAGCTCTACTCTTATCATACGTACGATTTATGAAAGAAGAAAAAATTCATCAAGAGTTATTATTTGCTAAGAATTTGGAATCTGATACAAAGGGACATTATATATTTAATATCATGCAAGAATCTTTTCAAGAGAAAGAACTTCCTATTAGCAATATTTTGTCTGCTGTTTCTGATATTGCTTAGGGCGTCATAAGGGTTTTATAGCACATTTGAGAAAAGCAGTGCCAAATGTACTCGCTGTACATTGTATTATTGACCGTCAGCATTTGGTTGCAAAAAAATTAAATGAACGTCTGCATGCGTCCCTCAATAACGTTATTAAAGCAATCAATATCATTAGAAGCAATTCATTGAATGACCGTTTGTTTCATAAGCTTTGCAATGAAAATGATGTAGACTACAATCGCTTGCTGCTGCACACAGAAGTACGTTGGCTCTCTAAAGGTGTTTGTCTGAATCGGTTTTTCAATCTATTCGACTCAATGTTGGAATTTCTTGAAGAAAACGAACAATTGCGCGAAAACCTGATTACGTCTAAAAATGACATCGCTTATTTGACGGATCTGTTTAAAGTATTTAATCAAGTTAATCTACAATTGCAAGGTGATGATTCAAATTTAATTAAAACTAAAAACGTCATAGCTGCTTTTGCAGGAAAACTTCTTATATTCAATAGAAATCTTGGTAGAGGTGAGTACAACCATTTTCCCACATTATTAACAGTGTCTGCAAAACCGGAAGATTTACTTACTTACTGCCACCACTTGGATGTTCTTCATGTTGATTTTACAGAGCGTTTCCAATATATTTTAAACATGGGAAATGCCAAGTTGGGTTATAGATCCTTTCGCAAACACAGATACTGAAGGCACATCAAATTTGGAAGAGGAGCTATTAGAACTCACAACTAACGAAGAACTGAAAGTAAAATTCAAACGTGGATATCAAGAGTTCTGGCTTCAAAAACCAATACCAGTTCTCTATCCTGGATTGTGGATAATAGTACAGAAGTTGCTAATTGCATTTCCTTCGTCCTATATGACTAAGCGTGCATTTAGTGCAGTAACTGATTTGCTGTCAAAGAAGAGGAACATACTACACATCACTGAACGTGGCGATCTGCGATTGATGTTAACGAAATTGGAACCCGATATTAACAAACTGGTAACACTTCACCTCAACCGTCTCATTGATTTTTTCTTTATTATTAATCTTGTATTTCTCATTGTATTGCATTTCTTATTTCTATTGTGATTGTATTTCTTATTGATTCTTTGTTTATATTTAAAAGTTTAATAAATAATTTTATTGTACATTTGGTAGTCGTTTAATAGATTCCTACTTCATCATTCCTCTAAAATAAAATTTAGACATTAACTGAAATTAAAGCTAAATACAGATCAATAGGGACGGTACAGATGATATTCAAATAAAATCAACTACTTTGGACTAACCAGCGACTGGGGGGGGGGGGCGGTGAAATTTTTGTTCTCTTCTATAGGGGGCGGTGGGAACCACTGATTCTATCTAAACTAGCCTGTCTTAAACTTGTACGCGGATTATTTCTAAAATGGTATAACACAATCCTGTCATGTTGAACATCCTTTCTCCTTACATTATTCTTTAAAATGTGCTTACTTACAGCTTCAGCTGCATTAAGTAAATTTTTTATCCTGAGTACAGTGCTAATGTTAAAATGGAGATGATCTTGTCGTTGTCTCCACAAAGACGTATAATTTCAATTGTTTCTTTTACCGACAATTTTTCAACCATTATAATTCGGAGAAATAATTATCATTTCAATCACGAGTTAAGTGAAGGAGACTTTAATTATTATCACATTTGCATAAACTGACATTTGCACAGGAACCAAAAATCTAATTCTGCTTTTTAATTGTTAAAATTACCAATATAAAATTGAGTGAATACCAATCATATGAAAATGTTTATTTAGCTACAAAGCTCATTTTACAATAAAACGCAGTGGGTTCCTTAGAATAAAAAGGGCAGTATCGAAATTTTGTTATCAAATAAAAAAACAGTTTAAACTGTGATGTGGGAAAATGAAAATAACGTAAATCTTGGGGGGGGGGCTACTACTCCAAAGACAGGTAACTAACATAACTAGAATTGTACATTACCACTCCATTCTCGACGCGCGTTTCACTGACCATGTCAGCACCATCAGGAGAATATGTTAGTGGTTTTTAAGGGTGCTCTTTACAATGTAAGAAAAAGTTGCAACTACTATTTTTTGAAATACGAATCCCCTATAGACGTACTGTAATAAACACGAGATATGACATATGAAATTTTAAGAACGCCCCATATAGACAAATTTTTCTTAATTCGAAATAATTAATAAATGTTGACCTCCAGGAAAGAAATTGATACAAACAACTCTGTTATAATTAACAAGGTTAATAAACACCACAGCTGATGGTTTTGCCATGCTTTGTTTATCAATAAATCTAAAGAATACGTTACAAATTAAAATAATGAAATATAAAATGAACCTTCACACAAGTGCATAGACGAGGTAATGTTAGAATAAATAACAGGAATTTTTGAATCTAGAGGAAGAGTAACTCTCCCTAAGCGGCCAGTCTAAGTACGGACGGCCCCTTTACCGTCAACAGTAATATTGTGTAGTTGTGATATTCCAAAACGTAAGTTTTTAACGTATAAATTAAATTTTTTATACTGTATTGACCTGTTCTATCATATTCTTTTTTTTTACTTATCTGGGTGTCCCAAAAGGTAAGGAAACCCATATTTTCGGTCATATTGAGTGTACTATTTACATCTGCGCCCCTCACCTACCAATTCTAGTCTAAAATTTATAGGAGATATCGTATGTTCGAGGATCATCTCCCTATATATTTGTTTTCTGTATTTGTGCAAGGATATTATATTGTACAGGGTATCATAGTTATTTTGGTTTAATTCCAAAAAGAAAAGTCTCGTCCGATATTTTATTACCTTATTATTGTACAGGATATCCACATACCCGAGATATCATAATTAATCTAAATTTTGCTTATATAGATTTTTTTTACTATATTATATAGGTTTTCCAATTTCACGAGAATCATAATTATTTTGTTCTAATCCAAAATTTGGTTGATATAGATTTTTTTCACTATATTATACATGGTTGTCCAATTTCACGAGATTCATAATTATTTTCGATCCCAATATTTTGGTAATATATAAATGATTTACTATAGGTGTACAGGGTATCGTATTTATTCTGATTGAAAAAGTCTCGTCCGATATTTTATTACCTTATTGTTGTACAGGATATCCACATATTGGCAAAGATTTTTTTATTATTTACTATATTGTACAGGATATTCACATATTGCCGAAGTTTTTTTATTATTTACTATACTGTACAGGATATCCAATTTCACGGAAATCATAATTATTTTATTCGACTTGACAATTCTATTGTTATATATGAATTACTATAGTGTATAGAATACCGTATTTTATTCTGATTTAATTCCAAAAGTCCTGCTCGATATTTTGTTATCTTGTATTATATAGGACATCCACAAATTCATGAGATAGCCTAGTTATTATATTTTATTCGATTTCAAAACTTTGTTTTTATATATGACTCACTACTATCTTTTTGTAATATATACTTGTACATAATTGACCTTCCAGTTTATTTCCTTTAACCACAGCCCTTACCCTCATACCAGCAAATAGAACGGGCTGACTCGACCTACATTTCGAACTCAGGCTTGGCACATTGTATAAGCCCAAGAGGCCCTACGAAGACCTTGATCGCTCGTGCCAGGAAAACAAAAAACCTCCCTCGAGGTAACCCACCGGGAGATTCCTGGTTCTAAATTTTGTGCCGTAAGGCACTGGTGACAGCACGCTGCAACGTTTTCTGGGATAGGAGTATACAGTAGGGTCACTACAACCAGAGAAAAAGAAAACCAGAGAGATAAAACCGATCCAAATCATTACACTGGTGACAGCGGTGGGATAGGTCAGCAACATCGGCTGAGTTAATCGCTGCTTCGCCATAAGAATGAAAATAGGAACTACCCATTTATTAGAGTGGTGACAGCGGTGGGATAAGTCAGCAACATCGGCTGAGTTAATCGCTGCTCCACCGTAAGAATGAAAATAGGAACTAACCATTTATTAGAGTACGCTACTGACACAAAACCAAATATTCACAAGGGAAACCACTCAACTAATTGTTTTTTACTGAACATCAAAACGTGGAGTTCATAAAACGTTGACTACCGTGTATACAGGGCCGTTCAAAAATCAAAACAACAATTTTTGACAACTTATATCTCAGACACCGGTGACACTACTCAAAATTTATATTTCGACGTTTCAAGGGATACTCTTTGCAGTATAATAACCGAAAATCCAATAAAAAAATCGCTAATCACTTTTTTTGAAAAATAGACGTATTGAAGCCCACTAAAATTGAACGCTACTGACATTAATAAAATGTTAATGAGTATAAATGGTCCTCTTGCCGATCTTTTTACACCATCAAAATTTTAAGTTAGTCAATTAAACGCTATAACTGGGTGTTGCGATCTTAAGTGGGTAACACTGTATATCTATCACTAGTCTACGTAAAATGAAGATGATAATTTCCTTGTATGAAATAATTAATTGTATATCGACATCCAGTAATTTATTATTACCTACTTAATTCCATTCAAAGCTCCCTCGAGGTTAATTATATCTTCAATAATGTTTGGGATACTAAGAGCATTAGTTTGTTCTAGTCATGACACAATTAATTCAGAAAAGGCAACTACAAAAAAATGATTTTGAAAAAGTATTCATCAAATGCCACTTATCTGGTTGTAATTAAATATCGATATCAGTTTACGATTTTTGAATTATTTTTAAATAATTTTGATATTATTTTAAAGTTACAAGATTTATTTGGTTTTTGTCAATAAATTTTAATATTGTTATTACGGAATCAAGTTTCATTCGTGTATTAAATGCACTCCACTGGCCCAAAACATAGACATAGTTATTACACATAAAAATTAAAAAAAATGTGCATCTTCATGTTCAACTTAAAATATCTCGAGAAATATTGACTTTATCGTTATGAGGAAAGAGTACGTTATCAACGTAAATACTAAGGTAGGTGAGCCAATTATTGCCATGATCTTAATATTGCCATCGCCCATGGAATCGTTAATTCAGCTAAGAAGATGACGCTCCTAGTCTGTCTTAGAGTAGGAACACAAACCATAATTACCGCATTGATGCATTTCAGTCGCCAGTACCGATCAGACGTTGAAAGAGTGTGTTTTTAACGAGAGCGGTATAAACAATATTTAAGTTTAAAATTCTTATACACGTTTGCTTTTCAAGATTAGTGGATGTTCTAATTATCAATAAGTACGTTGAAGTAAGTAATTGCTTGTAGCATATTTTGTTTTATTTCATTTAACGAACGAGACAAGAAAATTAATTTTTTTGATTTGGGTAGCAAGTGTCCTAATATTGCCACATAAATTGTTCTCAATATTGCCATGGCAATATTCGGAACCACTTCTTCTAAATAACTTGTTAATAGATGTGTTAACTAGAATGGTATTGTTGCAGAATGCCGAAAAAAAATCGAGCTAAGTGGTCTCAAGAAAATCTTAGAAGGGCATTACAATCTATTACAAATGGGACTAGCATTAGTGAGGCCTCAAAACAATATGAGATTCCTAGGACAACTCTTGGATTTCATTACCGACAGAATAATCCAATTAAACGTATTGGGAGAAAATCAACTTTAAGTTTAGAATAAGAACTTCATTTGGTGGCAAGGATTCATAAATTAGCAGTAGTTGTTGTACCAGTTACAAGTAAAGTCGTTAGAAAAAGTGTATTTCCTTATGCAAAAACCCTTAACATATCGACAAGATTTTCTGAAGAATCCCAAACAGCAGGTAGAACATGGCGTAGACTATTTTTTAAAAGACATCCTGATGCAGTCAGACGTGAAGCACAACAAATGAATCCAGCAAGAGCTCAAAAGATGAATCCCGTTGTTGTAAATGATTATTTCACAAAACTGAAAAATGTTATGATTAAACTGAAGTTATTTAATAAACCAGAAAACCTATATAATATGGATGAGAAGGGTTGCAGACTGACCATTCACAAACAACAAACTGTTTTAGCAAAAAAAGGAGTTAAACGTGTTCATTTAACAGCTCCAGAACATGGTGAAAATGTTACAATCGTAGGATGTGGAAATGCCTTGGGCCAAGCTATCCCACCTTTTATTTTATTTAAGGGCAAAAGACTAAAACCAAAATGGCCAGATAATTTGCCTCCTGGTTCAAAAGTAACAATGACTCCAAAAGGGAGTATGACTAATGAGTCTTCTATTATGTGGCTCGAGCATTTTGCAAAATATAAAAACCCAGGGACCAACACTCTATTAATATTCGATGGATCCAAATCTCATTTAGATGTTTCTATTGTCGACGAAGCAGAGAAGGACGGTGTAACATTGTTTTGCCTACCCAGCAATACCACGCACGAGTTGCAACCGATGGACAAATCCGTTTTTAAAAGTTTTGAGACCTTTTGGGATCAAAAAATATTAATGAAATTAACTGTCTCGACCCTTACTTCATGGAATCTGCTCATATTAGTGTTTTTAAATGAAACTCACGGTCTCTAGTTAATTCCAATTTTTTGTCAATTTTTTAGAATTTTCAATAACATTTATTATATTGTGGAATTAACCACAAACCGTGAGTTTCATTTAAAAACACTAACAAAAAAATATTAAATTTTTTGTTAACGAACCCTGGAAAAGCCATAACAAAAATGAGATTTGGCGATATTTTTAGAACAGTCTGGTTAAAATCCATGACACCAGCCAATATTTCATCTGGATTTAGAGCTACCGGTATATTCCCTTTTAATTCAGATGTAATACCCGAATCTGCATTTGCACTTAGCCTGATCACTTACAAAGAAGGAAACAAAGAAAATGGGAATAGTGTTAATGCACCATCTACATCAACAACTTTAAAATCTCCGAATAATAAAGATAAACTTAACAATAAGTTACCGACATCAGAACTTGGAAAGTCCCAATCTCCTAACATACAACCATCAACATCAGGAGTCACAGACTTTAAGTCCACTAAGAGTCAACGAAAGAAGAAATTACTTAGACTAAAAAATCAAAAACAGATTGAACATTTCTCCTCTGATGACTCTTTGGATTCAGAATATAGTGTTCATGACGATTCATGTGAAGATGAGTTATCTTCTGCAAGCAGTTATGAAGATTCCTTGAAAGAGTCGTTAATTGAAAAGCCACCCATTACTGCATCTACTCCTAGTATTCCCCATTTTCTGGAAACTCCGAAAAACCAAAGTGAAGCTATCCAGAGTATTTCTAATACTCCAGAACTTCCCAACAACTAAAGTCAAACTACTTCCAGTCTTCCCGATATTTTACTTCACTGCTAGGATGGCAAAAATATTTAACAAATAACTGGAATAGGAGGACCGATTGGTGTTTAGCCCACAGACATGCAACAACCTATGGGCATCAAACAAATAATTACAGTGAGATAAGTGTTCGGTTATTTAAAGTTATAGTGCTCTCAAGAAATGAGGCATATATTGCAGCGGGATTCGACGTGTAGGTTGCTTTTGAAAAAGTATTTGAAAAAATAAAATACTCAAAAAAACAAGACATGTCACAGTTGTCTAATGTCCTTTTTTCTGTCCCGAGTGAAAGGTTCGTATGAAATGTATAACGTGGACATTCCAAACGGATTTTGTAGCTGTGAAGTTGGGCGACTAGAATCTTCTTGTAAACACAAGGCTTGAGTTTATCATTATTATCAGAAAGCATCCTTAACAGCTGACTTTAGGAGAAAATGTCCAGTCAAAAGATTTTTATATGCCATTTGTATTTACAAATCAAAACATGACTGAACGTATGGATGAAGCTCCTGAAAATGTTACCACTGTTAACTTGAATGATAGTTTAATATCGGAATAAATATTGAAAATCACCAACCATTAACCGACCTCAAACAAGAGGAAAACATTACTGAGGATTTTTTTGCCTCATTTATTGATTTGATAAAGGAAAATCATACAAAGTTTGGCACTACTGCTCAAAGTTGTAGAAGATTTGTGTCAAAACTGAGTTCGATTAAAACGAAAAATGCATGAAATTTTTTTTCAAATACAGCTGGAAGTTGCAGACCTCTCAAATCGGCAATTAACGTGCAACCAACTGCTGTAGCTCGACGAAAACCAGGAGTACTAAGGGAATCCAAAGAGCTACTATAGGTCGCCCAGTCCAATGCGAACCAATAAGAAAAAGCGCAAAACGTCATCATAATTTGACAGAAATTGTTAAAACACTACACGTTAAACTACTTTTATTTTTTATTTTATGTATGTGCCTCTTCAATTGAGGTAAAATAATGTATTAGTGTTTTTAAATGAAACTCACGGTTTCTAGTTAATTCCACAATATAATACAAGTTATTGAAAATTCTAAAAAATTGACAATTGTTTCGATAAATCAATATCATCGTCGGAATGACAGAAGTTACATTTCATTTTATGCCTACCTGATGTTTAGTAGTTATTTTTGGCTAGACCAAGAAGTAACCTAACTTTTGATTGGATTAATATATGTTTATAGAAAAAAGAAGAAGATGTGATATTACAAATATTGAAGCTTAGATATTATTAGCCCTATGGTGATATCCTGGATATCATTTTTCCAATTAAGATCAGTATAACTGTGCAATGATATAGAAAACCAGGAAAACTATATCTGCTGATCTTTACAATTATCACTTAAGAAGACAGTTTATTAATGGAGAACTCCTTGGATTTAACTGTTCATTGACAACTTCATATTGTGAGTTTCTTAAATGTCTTCTGATTTCCAGTTCTTCAAGGAAATCCAGTTCTTGTTTCTTTTCACAAATATGCAGCACTTCTAGTTCTGTGTTAGGTGTCAATGAATGATTGGTGTCAAGTAGATGTTTTGCGTAGTGGGATTTATCTGGTTGTTTCAATCTGTATGCTCGTAAGTGCTCACTGTATCGTATTTCAAAATTCCTAAGGGTCTGACCCAAATAGACAGCATTACATTCTGGACATTTGAGTTTATATATACCTGACTTCTTTAGTAGTGGTATTTTTGTTTTTACATTTAACAATTTTGTACTAACGTTACTTTCTGTTTCAAAAGAAATTGTTGTATTCGTTGCTGAAGATATTATCTTTGAAATATTATTAGAAATATTTGTCGAATTGTATTAATCTCTCTATCAAAATTACATTTGTTCATAGGAACTGAAAAAGCTCTATCTATCATTGAATTATATGCTGCTAGTCTGTGTGACACAGGGTGGTTAGAATTGAATGGAATTGTCACATCAGTCTGTGTTGGTTTTCGGTAAATTGAATAATCAAGTACATTATTAACTCTTTGAATTTTTAAATCAAGAAAATTGATTGAGCTATTTTCTTCAAATTCTAATGTAAATTATTGATGTGGTTGAAAAATACATCCAATTGTCGTTCAATACCCATAAAACAAGCTAATATGTCATCTACATATCTATACCAAAAATAAAATATTTTTCGAAATACTACTTTCAAAGATCTTTCTTTCTAAATTGTCCATGAAAATGTTTGCTAAAATAGGTGATATAGGGTTTCCCATTGGTAAAACTCCATTTTGAATATATATCTTATTGTCAAAAGTGAAATAATTCTGATTAATGCATACATCAAATAAATTAAATATATCTGATATTATTCCTGGATTAATATTTTTATCGTCTAGTAATTTTCTTACAGTATTAGACATTCTTTAGGAGGAATTTTAGTAAACATATTAGTTACATCGAACGAAATGAGTTTATAGTTATCTTGCAAGTGGATTGCTTTCAACTTTTTGATTAGTTCTATTGAATTTCTAATTGAGTACTGAGATTCATATCCGTAAGTATTGAGTATATTGTTGAGCTTCTTTGCAAATATATTATTAGGAGCATTAACATAAGAGACTACAGGTCTAATTGGTTTCGTTATTTCATGTAATTCAACTGTTCCATATAATTGTGGACAATGAGGATTCTTATGTATGATAGACCTCTTTTCGTAATCATTTAAAAGATAATTTGAATTAATAACAATATCCCTTACATTATTAGAAAACTTCCTTGTTGGGTCTGCTTTAAGAACTTTTACATCGCTGGATTCTATAAAGTTATATACTTTGGAATTGTAATTTTCAGTTGTTAAACTGACAGTAGCGTTCCCCTTATCAGATTTTGTAACTGTTAGGTTATTATTCTCTCTCTTCTTTTTCATTGCATTTGAAACTGTAATGTCATTTTTTGTTTGACGGTTAACTTTTGAAGGTTCAATATTTTTGATTAAATTGGCAATTTTGAATTTCTCATAAAGAAAATTATTTGAATTAGATTTTAAAGCTATTTCTGACTCTGTAGCTATAATTTGTTCAATATTATTCGTAAATTTAAGTGGTATGCTGTACTTTAAACCTTTATTTAAAAATTCTATTTCACTATTTGTAAAATTAGTGTCTGAAAGGTTTTCAAATCGTGGTGCAAAGTGTGTTGATGTGTAGGTAGTTACAGTTTCATGATGTTTTGAGTATTGAATTTTATGTTGTGTGTGTTCAAGATTCTGTAGCTTCTTTTATTGTTTCTTAAATTTCATATGCTTCATCGTGCTGACATTTTCTCTAATTTTGTTATCCAGACAGTCAAATTCTACTGGATATGATTGGAATGTGAGTTCTGAATGTACAACTTTTATGTAGTTGTCTAAGGAGTCTCTAACTTTGAACCATTTCTTACATTCTGATTTTATCCAAATTCGTTGAGCACATTTTATAGCTTTTTGTGCTTGTAATGTTTCAGTGTGACATTTCATATTCACATAATTTGTTATTACCTTTTTCCTTAGTGAAATAGAATTTTTAAATAGAGGTTTAAGGTTTAATGTACAGCATACCACCTAAATTTACGAATAATATTAAACAAATTATTGCTACAGAGTCAGAAATAGCTTTAAAATCTAATTCAAATAATTTTCTTTATGAGAAATTAAAAATTGCCAATTTAATCAAAAATATTGAACCTTCAAAAGTTAAACGTCAAACAAAAAATGACATTACAGTTTTAAATGCAATAAAAAAGAAGATAGAGAATAATAACCTAACAGTTACAAAATCTGATAAGGGGAACGCTACTGGCATTTTGACGACTGAATATTACAATACAATTACAAGTATATAAATTTATAGAATCCAGCGATGTGAAAGTTCTTAAAGCAGACCCAACACAAAAGTTTTCTAATAATGTAAGGGATATTGTTAATAATTCAAATTATCTTTTAAATGATTACGAAAAGAGGTCTATCATACATAAGAATCCTCATTGTCCACAATTATATGGAACAGTTAAATTACATAAAATAACGAAACCAATTAGACCTGTAGTCTCTTATGTTAATGCTCCTAATAATATATTGGCAAAGAAGCTCAACAATATACTCAATACTTACGGATATGAATCTCAGTACTCAATTAGAAATTCAATAGAAGTAATCAAAAAGTTGAAAGCAATCCACTTGCAAGATAACTATAAACTCATTTCGTTCGATGTAACTAATATGTCTACTTAAATTCCTTCTAAAGAATGTCTAATACTTGTGAGAAAATTACTAGAAGATAAAAATATTAATCCAGGAATAATATCAGATATACTTAATTCATTTGATGTATGCATTAATCAGAATTATTTCACTTTTGACAATAAGATATATATTCAAAATGAAGGTTTACCAATGGGAAGCCCTATATCACCTATTTTAGCAAGCATTTTTATGGACAATTTAGAAAGAAAGATCTTTGAAAGTAATATTTCGAAGTATATTTTATTTTGGTATAGATATGTAGATGACATATTAGCTTGTTTTATGGGTAGTGAACGACAATTTGATGTATTTTTCAACCACATCAATAATTTACACCCGAAAATTAAATTTACATTAGAAATTGAAGAAAATAGATCAATCAATTTTCTTGATTTAAAAATTCAAAGAGTTAATAATGTACTTGATTATTCAATTTACCGAAAACCAACACAGACTGATGGGACAATTCCATTCAATTCTAACCACCCTATGTCACACAGACTAGCAGCATATAATTCAATGATACATAGAGCTTTTTCAGTTCCTATGAACAAATGTAATTTTGATAGAGATATTAATACAATTAGACAAATAGCAACATCTAACGGTTATCCATTAGATATGATAAATAAGCTAATTAGTAAAAAAGAGGAAAAAGTGGCATTACAACTAATATATCCTAAACAAGCTGATGAAATTGAAACTTATAAAACCATCACATATGCAGGAAATATTTCTAATAATATTTCGAAGATAATATCTTCAGCAACGAATACAACAATTTCTTTTAAAACAGAAAGTAACGTAAGTACAAAATTGTTAAATGTAAAAACAAAAATACCACTATTAAAGAAGTCAGGTATATATAAACTCAAATGTCCAGAATGTAATTCTGTCTATTTGGGTCAGACCCTTAGGAGTTTTGAAATACGATACAGTGAGCACTTACGAGCATACAGATTAAAACAACCAGATAAATCCCACTACGCAAAACATATACTTGACACCAATCATTCATTGACACCTAACACAGAACTAGAAGTGCTGCATATTTGTGAAAAGAAACAAGAATTGGATTTCCTTGAAGAACTGGAAATCAGAAGACATTTAAGAAACCCACAATATGAAGTTGCCAATAAACAGTTAAATCTAGGGAATTCTCCACTAATAAACTGTCTTCTTAAGTGATAATTGTAAAGATCAGCAGATATAGTTTTCCTGGTTTTCTATATCATTGCACAGTTATACTGATCTTAATTGGAATAATGATATCCAGGATATCACCATAGGGCTAATAATATCTAAGCTTCAATATTTGTAATATCACATCTTCTTTTTTCTACAAACATATATTAAGCCAATCATAAGTTAGGTTACTCCTTGGTCTAGCCAAAAATAACTACTAAACATCAGGTAGACATAAAATGAAATGTAACTTCTGTCATTCTGACGATGATATTGATTTATGGAAACAATTGTCAATTTTTTAGAATTTTCAATAACTTGCATTATATTGTGGAATTAACTAGAGACCGTGAGTTTCATTTAAAAACACTAATATGAGCATATTCCACGAAGTAAGGGTCGAGACAGCCAATTTCATTAAAATAATGTATGTTTATTTTATATTTCTTTCAATAAAAATCTAAATTATATATATTCATATTATTTCTTTGAACCTCTGAATATTTGTGAATAATAATGCTACATTTTCTAAGGGTACTTTTTATAATACTATTTTCTATAAAAGAGATATCTTCATATTTTATTAAAAAGGGATTCTAAATATAAGCTGTTGTTCAATCTTATTCAGAAACTTAAAAAATTGTACTGACAAATACGTGTAGTATTTGAAAAATTTGGGACTTAAATTTATAATTATTATTCCTACTTTGCAAAATCAGAATTTATTAACTTTTTGAATTTATTTAAAATAAGCATATCTCTTAAATCGCCCGTTCAAATATAATGGCGCATGTTAGTTGCAGACGAGGTTTATGATCTAAAAAGGGTTTTATGAGGGTACCTAATCCTGTGTGTGACCTGCAGACTGGCGGTCAGGGATCTTAGAATAACAAAACGTACGCAAAAATATTATTATGGCTATCAGTTTAAAATTTATTTCAACAGTGACGAAGATGGAAGTGAAAGATGTGATAAGTGAACGTGGAAATAGTTCAATTGCTATTGAAAATTTTAAATTTTATAAATATCGTGAAGTAAAAAATGGTGAGACTTGTTGGTGCTGTGTGAAAAGGACATGTAAAGCTAAAACATATACAATGGGCGTTGAAAAAGTGATGTCTAAAATATTAAATACTCATAATCATGAACATGAAAGTGACAGTGCAATCAACAGACAATTAAGTAATGAATTAAAAAGAAAAGCAGACGATGTGATCGCTGAAAGGCCATCTAGAATAATTCGTAGTGAACTTAAATTAAATTCTAATACTTTGTCAACTTTGGCAGAAAAAGACATATAACATATGAAACGCAATATTGATAGACACAGAAATAGATCATTCCCAAAATTGTATCAAAACGTTTCCGATGTGCACGATTTTTTGGAATCTGTTCAAGTTATGACCGTTAAAAAAGGAGAATTGTTGATAATAAACGACAGGATTAAAAATATCATAGTATTTTCGTGCACTGAAATCTAAGTGTAATGTGTTCTAGTTCAACAATATGTATAAATATATATGTATTTGTGTATAATTTCTTGGGATTCGGTCCTTAGTAATATTTAAAATTGACACTGAGTCATCATGTATACTTAATTTATTTTAACGTTTCGGCTGCAATCCAAGCCTTTATCAAAAACTAAAAAAAAGTGTAAAATAGATTGATGATTGTTCGGCTATAATTAGAAAAAGTTTAAATGTTATGTGGGAATGTCCGTTTTTAAATGTTTTTAAATCTTTTTAACGATTGTGACGTTCCAATGTAGAAAATTACTGTTCTAAATATGTGAGTACTATACACAATTGATTGTTTTGTTAATGTGAATGAGGCATAGACTTGAAAATTTTATTCTATTACACACTTTTTGTAGTTTTTAATAAAGGCTTGGATTGCAGCAGAAACATTAAATGTCTCAGTGTCTACTTCAAATATTACTAAGGACCGAAGCCCAAGAAATTATACACAAATACATGTTAAACTTTGGTCCAAGAAAATTGAAAACAATTTATTATGAATATATATATATATATATATATATATATATATATATATATATATATATATATATATATATATATATGTATATATATATGTATATATATATATATATATAATATATATATATATATATATATATATAATATATATATATATATATATATATATATATATATAACCAAAAACCAAAAGTTGGCAGTTAGTCACGGCTGACTAGTTAAAAAATAAAACTTCACAGAGTGGTCTTTGTTAAAAAACCCTCAAACTCGTGGGGATAGCAGCCAAAAAAACTTTACAGGTTAGAGATAAAGTGAATCAAATAGTACATTACCTAAGCTTTCGAAGAGCATTGTCTTCATTTTCAAAGGCTATAATAAACCAGAAAGAAAAAATCGGTTAACTTAATAAAGAAAATAATTCTTGAAATCATTACAACTTACTTGTAATGTTGATTTAAAATTAAACTCACATTTCACAAATTGCATGAAAACCTTCATCCACTAAAGACTAAAATGTCGACTAAATATAATTTGTCTCCTACATATAGTAATGAGAGCCAGGATTTTTTTCTCTTTTTTAAAACCAAAAGACGTGCAACAAGAAACGGACTGATTCTGTTGAATACATAATTCAACATGAAATCGACTGCTGTCGAAAGGTAGAGATACGGGGGGCAATTGCAAGGTTGAAGTAAAAACATTTAATAAAAATCTAAATTTCTCAGCAATACTGTTTTGTTTTTTTGGTTGCTTTGGTGAAAACTTCAAAGAAAAACAATAATAGATTAATGTCCACACCTAGGATCACGTCAAGATTGAAAAATTACACCTTTAAATTCAACCATACTATTGTCTCTGACAGCTGCCACCTGTCTTTTGTAAAATGTAAAAAATTGGGATGACGAAATAAGTCAACAGTCAGTGGACACTCAAGCCTCTCACATTCGGTATCCCCAAACTGTCAACCCATTCCAGCTTTACTATTATTAAATAAAAAAGCCAAACAAAACCCACCCGCAAATACTAACGATCTCCACTTTCGTCTGATGTTAATTTCCATGAAAATCAGTATTAATAATCTAAAATTATCATAACAATAATAATGTCAGTTAGGAAAAGTGATGTAAGATCTGTAACTTTTAACACATGGGAAGTGTATATATATGTATATATATATATGTATATATATATATATGTATATATATATATAAATATATATATATATATATATATATATATATATATATATATATATATATATGGATGGAACATTTAATTACTGTGTAAAACACTTCTTACAAATGTTTAGTATTCATGCTCTTGTAAACAACATTTATAATTTATATACCAGAAGCTTTTTGTTTATTAACTAACAAAAAAAGAAACGTTTTCGACATTGTTTGATATGTTGAAATCCAAGTGCATCAGTGAAGGACTTAATTTTAATCCATCCAATCTATCCATTCCAGTGTGAAAGAAACATTTCCCGACGTTCCAATAATCGGCTGCAGATTTCATCTTGCATAATCATGGTAAGAATTTACTCATATTTTGTGATGTAAAATAATGTGTAATGTGTAAAATAATTTATGTTTAAAATAATAAAAGAAAATATATTTGTGTTTAGGTGGAGGAGAATTCAGAATCTTGGGTTAGCTACAGAATATAAAAATCCACAATCCGAGACAGGAAGATTACTTATTTGGTCTGACTTTTTTGGATCCTTCAGAAGTGTGCGATTCATTAGTCTTCGACTTTATATCGGTACAACCAAGTGATAACAGGCTGAATGATTTCGTGGATTATTTTGTGGACACCTATATTGAAAAAAATTCTTTATTTCATCCACATATCTGGGCATACAATGCAGCGTCACTCATACGAACTACAAATTGTTGCGAATCATTCCACTCAAAATTTAATAATTTGAATTCATCTCTGCATCCGAATATAGTTCAGTTTTTGGGTGTGTTACTAGATATTCAGACTGATACGTACTTAAAAATTACTTCTTCACGATTAAATCAGCAACGTTACATTCTAAAGGATGTGTTGGAAAGACAAAAATTTATTTCAAATAAAATTATTGATTACAGGAACAATAACTCTTGAAAATAGTGACTTTGTTAAGTGTGTTTCATATAAATATGCAGTATAAAATTATTTTATGTAGATAAATGTAGGTACATTGATGAACAAAATGTTATATATAATAGGTAGAGACCGCGGTATGCAGTTAACTCATTTAACAGGTGAAGAGACTTGACCCTTTTCCTTCGTCTGCAATTGACCATCTTTTAATCCATGTCATAAACCCCGTCTGCAGTTAACTTGCGCCGCAATATAATAATGTTCTCTCATTAGCATGACAAGATTATACTTTTAAGGAATGCAAAATATAAAAGTATTAGAACACATTGAAATCGTTACAATTATTGATAAAATGAAATCTAAATCTCTGAATTGTATAATACGTATAAAAACAGTTTAAGATATATTAACATGAAATATTGTTCGTAGAATATAATACTAATGCTCTATAGCCTACAACATTCTGACCCTGTAAACAGCCCCATCATCGTCCCGACATTCTGACCCTGATCTAGCGCATGTAGTAACATTATGCCACTTAAAATAGCCACATCAAATTTGATTGGTTAGATTTTCGGACTATGGCTAGAATGGGTGGCAGAATGTTCTGATGCCACCCGGTGCATCTGCGTTTAAAATCAAAATAAACTTCCTAAGAATAATATTTTCCCAATTCTTCCGCTTATAATCTTAATTCTTGGAGTCTAATGTTTCATTTATATTTTCAGTGAAATATGTTGATATATTCTAACAGTTTTTCAAATTTCTATTACAATAACAATATTCATACCTTGAATAAAAACGACATAAACTAAAAACAACACATCAAATTTTAATGTATTTGTCATTTTTTTTACAAAATCACTTCATCACTTCTCACTCTCAACTTTATATTCAGCATATTCTAATCACTTAACCATATTAAAACTTTAGAATAAGTCCATTTACTCTGAGATGCGGAATTACGCGTGTCGGACCGAATAGAAATCTTTGACACATGAAGTGCCCCTCGGCGAGATTCGGAGACAAATGAAGGAGCAATCCAGAGTTGTACCACGATCCTGCCGGGGCCCTGCGCGCCACGCTCTTTCTATTTCGCTTATCCCTGGTCCAAAAGGATTTTCGAAAATAGGGATGTAATAATTTATTAATTAGAAATGCCTGTGGATATGGTGTACACACTATATGCAAATTGAGTGAATGAAAACGACGAATACTCAGTGTGTATTAATTTATTACTTTTAGGCTAAGCGCTTTCGGCTGTTAAGCCATTATCAAAGCCGTCGTCATTTAAAAAGTAATTGTCAAAGACATCAAGCCGATCAAATACAAGAATCAATACTCAAGATCTATCCAACCATCGTTATGATTGAGTCATTCTAATAAAAACTTTAAATACCCTATTATAAGGGTGTAAAATTATATTCATAAGATGTAAATACACTCAAAATTAAAAAACTGAATTAAAACCAGTTTTAATTCAGTTTTTTAATTTTGAGTGTATTTACATCTTATGAATATAATTTTACACCCTTATAATAGGGTATTTAAAGTTTTTATTAGAATGACTCAATCATAACGATGGTTGGATAGATCTTGAGTATTGATTCTTGTATTTGATCGGCTTGATGTCTTTGACAATTACTTTTTAAATGACGACGGCTTTGATAATGGCTTAACAGCCGAAAGCGCTTAGCCTAAAAGTAATAAATTAATACACACTGAGTATTCGTCGTTTTCATTCACTCAATTTATTAATTGGATGATGTTGGGGATTTGGGTAAGGCTTCAGAAAGGTTGATGATGGATATTGGGATGGAGTTTAGATTACTTATTTCTTTCGAGGGAATTGTCTTCTGTCCTTAAGAATAGATGGGATATATGGTTTGGAAAAGATTTCTAAAATGTGATCGGAAATACCAAGATTTTTTAACAAAAATATCGATATGTCGATACATTTGTTGTCATACAAAGAGACATAACTGTAAGGAAGATATTTTTTTACCATAATCGTGAGGAAAAGTCATTACCATTCAAATGAAAATAGTGAGCAAAGTAAATAAAGAGGTGGGGCGCGAGAATGACACGAACAAACCCGACGTTGTCAGATTTATAATATAGTTTGAGCCGCTTAAACTAGGAGGACTGATTTGAATTTAAGTTGGCAATTCTGTAGATTCATGATTGGTCAAATCGCAGCCGGTTTTACACAGCACGTTTGGCATATATTATGATTGACAATTGTATAAATTGTAAGCAAATAGTGTCCATTACGTTCTTTATTGCGTTCTGGTTATTGTTTTAGTAAAATATAAAAACAGTGCTTGTCAGAACTAATTCGAAACTGGACTCAGATAATATTCCAAGTAGGGTAAATTTGGGATATATGCCCTACCTTAATTCATGCCACTTTATCATTGAATATATTGACAATTACTCACTGGATTATGTTATGATTGCAATGAATAATATAATTGTAAACAGGTTAGTTAGGTCGACATACGACTGGAAAAGATAATTGAAAAATTTTACAAAGTGGGATAAACGCCCTCTTGATGGGATTTATGCCCCATGAGTTGAGGATCAATGCCCCTCATAGGGATATATGCCCTGGACACAGTACAATTTTTTCCTTTGATGATAGATACTAAATCAACTGTTGATAAAAAATCGAGGGTCAAGAAATCAACACTTATTATTGAATATTTCGAACAGCACTAAATCTATTACAAATCGATGGTTTTTTAACATTTTTCATTTCATTGTGTCTCTTCCTCAATTGACCACAGTTATTACAACTGTTGCCATACATGGTACAGGTTTCGTGCAACCATTTTTGGCAGTCGATACAACGAATCCAGTCCACAGGTTCTTTTGTGTCATAGTAGTTTTCCAAACATTTTACGCAATCTGAATCATCATCACGTTGATCTTCACCTGATGAGCTGTCATCATTTTTTAAGGATTTGATTCGTTTAATATCTTTTTCTTACCATTTTGGCTCTACTTGAACATATAGGTACGTTCTCTTCATCTTCTTTTCCTTTTCTCTTCATCTTCGTCCCTTCAGATGATATGATTTTTACTAATTGTTTCCTTGCATTCTATTTGTTTCAAATTATTTGCAATGGAGTAATTTCATGCAAATATTTAGATGGTGTTTCGTCCGTATCTCCTGATTTTTGATTGTGCACTGGTGAATTTAGGCTCTTCATCTGAGACTGTGAGTCCGATGTGGAACAACTTGCAACTTCCTTGGTGTCTGGAATTGGAGATTCATCATGCATAGAACTATTATTTTGGTCAACATTTTCCATGTCTGCTACTGTACTAGGTTCTAGAGCAAGCAAATCCTCGAATTCGAACACATACCGTCAAACGGGGTGACTTCGGCCATTTGGGGTCGCTTCGGACAACAGGTAGATTTTTTGAATATGCATTCACAGCGGTAACAGTGTAAAAGATAGCCCATATTAGTATGTTACACAAATGTTTACAACTTAGTTGCCGTTAGATGATGGTGTTTTGCGGTCGCACGTCGTGATCAGTTTTCCGTTCCACGTAATTTTTGTTTTGGTAAGAATTTCTTAATTCAAAAGATACTGAAAAGTAAGTTGTGCCCACCTCATTTGCATATTTTAGGACAATTTTTGTTTATACTAGTAGGAAGGGTGATGTTTTGAGAATATTTTAGCCAGGAGTTCGTTTGTTTATCTTTACACACATTTCATATACAGGGGTGATAACAAAATTATACGTTTTTAGGGGGCGACTTCGGACATGGGCCAAATTCATAAGAGAGTGGTAGGTGGTAGAAGCTACCAAAATTATAAACCAGAAAAATCAGAAAATGCCATCTGTGATGTGAAATCCCACAGGAAAACCATACGGCAATCTGCTGAATATTATGGTGTACTTAAATCGACTATTAGCGACAGAATTAAGAATGTTTATGTCAAAAAAATCGGCGGACAGACAATACTATCGTCAGAAGAAGAAGGAAGGCTGGTTGTGGCCATTAACCTGGCGGCAGAATGGGGATTTTCTCTTTCTCCGTACGATGTCCGAATGATAGTCAAACAATATCTAGACAAGAGAGGGGTGAATATAAAAAATTCCAAGATAACCTTCCGGGACACGATTGGTTATATTCATTTTTATCCCGACACCGTAATCTTACGACAAGATTTTGTCAAAATATAAAGAGATGTAGGGCACAAGTAAGTGAAGGCACTTTAATGGAATATTTTCGTGAGCTCCGAACATCCCTGGAAAATGTTGACCCATCGCTAATAATTAACTTTGACGAAACTAATTTTAGTGATGACCCGGGTGAAGTCAAGGTGATTTGTAAAAGAGGATCGAAACATTGCGATCGAATAATGGATTCGTCTAAATCTAGCTGTAATGATGTCGGCTTCAGCAAGTGGCGACTTTCTTCCACCCTTCGTGGTGTATAAGGCTAAACATCGGTATCAAGAATGGGAAGAAGATGGACCGAATGGATGTGGTTACAGTGTGAGCAGCTCATGGTTCGATTCAACAACTTTTTTGAAATGGTTTCGCCAGATAGCTTCACCTTATTTCAGAAAAAAGGATGGGCCGAAAATTTTAATTGGTGATAACTTGTCCAGTCACTTAACAGTAGAAGTTATTGAGGAATGTTCACGTCAGAATATAAAATTCATCCTACTTCCACCAAATGCCACCCACCTTTGCCAGCCGCTAGATGTTGCTTTTTTTGCGCCCCTTAAGAAAACATGGAGG
The DNA here is from genome assembly GCA_963921935.1 of Galeruca laticollis. NCBI lineage: Eukaryota > Metazoa > Arthropoda > Insecta > Coleoptera > Chrysomelidae > Galeruca > Galeruca laticollis. The sequence continues at coordinate 13,621,328 of OY998176.1, read as the reverse complement.
AGAAGTCTGACTGAGTGGAAGTCCAAAAGAAAAGGTCCATTTCAGAAGAAAGATTTTCCAAAACTTCTCAGGAAATCTTTAGAAGCAATTGGAGCAAATTCAAAGAAAAACGTGTTGTCCGGATTTCGCGCATCGGGTATTTGGCCCAACAATCCACAGGAAGTTCTAAAACGTCTGCCTTATAGACTTATGACTGAAGATAATCCCCAAGGCGGTGGAATAGATAAATCGCTACTGGCATTTCTCAAAGAAAATAGAAACCCTGAATGGCAAACAAGAACAAACAGGCGCAAACGAGTCATCCTTGCAGATATGAATGTTGAATTCGAAAACGAACCACCAGAAAATATTCCTTCCATGTCTGGAGTACAAAAACCTAGAAAGTGCCAGAACAATCCATCTGATTCCGATTTATTTGATGAACATTTTTTACCAGCTGACGCATCTGATTCGGAAGTAGAAATGACTTCCGAGAAACCAAGAGACCATTCTTCAAATGAAGATATTGAGATAAATGATTTTACCCTCGTTAAAATTCCCATAGAAAATTCTTTAAAAAGCAAATTCTTTGTTGCACAAATTTTAAACGTAGAAGGTGAAAATTACATGGTAAAATTTCTTGGACAAAAAAAATTTGGGGCTGATGTTTTCTTTTCTTTTCCAAACGTCTCTGATGAGAGCATTATTGGAAAATTTGAAATTGTTCAAACGGTTTTTCCTTCACATTTTCGAAGAGATTGTTATAAGTTTTCCAATTCACCTGATGTTTTCATAGAGTAGATTACAGTTGTATTTATGACATAAAAATTTAGTTTTCTGGAATAACCTGTATAGTTTTCTTATATAAGAATTATTATGTTCGATTTTTAAAATAAATAAATCTTTTTTATGATATAATGATGTTTCTCTTATAACAAATAATTTTCTTACTAGTGTAGACGATTAGAAAAAGAAAATGTTTGTCCGAAGTAACCCCTGCAACCGTTAAACATCGGTTTTACGTAGTTTTATATCGCCGTCCGAAGTCACCCCACTCGATGGGGACAGTTTTTGATAAAAAAAATATAATAACTGGAAAAAAATTAGAAACATTTGACATTGTCAAAATGTAACTCAGACTGGTCAGAAATTTGAAAGAAATAGTCAGGTATTGCATTCTCATTGATTGGGTAGATTTAACTAGCCATGAATCCAGAAGTAGCAATAGTTATAGTTGCAGCTGCATTCCAAGCAGGGCTGATTAGTTTTCCGATAATGTTCCTGTTCTTATCCTTACTCTGGAAAATGTAGGAATCAGATTTCCTCTCAAAAAAGATTTAAGAGGTTTAAATAAGGATCTATCTAGTAGTTGTAAGGGTTGTGTGGTATGACTTGGGAGACATAACAAAATAATATTATTTTTTTCGGTGAATTTCAGCATGTCAAAATTGTTGCAATGAGATGCATGACCATCAAGTATTAAGATAACTGGGCCATCTGGTTTCCTAGGAGTGAAAACTTCCTTTAACCATTTGAAAAATAATTCTGAATTAATTAAAGAAGATTACTTATTCATGTAGAGATCAGATCCAGCAGGCATTCCTTCCAAGGTCATCAGATTTTTTCGAACCCCTTTTAGAATCAGAGCTGGTGGTAAAAAAGTTCCTACAGCACTTGCACATGCTATCAAGGACACGTTTTCTCCTCTTTCTTTGAAAGTGAGAACATGAACACATTTGCTTCTTTTCATAGCCACTACTTTATCTGATTTATTATTTATTTGTATGCCACTCTCATCCATATTGAAGATGGCCCTTGGTTTCTGCACCAGGTCATACTTCTCCAGAGTTATTTTCAACAATTCGTAAAACTCATCAACTTCTGCTCTATTCATTCCTTTTGCTCTGGCAAATGATAATCCTTCTCTTTTTCTTATGGTAAGTTCCGAATGCCTTTCCATAAATTAATAAAACCAATGCATCCCTGCTGTTTCTGTCATTTCGCCTCGCTGTAAGAATACGTTTCATAGACGTAGTTTCTTATCAAAACTGAAAGCAATTGATCTGACAGTTGTTCTTGTAGGAACGAATCCTGTCTGCTGTAATCTTTTAATATGATTTACTGAACGAATTTCGTTTGATACTCCAAGAGCAGGAGGCTTTCCTAGAGGAACTTTTTTAGAGTTATCAGAGGTCAGATCCTGGTACGAGACTGGAAAGTTGTGTTGATTTCTGCTCCGTAAGAAACTTCGTTTTACACGGGAATTACGATTAATATAATCAGCAAAACAGTGTATGAAGTTTTTAATATAAGGATAAAAGTGTCCAGTGGAAATTCTACAGTATCCAAGTAAGTTTAAGAATAGTTTGTCACAAATATACCTAACATAAATAACAATTAGCCAAGCTCAATATCACTGATAAAAGTTCAAGGTCCGATGGGTTGACTGGCCTTAGAGCTTTTTGTGCGGTGTGTTTAGCGATAAGAACAAGTTTATTGATAAAATCCAATAGCTGGAATCCCCTTGAGTCGAACGATATACTTAAGACAGGGACGAACGTAGAATTTTCTAATATTCAGGCGATTAAATTCAAAATAGAAAGAAATGAGCGATATTGAATATGGCAAAAAGAGGAAGAGCGACAGAGAGGAAGACTATGATACGGACGAAGATATTTCCGAAAAAAGTTAGAAAATAGGGAGATCGCCGACAAAAATAGGAAGTGATATAGAAAAAATGATGAATATGATGGAAAAAATAGGAGAAAAAATGGAGGAAATGAGCATGGAGATTGAAAAACACGAGAGGAACAAAAGGAGTACAGAGAAGAAATGAAACAACTGAGGGAAGAAAATAAAAAACTGATAAAAGAAAATGAAAAAAACAATAACCAATATGGACCACAGATTGGAACGACTGGAAAGCGAAAAAAGAAAAAAACAATATAGTGGTTCAGGGAGTAGGAATAGAGACAAATAATCCAGAAGAGCTACGAAATGAAGTGGAGAAATTCCTAGAAAATAAATTACAAATAAAGACAGCGGTAGAAAGCTCAGTAAAGTTAGGAGAAAAAACATGCTTAGTAATACTGGCAAACCAAGAAGGGAGAAGAAAGGTGATGCTCAATCAACAAAAATTGAGATTTAGAACTGAAAATAGATTGTTCATCCAGGATGACTTGTTGAAGAAGGATGAAGAAATTCAAAAAGAGATCAGAATGAAAGCTGTAGAAGAAAGGGATAAAGGAAAACTAGTAAAATTGGGCTCAAAAAAATGTACATAGAAACTGAGGAATGGAGAGGGAGCACGGAGGAAGAGAAGTTGGAAAAAACAAAACAGAACAAATCGACAGAAAACCAGTGACGACAAGCATAAGCTCAGAGGTAGAGGAAAATAAAGTAGACCAGGCAATGGAAATGGACAAGGAAATGCAAAAGATGAAGAATAGTACAAATAAAATGATTACTGAAAAGCAACAACTGAAGGTAAACTCCGGCGTTAAACGAAAACAAAAAGAGAAACAATATGGAATGAGAATAGGAACATGGAACATTTGAGGAGGGGGCCATAAAACACTTGATCAATGAAATGCGAAATTACAAATATGATGTGTTAGCAATACAAGAAACTAAACAAAAAGGGAAAGTAATTACAGAGATATACGATTATATGTTCTTTAATAGTGGAGTAGATAATAGAATGCTGGGTACAGGGTTTATAGTAAGAAGTCAACTTGAAGCAAATATTATAGATTTTGAGGGAGTATTAGATAGACTATGTAGAATAAGAATCAAAGGAAAACTCCGGAAAACGACATTTGTCAATGCGCATGCCCCTTCTGAGGACAAAGATGAAGACACGGAAGCAAAGTTCTATGAAGAACTGGAACAAGCAGTCAATAAAATACCGAAATTGGATGTTAAATGTGTAATAGGGGATATGAATGCAAAGGTCAGTCAAGAGGAAGAGTATATAAAAGTAACGGGAGGAAAAAGTAGACACGCACTCAGTAATGATAATGGAAAGCGACTCATAGAATTTGCTTTAGAAAATAAAATGAAAATCGTAAGTACGTCATTTGACCATAAGAACATCCACAAGGAAACCTGGTTATCACCAAATAGCAAAACAAAAAACCAAATAGATCACGTCTTAATAGAAATGAAGCACTTAAAAAGGGTAACAGATGTACGAAGTTATAGAGGAGCTGATGCGGATAGTGACCACTTTTTAGTAATTACAAAACTGAATCAAGATAAGCCGCCTAGAATTGAACAAGTTAAAAAAACGGAAAAAATACGATTTAGAAAAATTGAAGGATGAGACCAAAGTGAATCACTTCCAACAAGAAATCAATAGAGAATTAAATTTAAGACCTTGCGTCGAGCAACTAGAAGGAGAATGGTCACAGATAGAAACTGTGATGAGAGATGTAATAAATAGGATACTAGGGAGCCCCAAGGGAAGAAAAAAAGATAAGTGGTTTGATGAACAATGTGAACAGGCGTTGGAAAAAAGAAATAAAATCAGACAAAGACTATTTAAAGAAAACAGTGAAGAAAATAGACTAGAGTATGAAAAAGCAAGGAAAGAAGTTAAACAAATATGCAGAAAGAACGAAAGAAATTACTTTGAAAGGAATTAATGAAAATTGAAGAAGCTTATTAAAATGAAGAAGTGAGAAATTTTTATCATGAAATAAGAGAAGGGAAAGGCCACAACCGGAAAGCACCTTATTTTTTGAAAAGGAAAGAGGGATATCTAATAGGGGATAGGGAAGAGAAAATAAATAGATTTGCACAGTATTTTGAGGAATTACTAAATGATGGTGAGGAAGAACTAGGCGAAAATGATAATGAAATGGAGGAAAAAAATGTGATGAGGAAGATCTAGCCATAACGGTCCCGAAAAAACTGGAGGTGACAGAATGCCTAGAACATATGAAGAATAATAAGACTGCAGGAGAAAACAATATTCCAATAGAAATTTTAAAATATGGAGGTGAACAATTAACTGAGAGAATATGGCAGTTGTTAAAACAAGTATGGCGAGAAGAAAAAATCCCGCGGAATAGCACTTTTAGATGTAACATACAAAGATCTGGCATAAATACTTGAAAATCGATTAGACAAATACCACAATGAAAATGTAGGAGAATACCAAGGAGGTTTTAAAGCAGGTAGATCGACAATAGACCAAATTTACATTATGAAGCAACTTCAGGAGAATGCTTACGAACAAAATTTAAGTCTGCATATGCTATTCATCGATTACAGACAGGCCTATGATACTATCAAAAGAAAAAAAATCTATGAGGCAATGAGAAAGTTGAAATTACCAGTTAAATTGAGAAGACTAGTGGAAATGACCATACGTAAAACCGAGAGCAAAGTAATTTTGGAGGGCAGTACTTCTAACGAATTCAAGATAGAGAAAGGTCTGAGACAAGGAGACCCATTATCCACAACCCTCTTTAACCTAGCTCAGGAAATTATACTAAGAGAAAGTGGTATAAAAACCCGAGGTTTAATTCATGGGAATAAACATCAGTGTCTAGCATATATGCGGACGACATAGTACTTATACCACACCACTGTTCAAGACATGTATAGGTACATGGGGAGGTCATTGCACTTTCCAAATTTTATGGTTCGACTTTAGATCAAATCCTGGATATACAATGAAATCATATTGGAATTTTTCAAATTAAAAGTAGTTTTAATCATAAAATTACGTTTGCGTCACTCAGATACAACCTTGCTGGGAATTTTTTATACAAATTATAACGGACAAATGTTCATACAACAATTTTGATTAGATAATTGTTATCATGAATAGCTGGTTAAATCTTGTATGCATAATATAAAGCATTCATTCACAATACTGATTTGTAACGTTTTCCTTTGTTGTTCATTTAAGCGTTAATTTATCGATCATGAACACACTACTGAATAAAAAACTGATTGTTTTCTATATTGTCATACGACTGTATTCCATAATTTTTCATTGACTTGTAAAATATACATTATTGAGCATTATTCAATTTAATTTCAATTTACTAACAAATTGAAGTGTAAGTTGTGAGCAGAAACCAAACATGTACCGGGTGGGTAAATAAGCGGCTGAATCTTCGAAACTAATGATCATAGAGGGTTACGGTAAAAAATTTTATAGGTAAAGTGGGCAAGGGAAAATGTTGGAAATTATTTTCAAGTCTCAAAATGGCCGCCAGTGGGCGTTTCCACCATCTTGATTTACATAAAGTTTCGTTTCTCGCGATTTTCTCCAATGAGTATAACAAAAAAGTATTTGCGTTCTAATGTTTACTTAAAGTCAAACATTTTTTGTATAAACAATTTTTTTCTATCTTTTGAAATAAAGTGATGGGGGGTATTTGAATGATGTTTTAAATAAATGCCTGTAACTTCGAAACGGCTCAATTGATTTGGTTAAATTTGGTAGCATTGAAAACAGCATTTCTTGGGTTTTTAGGTTTCTTGTGATAATGATAGTTGTGACCTACACGACCTCCGATAAAGGGCGTTATTAGATATTATATCCAAAATATTGGATTTTCTCAAAAGTGCGATGATATGACTCTTTTTAGACTAGAAAATAGACAAATGATCAACCAATAAGTCTGCGCAAACCGCATCTCAATATCTTTTTCCTAACTCGTATTATTAAAAAATACTAAACCAGGAAAATTCATATATACCTATTTAAAAATGCATCGGTCGCTTTCGATAAGAAGGCAAGTAGTAGGTCATGGACTCGATAATCGCCTAACAGAAACATTGCCTAGTAACGTCAAACTTTTGTCACACGCAGCCCAATATTGTATAATGTTTTCAAAATGCAGCTATAGCTGCAAAACTCGATTGCCGGCTTACTCCTTAAAAGACCTTCCGAGAACATGTCTATAAAAACAGTCACAATAAATCCCAATAGACCTTCTCAGAATTCGGCGCGCTCGCCATTTTTTTAACTCCGTTAACATAACGTTACAGGACCGTACTTAGTATCTGCTTCGGTGTGCGAGTTCGTAACAATATATTTGTTAATATTTCAATTTCAGTTTCCGGAGAACACAGAGAAAAGGTGTCGCATACATGTGCAACTGGGCAAGTACCATATCGATAAATGAAAATGAACACATTCTTAAATCGAAATCAACATCTCTAAATGAATGCAATATAAAAGAAACTATTGTTTGTGGTAATTCTTAAAGCAGATATTTGGATGAAGGGCTACTTTACAGGTACTGCACTCGGAACTTGTTCGATTAGGACAGGCTTTATATCTTCTCCATTTCGCACTACCTTTGACTATCAAATGATTTTTTTCATTAACACGTTTTTGACTGACAACAGGAGATGACTGATGATGGTCCTGGTTTCAATGGTGGCTGTCCATAAGTTACCAACAAATACAAAGTGACTTGTCGCCGGAATTCAAGAAGCGATATGTTTTTATTTCCACATCTTCTCCATAACAGCCATGCTTGTACACAAGATTGATCTATTGCCCAGCTAAAGAAAAGCCACCACCATTTTTTAGTTCTTATTGATGTTCTGTACGTAGACAAGAACTGATCATTCAAATTAACGCCCCCCATATTTTTGTTATAGGTGCTGGCACTTGTATCTGGATTTTCTTTTTATCACGTTTATAATATATTTCTACAGTTTTCATAGGTTTGACATGAACGCAGTTGGATATAGCAGTCACAACGGCATTATCATTCCAACGCACCAGTACTAACTTTCCATCGGTTTTGGGCTCCATTGTTCCTCGGCTTGTTTTAGCGAATGATTTGGCATCCGAAAAATTGGCTCCTTTTGGCACTCTATTTTGTCGCAAGGTACTAGCTCCCCCATAGCCTAAACTTGCAAGTCTGTCTAAGAGCGCAACGGATGAAAATAAATTATCAAAAAATAACTTTGTGTCTTTTGGAAGTCCAGTGTGCTGTTCTAATCCGAAGACAACGTCTCCACCATGACCATATGATGATTCTGGTAAAGAGTCGAAGATCCACAATAAGATTCCGCATGATGAAGGAAGCCTGCCGGGTTAGCCAAACACCATAATTTGAAACCAAACTCGCCGCTATGCGGCTACGTGCGTAACTTTTCCGTTCGTACGTAAAATGCTTCTTACAACACTCGTTACGTAATATACTATTTTACTAAAATAATTCAGGCGGACAAAAACAAACAGTATTTACTAGAGTGCGAACACGTTTGGCGAACTGTTGTGCAACGGGTGGTATTTTGACCTAATAATCAAAAACTACTAACTCTAAATTTGAGGAAAAATTACGCAGCGTAAACAACATCACAGATTATATTTCTGTATATATTCATCAGTAACAAGTGTATACAATTTTCAGAAAAAAAATTAAGATGCGCTGGTACATTTATGTGCCGGAGGGCATTAATGAGTTAATAGTGAATAGAAATTGTTTTTAAAAAGTGAGTTTTGAAGAGGCAAATCGTATTTGACGCAGTCAGTAGGATAGTGGAGGAGTCCTTAAGTGATCCTCGTCGTTATCAAGCGTTTTATCCACTATCTTCGAAAGAGCAAGCTCCAGGGGTAACCATCAAGATAGTTCATCCTAAAGCATGGCAAGGATTTCAGGAATGCACCGTAGCATCATCTGTACCTTGTAAGCCACTTTATTTATGTCAGAACGATACGCTACCAAGTATAATAGATTCTAATATGAGTAAAGAAGACTTAGAATTGATCAATTATCTCAGCAACCTAAGTATTGACGATACAAACCTAAATAATACAGTAGAAATTAGAAATAATATTACAATGGCTCAATTCGACGTTAAAAATTTATGCATTATCCCTAACTTTGATGGAAATCCAAACAAAGTGTTCGAATTTATCAAGATTTTAACTTTATTATTGAATCATTATTATAACCAAAATAATTCAGCGGATATTCAGAACCAGATTCTATTCCATGGTATTGTAAGTAAATTGACTGGTAGAGCCAAATAAGTAATTTCTATCTATGGATGTGAAACATGGAACGCTGTGAAAGACGTCTCAATTCAAAACTTTGGAGATCGAAGAAAAGGAAATTCTTTCACTAGAGATTTAGTCAATCTTCGACAGGGTCCTCAAGAAACACCTATGCAGTTCTATGACAAAACAATGGGACTTCTAAACTGTATTACCAATTACAAAGAAGTTCATACTCAAAATACAGAAATAAAAAGAAGCAAATGAAGTTCTTTAGACAACAAGCATTAACTACTTTCCTAGCAGGCTTACGAGAACCTTTGAGCTCAACTATGCAATGCGGCCTAATAACCTAGTAATTGCAATTCAATATATTCAAGAAGATGACAACATCCGATATTTGCGAAGGGGTAATCTTCAACTCCAGGACGATCAACAAATAACTTTTCGTTCCAGAAACAACCAACCTATTCTCAACGACCTCTAGTTTTACTACAAACGATGGTCCAAACACAACCGACGTTCTTCAACCTTCGATGGCAACCAACGAGACAAATGCGAGTTTCTAAGAAGATAGGTTAGTTTACTGGGAGATATCGTCACTTCAGAGGGTATAAAACCGAACCCTACCAAAATTAAAGCCATCACCAATTATCCAACACCTAAGATATCTAAAAATATCAGAGGATTCCTAGGACTTTTAGGATACTACAGGAAGTTTATAAAGGACTTCGCAAAAATTACGAAAACTCTAACTACTTGTCTGAAGAAGGATGCCAAGATCAAACATACTCCAGAATTTTTAGAATGATTCAATACATGCAAAAACCTTTTGATGAACGAACATCTTCTACAGTACCTGGACTTTACAAGACCCTTCAATCTAACCTTTCCCAAAGACTAGTGGGCAGCGATAAACCCATAGCATTCGCTTCCAGAACGCTAAACTACACAGAAACTGAGTATTCGACAATTGAGAAAGAGATGTTAGCTATAGTATGGGCCTCTAAATGCTTCCGGTACAAACTAGTGAGATGGGGATTAAAATTGGAAGAGTACGATTAAGAAGTTGTGTATGAGAAAGGAAACTTTGATACCAACGCCGACGCCCTTTCAAGAGTGGAAATACATACCTAAGAACTGTTTGATCTAGCAAAATACGTTAATGAAGTGAATAATAAATTAGAATCCCCGGATGAAGAAAATGCCTCTTTATATAATAATCCACCTGAGGACAGACTCCCAGACTTTGTCAATGAAGATATTACGGAAATTTCACCATCTATTGAAGAAATACTAGAACAGGCGAACTTAGATCAATCACAAAGAAACCGAGAAGATAATTGAGAAGAATCATAACAAAACATACAGGAAGATCACCGAGAAACATCAGACGACTAAACGAACTACACTGCAATAGAAAACCCAATATTAGGCAACCCTATATCTGAGAGACCACTTAACTACTACAATAACCAAATCGTCGTCAAAATTGTTAATTACAATCCTCGATCTCCAGTAACATTACACATTTTTCCAAGCAACCAGTGCATGTACGTACAACTCTCGAAACACGATCTAGACCCAGATATTATAAATTTCTTTAAGAATCACCTCCAACCAAAAAAGATATATGAATGTCTCTTTAAAAGCGATTAATAATATAAGCAAATTTGCAAAGTGAATTCAGAAGAAAATCAAAAAGGCTTACTACAAAAATACCTGAATAACTAATCATAGAGTAATAACTGAAGCAGAACTTCAAATGAGAAAATGTTATTTCTGGTGTAATTTGAAGAAGAATATCAAAGACATCGTTAATTTCTGCGATATCTATCAAGAAAATGAATATGACAGACTTCCACCAAAACTAAAATTTATGATCACACCTACACCCACCAAACCATTGGAAATCGTTCATGTCGATCTATTTCAAGCCAATGAGCAGAAGTTCCTAACCATCATAGAGGCATTTTTCAAATATGAACAGGTCTACCCAATCGAAGGAGGAAAAGCAGTAAACGAAATTAACGCTTCCCTTATATTTGTAACTCACCACGGATTACCTTCTATGATAGCTGCAGTTAGCGGAACAGAATTCTAAAACGGAATCATACAAGAATTTGTCGATTCCCATAAAATATCCATCCACTATACAACCCCAGACAATCCTTATTCCAATGGTATGATCGAAATATTCCACTCAACTTTGATCAAATACCTAAGAATGTTCCGAAACACAAAAACAAACGTTATCCATCGAAGAACTAATGCCATATACTTTACTAGGCTACAACAACTCCGTTCACTCCTCAAGGGAACTAAAACTCATCGAAGTACTAAACGAACACCGAAATGCCAGACATCCTTTTGACATAGATATAAAAAGAACCTTACTAAGCGACTACATAGAACAACATCGTAACAAAAAGAAAGATATTTATAGGGAGATCAACGAACATCTTTCCGAAAATGAAAAGGCCATTATAAAAAACTCAAATTAAACGAGACAAACCCCTATCTCATACAAACCCTCTACTGAAATTCACACTAGAAAAAATTAGAAAAGAAATAACCTATTGCCAAGATTTTTACCCAATAACGATAGACACTTCGACAGCCACTGTACATAAGAAAAAAATAAAATACAAATCCGAAAAAAAACTAATTCTAAATCTTCGCATACCTAATGGGAAAGGAAATCAAAATAAGAGATTTGAAAGAAATTCCAGGAGTGCTTCCCCTCAACCTGGTACAAGCAAAGATACACGTACGATTTTATACACTTTTTTGAACTACAACCTAAAATGGAAGAACTCAAAACTATCGATAATCAATACCCAGCAGTGACTAAAGCCATAGAAGACTGCCTCAGCTACCCTTATTTTACCAGCCTACAAAATTTCGATCAAGCTCCTCAATTTCAACTAAAATCAGCCAAAGAAAAAATACTATCAATTTATCCAACCTCAAAAAGGAAACGAGGAATTCCTAACGGCTTAGGAAGTATTATCAAGTCTATCACCGGAAACCTAGACCAGGAATTCGCCGAAATTTACAATACAACAATACAAACGCTTCAAACAAATCAGGAGAAAATTATAAAAAACGCAAATCATCACATGAGCTTAAATTCAAGGATTCAGGAAAAGTTTAATCTTCTAACACACAAACAAGAAACTATTTTCGGAGAAATATATGAAATCAGTAAAAATCTAAACAAATCTGTATTCGATTTCAACCACTATCTTCAAACCAAAAATGTACCTCAGGGAAAGAAATTTTGGATACTATTATTCCAGTAAGGTAGTATTACAATCAAATTTTTGATCAATATAGCCCCAATCCAAATTTAGATTAATATCGATGAATGACTCGATTGATTTATTTGTCAAGCTAAAATTCATCAAACCATGATAACTAGCAGTAAACGAGTTGCATTAACTAACAACAAAAAGTTGATTATTATTAGCAAAAATAGAATTTAATTTGCCTGTAATATTCCTATATTTCCTATAGTTTGAGTTAATTGTAGACAATATTTGCTAAATATATGGTTGATTTTAGAAGAAGATATGACGAAAGATAGCAAATTTAAGAATAATTAGCATCAACGCAAAACAAGTATTTTGCAGCCGCAACAGAGGCCGCAAAATGATATTTTGCGGCCGTTACCCAGAGTGACGGCCGACAAACATTTTTACGGCCGTTCCCATAGTGACTGCCGGCAAACTGAACGCCACTACAGCATTTAACATTTCTGAAATATGACAATAACAATGTATTTCGAACCATCTAGTTCAAATGTAGTCAATCGCAAAATGTTAATGTCCAAAGAAAATAATACGTTTTTGTCTAATGTAAATAATGATTGTTCAGAAACAATAGATTTAGTTGCTTCATCTTCAGGGATGAATATCAGTAATAATATAAACAGTACAATCAATGAAATTGACTGTCTCGACCCTTACTTCGTGGAATATGCTCATATTAGTGTTTTTAAATGAAACTCAAGGTCTCTAGTTAATTCCACAATATAATACAAGTTATTGAAAATTCTGAAAAATTGACAATTGTTTCGACGATGATATTGAGTTATCGAAACAATTGTCAATTTTTTAGAATTTTCAATAACTTGTATTATATTGTGGAATTAACTAGAGACCTTGAGTTTCATTTAAAAACACTAGTACAATCAATGTTAATATATATCAAAAATAAAGTATGTTTCTGTTGTGAATTTGGAAATAGTTTTTGGTAAGCCGAGATATTTTGCAATCATACTAGGTATTTTTCCAATCGTATGCACTCCAACAACCTGTGCCGAGCACTTTCCATTTTCATATCTCAGAAATAGACGACGAATAGCAGTATGTTTTGATCGAAGAGTTACATATTTATAGTAAATTCTTATAGAATCTTGATTAGTAATGGTAAAAACACGCTTTTGATCAGTTTGAGTATCAGGCACAGTTACTATCAATACAGTTTTGTCTTCCTGAATATCTATGAGGGTCATTCTCACTAATTCATCTCGTCGCAATGCTCCTGATATTCCCATTATCAAAACTACTTATAATAATAATTATTATGAATAAAACATCATACTCCACTTTTTTTCCATATTTATATACCTTCCACAGTAGATGATTTGCATCACTAGCTTGTTTGAGGAATGAATCAATTTGCTCGTGCGTAAAAACTTTTGATTTCTTTGCTCGATAACCAACTGACTTTTTCTTGAGGAACGGTACCAATTTTAAAAACTTCTTTACGTCAATTCCATCTCGTACGTTAAGCATAGTCTTTAACATAGAATAAATGCTCCATAAAGTTGAACTCTTCACAACTTTCGATCGCTGCATCAAATATCCTAATAATATGTTTTCTGACACCGTCTTGACATTTTGGTTGACACACCAATCTTTGAAGTTGCTGTAACATTTTTCATATTTCCGTTTAGATTTTTCGGGTATCAAATCAGAAAGTGCTGAGTCTATGAGATCTCTCAGCTCAGGAGGAGTGCAAGTAACTGAAATATCACTATCGCTATCGGACATCTTCACGACTTCACGAGAAACGTCAAATTGATTTGTATTGCTAAATATTTCATCTCCATAGAAACATTGTGATATTGACGTGTAATTTTCTCTATTCGCGTTGAAACGCTGACTTTTCTAAAGAGACATAATGTTTATTGAAATTATGTAATTTTCACGGTTGCACGAAAAATATTGTGTATACTATGGCCGCGAAATGTTTTCGCGACCTCGAGATTATCTTGCCTCGGCCGGAGCGGCCTCGGCGATAATCTCTCTCTCGGAACGCGAAAAAGCATTTTGCGGCCTTAGTATACAAATAACTATTTCAAATAATTTTATTACTTTTTGCAATAATTTGATGTAATGTAGCAAAAATAAAATTCAATTTGCCTATAATTTTCTTGAATATAATTTATATCTTCTTAAATCTAGCTAGGTGTTGAATTGTATTAACCAATTTTTAGATTAGTTTAAGTTAATTGTAGATAATATTTGCTAAATATATGATCGATTATACAAAAAAAAGTGACGAGAGATATTGAATTTACGAATAATTAGGATTAAATTTATCAAATAATTTTATTACTTTTTGCAATAATTTGATGTAATATGTCTAAATTTTAAGTAATAAATGAATCGGATTTATCTAAATCTCGAATGTTTTAATCTAATAATTAAGTTAAACTTTTCTAATATTTTGATTATTTGTATTCAATATTTGATTGCTGGCTGTAATATTGATTTTCATTATTAGCCGTGGTGATGGTGGGGAAATATTACCAAAAAAAAACGAAGTTTCTGTTCAATTAATTTTTATTTGAAATAATTGTACAAATCTGAGGTGAAATGAAATGAAAACTAAATTATTATATTCTGGCTACTAGTAATAACCTGTCCAGGTCCCGTTCCGTCATATATTTAAATGAGTTTGAAGTGGAAATTCCGGCCTCTGCAAAAACAATTTCATATTTTTACTAAATATCAACACACAATAGTATTTATTTTTTAAAATTACCCTGAAATGAAACTTAGCAAAAAATGTGCATGATACAGGCGGTGATGGGTCCCGGAATTTTGCAAGAAGTTTTTAAATATTCATAGTTTCATTCAAGTTATCCATAATAACTGAGAATAGCATTCATACTATATATACCTACTATGATATGAGAAATAATTTGAAAAAGAAATCCATGGCAACTAAATAGGAACTGAATGACATTTTTCTAGAACATGCATGGAAAGTGACATTTTGCTATTTGAAATTATCGTTTTCTGATTAAAAATGAAATGTAATGGGAGACAATCGACAAACTACACTTTGCCGATTGATTGCAGGTTGAAATGTACCTGAAAAAGACATAAAATAACCATTGTGTTTTGGATCTCGATTCACTGATATTCAATTTGTCTCTGTTATAGTTTTTTGAATTTAAATGAAAAATATTTCATTTCTGAGAAAAACCTTGTATATTGCACATTTTTGCATAATGTGAAGAAAAAATAAATAAAAAAGAAGCTTACTTGTGAGTGTATCAAAAAGGTGAAGCATACCCCATCCTTCTAATAAACAAAGAATCCCATTTTTATTCAGGCTGTGATCAAAATTGGAAAATGACAAATCGGTAAGTGTTGTTTCCACTCTCGTTATTATCTGTGTCTGATGATACGTTTTGTTCTTGATTTTCTATCAATGTAATACTGCCGCAGTGCGTATACCCTGAATATGGATCCTGATATATACTATCCATTTAAATTTTTTAGATACCATCCAAAGCAAAATTGAAGAAGCCCTAAAATAATTTAATTCACAGCTGAAATGTATTTTCCAATTTGCTTGGTAGCAATCTCTCAATCATTTTGAAGATTCTAAATTCTATAGCCATTAAATTAAAATATGTTCTAAATAGTTATTAGGCAAAAAAAATAACAGTGGCACTCCGGGAGTGCCGACAGAAGAGAAAACTTCAACAATTACGTGTGTAAGAATTAAAACTCGTAAGACAAAAACTACTTGTAGTTAAGGTCTTTGTAAAGTCTTTGTAATCTATTGTATTATGTATTATGTAGCGTCCGAACTCCTATGAGAAGTTTTCACTTCAATAAGATCAACAAAAGTTAGGTATGTATTTACTTCAACAAACTGTACGTAGTGTAGTATTAATACTTGCATCCTCTTTGCACTACTCATTAGTGTCTACATGAAAAAATTGTCTATTTTGTACGTACCTGAAAAAACTACCAGGGATCAAACCAAGACAACGCTCAGAACAGAATGGAATAAGGTATTGGTATATTCTCACCCAACCAAAAACTTGATTTGTTCTTCCTCCGGCGCGCACAACGTGAGACACGTTCACAACTCACCAGCCGCCTGCGTGCCCATTAAAATTGATAAGTAAAGTATGCGACCACTACACAAGGGTTGTGTAGTGTATGCGACCAGCGAGCTGACGAAGACGAAGGGTCTGGACATCCTAAATGATAAACATTTCCAAATTCACGCGCACAAATAGCCAAAACAGTTAAAAAGAAAATTATTCGCATAATTTAATCCTTATATTACAGATTTTGTCAAAATAAATGCTTGATTCTAGAAGATTTTTATTGATTTAGTCAAATGTTTGATAATCGTAGTAAAAATTGGATATAATTAGCTGTATATTTGATTGTTTTCAGTAGACCGATTATTTTTTTTCTCTTCTTTTTCTAAATCTCGGTAAATTGTACGAATAACTCAATCTATAGACAGGAATACATTATATCTAAATATAATAGAAATTAAGGATCTATTTTATTGATCTCATTATAACTATAGATCA
Organism: Galeruca laticollis; assembly: GCA_963921935.1. Classification (NCBI taxonomy): domain Eukaryota; kingdom Metazoa; phylum Arthropoda; class Insecta; order Coleoptera; family Chrysomelidae; genus Galeruca; species Galeruca laticollis. The sequence continues at coordinate 13,604,508 of OY998176.1, read as the reverse complement.
AAACTACATTAATATATTAATCTGTGTTCGGTGTTAAAACTTCAAATATTTCAAATCAATATACCTAGAGGTATTTACTGCTAATGCCCCCAGAACTTTTTGCCATGCAATTCATTACTAAATGATTTTATTTGAAAATGTATGCAACAGTGAAACATGTAAAAAAATTCAATATGATGCTTGTTGAGATTATAGTAATTATTGATTTTATCGTACCAAGACCAAGAATATCAATTTCTCAAATTGGATCTAAATCGGATATTATTATTTGATAGAATTATAATCCAATGATTGAGCTAAAATAATACAATCTATGAGTCAATTTGAGTGAATTTCTTGCGAAAATTAAGCAGCGGAGGTACATCAATCCAGTCTTTAATGTTTGATTGGTTTAAGAAATGCGTTCTCTGTAGTTAATCTGAATTTTGGTCTACCTATCAAAAAGTGGATGTAATTGAACAGTTTTAACGCAAAAAGAAGAAAATTAAGTCTACTGACATTAGTTTTAATCAAATGTTAATAATCATAAACGAAATTAATAGAATAATCCTAAAACACTAAGATTTGTCAGTTTTTTCTTGTTTTATTCTATTTTAGATTGAACTAATTTATTTGGCATAGATTAAGGAATTTCTTATTTCAATAAGTCGATTTGATTTACTTTATCTAAGCATTTCTTTCCGTGCTACTGCGCGAATTTAACCTATCCCTCCAAATTATTCTCCAACTCCTGAACGATCTAGAAGAGGCAATCACATTTTCCAGACTTAACACACTTCACAATAGTGTCTTAAGGAAAGATGAATTACAATGGTTAGTGAAGTGACATTAAAGTTAAGAAAGTGGTAGGTTTGGTGAAATTATTAGTCGAACTGGATGGAGTAGTGATCCAGAATTGGCATGGTTAAGGGTAATTTTACCTAACAGCATCGAAAATCTTCCAGATGATGGTGCAGAAGACGAAGTGGATGCTGAACAGACAGACTTCTATCACTGTCACGACGATGATGGTGGCGTTAAAGTGTAAAAATATTATTACTTGTTTTTTAGCATTGTTCCAAAAAAAAAACTACTTATTTTCTTTTCTGACTTGATAATTGTGTCTATACAAAACGTACTTTGTCCTCACCTTTCCTTAACAAAACAACTTTTGTTCTTTGTGGACAAGCAAAATGCGTTTAAGTACCAACATTTTTATGCATATGACAAAGGATTAGAAAAAATATTTCTGTAATCAATGTGCATCTTATTCAAGTGTTTTATCCACATTTTTCCTACAATAACATTTGATGCAAGAGTCGTCATTTCTCCTCGGTACTATTTCTCGTCTCCTGGAAATTTTAAATTTTGGACCAAAACCATTTTGGAAGACTGCTCCTCAATTGGACATCAATAATATGACAGTTTGCATGAATTGAATATTAAAAAAAATTCAATTAATAAGTGATTCAACGTTGCTTTCAAAATGGTTTGGTAGTATATTTCCCTCAATTATGCAGTGTCTACGTAACAACCAATAATTTCTACCGAAGTTATTCGTTAACATTGTTAAAACAAAGAATCACGAAATTGATGCAGAAGCGTAAAACTCCCGTTTATTTTGATAAGAAATTGCACATAAAATTTGAATAACGTTCCATCTGAGCGGAATTCACTGAGAATCCTGCCTTTCTCTATTTTTTGTCACACTTTTCACAGGTGGTGTCACTTTATTCTCCTTTTAAAGTTGCTTGGCAAATCGACACATTGAATGGCATCTCTCACATAGGCGTGCTCAGCCTGTAAATGAGTTCGGGGGTGTTATAATATTAAATGAATCATGATTTTTTATGACGCCCTTAGTTATAAATCACACAAAATAGGCTATAGTTAATCATAGTTAATAATATCACGCTTTGCCAGCTGATTAGGGCACAAAAATACTTACCAATCTGGCTGGTATCCACAGTAATACTAACATACATTGTCCTTACATATATTGAATCATAGTAAATAGGCACTAAATAGGGAACTAGTGGTGATTTAATGAGAAGATTGGTTTCTTAATGGGTATTTGCTGGTTCTTTTGACACCTACTTCCATTTGAGATTTGTACGATGCACATTTTTAGGTTTGCTAATGTAGTTAGAAACGTAGTTGCTTATCACTCAATTTATGTAGCTGTTTCGTAGTTCTATTTTACGGCCCTCCAATTAAGAACTTATTTTAAATGTTTGCTGAGATTTATTTTTGAGGTTAGAAGGATTTTTCTGAGGTGGATAAATATATTATGAGGAAAGTTATCCAGGCCTGACCAATTTAGATTAGGAAATGCGTATGAAGAGAGAGGTGAAATGGAAATGTTTGCTCATCTGTGGTAGCGGCAGAAGAGGAAGATTTTATAAGCAAAAACCCACCTTGTGTCAAAAATGTTGTTATTTCAAGGAATTTCTACTTCTTCCCAGGTTTCGTTTTCATAAACTGAATCCAATTCCTTATTTATTGCGCCTATCCAAAAAATTTTATCAGGTCGATTTTTAATTTCAGAAAAATTCTGTTGCATTAAATCCCATAAAGTTCGTAATCTTCATACTTCTTAGGAATTTTTGTTGTTCGTTTATTTTCTCTTATATCATTTGACCTTTCATAATAATTCTCACTACCGCTTCTCTGTATCTGTAAAGATTTGAAGGGTGGGTGGCCCCACAGCACTCAGGCCACAATTGACCCATTGTGCATCCTTCTGAGGTTCAAAACTTCATTCTAGCTCGTCATCCAGCCTACTTCCTTGAAGTAGGCGATAACGTCGCCTGAATTAAGTTCCCTCATATTGGCGTATGTTAGCCTGTACTCGCCGAATACTTGAAACCTAAATTGAGAGAGTGTCTGACATTCGCAAAGAATGTGTTCGACAGTCTCATCTTCTTGTTCACATCCTCTACAAAGTGGGGTGTTAGATAAACCCAGTCTGTGAAGGTGTTTTCGTAGGTGGCAGTGACCAGTCAGAATTCCCGTGGTTGTTCGTAGGTTCCGCCTGTTCATAGTCACGTATTTTTTGGCTACTTTGCTGTCCGGGTACTGTAGCAGTTCCTTGGCAAGCATGCAGCCTTCTGCGTCGTCCCATCTACCCTTAAACTTATTAAGGGAGTGTTCCTTTAATAGGTCGGCCGTTTCTGACGCCGATAGACCAATGAAAGTGCCAGGTCCCAAGAGTTTTTGGGAGGCTGCCTTCCTGGCTAGCGAGTCTGCAATACGGTTTCCTTTCGATTTCTCATGGCCCTTGATCCAGCCTAAAGTGACCGTGTTGTTGTTACAGGCTTCGATTAAGGCCATGTGACATTCTAGTACGAGGCCTGATGTTTTACGTGGTCTGTTCAGGGCTAGTAGTGTTTGTCTACTGTCCGTAAGGATGTATATATTATTACCTGTGGTTTTCCTTTCGGTAATCTCTTTAGCAGCGATGCAGATAGCAGTGAGCTCTGTTTGAGCAACACCTGCATTGCAGCCCATTGCCCATTTTATGTTTAGATTCAGGGATCTGGAAAAAATACCACATCCTGAGCCTACATTGGATTTAGACCCATCTGTGAAGATGCGGATTGCGCCTTCTTCCAATAGGTCTTGTGGGTTGTTTTTAAAGATTACCTTGTAGGGCCTGTTGAAGGCATATCGCGGTGGAATCGAGTCCGTATTGGCCTGCAGCAGTGGGATCTCCCTGAGGGCCTCATGCCACAAGTTATGTCTCAGTTTACCGGATCCTACATCAGGTTGTATACCAGTAGAGCGCAGACGTGCCATGGTCATCAAAACAACCTCCTTGATGTATATGTCAAGGGGAGTGAGACCGAGGATTACCTCCATAGCTCTTGTTGGTGTGGTTCTCATGCCTCCTGTTGTATTGAGGCATGCTGTTCTTTGGATTTGGTCCAGTTTACGGACGACTGTCAGCTGGTTTGCCTTAGCTCCCCAGGCAATCGCACCGTACGTTAGCATAGGTCTGATGATGGCAGTGTAGATCCAGGCAGCAACCTTAGGTGACATTCCCTAGGTGCGGCCGATGGTTCTACGACACTGCTCATAAGAAATATATGCTTTTTTAACTCTGTTTTCTAAGTGGGAGTTCCATGTTAACTTATTGTCAAAGGTGACCCCTAAATATTTCACCTCTGAAGAGAAATTAAGTTTGGTATCTAGGACCTTTGGGGCTTGATGTTTTGCAAGCTTCCTTTTTTCGCGAAGAGGACCATCTCAGTCTTTTTTGGATTTATTGACAGCGAATGGTCTCTGCACCATTGTTCTATGATATTGAGGGCCTCCTGCATTAAAGCGCAGAGTGTCTCCTCGAATCTTCCTGTTAGCAGAATCACTAGGTCATCTGCGTATACTATTGTGTAGTTGTTGTTATCATTGAGGTGGCTGACCAAGGAGTCTAAGACCATGTTCCATAGTAGTGGTGAGAGCAACCCTCCCTGTGGACAACCTTTTACAACCAAGCCTCTGATGGTTACATCATCTACACTGATTTTGATTGCTCTTTTTGAGAGCATGTTATATATCCAGCCATTTATGGTTTGGGGGATATTCTTATTGGAAAGTGCATTTGTTATTTTAGGAAAAGTGGTTCTATCAAATGCGCCTTCTATGTCTATGAATACACCTAGAGTGTACTCCTTATTTTCCAACGATTTTTCGATGCGGCCCGCCACGAGATGAAGAGCCGAATCCGTGGATCTCCCTGGAGTGTATGCATGTTGATTTAGATGCAGTGGATTTCGTGTTATCACCACATCTCTTATGTATCGTTCGCACAGCCTCTCTAAAGTCTTCATTGTAAACGATGTGAGGCTGATGGGTCGATATGCTTTTGGGATGGAATAGTCCATTCTTCCTGGTTTTGGTATGAACACGACTTTGACTTATCTCCAACCATTTGGAATATACCTCAGTGCCAGTGAGGATATGAGGATTCCTACCAGATGCGGCATTAGTTCATCCAGGCCCCACTGAAGTAGGGCTGGATAAATGCCGTCCGTTCCCGGGGATTTAAAGCGGGAGAAACCTAAGATGGCCCACCTCAGTCTGTCCGCGTCGACGATCTGTCGTGATATACGCCAGTCATCGTCCGTCGGGTAGTGATTCTCCTCATCCTTCCAGGCCGCCGTATTTGTGGTTCTGGAGTCAGGGAAGTGAGTTGACATCAATAATTGAAGACTTTCCTTTAGGTTGGCAGTTTTAGTGCCATCCTCTCTGGTTAGTATACCGATATGACGGTGGGGATCTTTTTAGAGGGCTTTTTGGAGTCTAGCTGCTTGGGGAAAATCCTCGATTTCCTCGCAGTAGATTCTCCATGCCTCTCTTTGCTTTTGTCTGATTACTTTTTTATACTCTTTGAGGTGAGACTTGTATGAGTTCCAATCCTCTTTGAGTTTTGTTCTTTTAGCCTTATTGAAAGATTTCCTCGCCGTCCCCCTGAGCTGGTCAATCTCATGGCACCACCACGAAGTGGAGGCTCCATCGAGATCGATCCGCCTGAGTGGGCAAGACATCTTGTAGGCATCAATAATGGAGTTTTGAATTGTTTCATAATAACTTTCCAAATCTCCTTTATTGTTGGGCAACACATCCTCGACTCCTCGCAGATCCCCTTTCAAGCAGCGGACATATTTTGTCCTATCCGTTTTCCTGGGGTCGCGAGTCATTGTGGAGGTTGTGAGCGCAAGTTTTATTTCGAATTTTATCCAGCGGTGGTCCGACATTGAAATATCGTCGGATACATGCCAGCCGGAGATTTTATTCGAAGTATTAATAATAGATAGGGTAATATCTATTCGCGTTTGACTACGAGAGTTAATAAAAGTTGGTTCAGCACCTCTATTTAGAATACAAAGGTTCTTGTTAGTTATCTAATCATAAAAGACTTACCTCTAGTGTTAATATCTTTGCTGCCCCAGCTTACGTGGTGAGAGTTTGAATCGCAGCCTATTACCAGTTCAATCTTCTGGGTGAGACAGTGTTCCACAAGGTCCTCCAGCTCCTTAGTTGGTGGTGGTTTAGCTGCGTCTGAGGGGAGGTGTGCGGATGCCAGTATTAACACTTTCTTTTGACCTTTCTGTGCATATTCAACCTTCACTACCGTTTGGTCGGAGGACGAAAAATGCGTCAGTGGGTAGGTCTTAAAATTTCGAGGGACGTACTCACTACCGCTTGCTTCTGTATTTGTAAGATCATAAAATTCAATTTTACCATCATTTTGTTCTGTTACCTTTAAATTTTAATTCACATCTGAATCTTAACATACCTGAATATTTTTCTTTTTAAACCAATATTCGTTTTCATTAAACTTAACATCCCTAGCTATTATGATTTTTTCTTTGTTTACATTCCAGAGTCTATATCCTGTAGGAGCATATCCAATCATCACACATTCCTCAGTAGTAGGATCAAACTTACCTCTAAATTGTTTCTGAATATGACTATACGCGGTACATACAAAGATTCTTAGGTTACTTACATCAGGTTTGTAACCATTCCATATTTCTGCAGGTGTGACATTTATATTTGCAACAATACCTCTGTCCATTACATCATTCACTGTTCTTACTGCTTCTTGCCAGAACTCCTTGGGCATTCCTGGTTCTTCTAATATTGCTCTACTTCTTTCGACTAAACTACGATTCTTTCTTTCTGCCTTGCCATTTTGTTGTGGCGTATATGGCGTTGTGAAATCAATTATTATCCCTTTTTCTAAACATAACCTCTTTATTTCATTTGAAACATACTCACCTCCGTTATCACTTCTAAGCTTTGAGATCTTACAAGTAAATTTTGCCTCTACCATATTAATGTATTCTAAGAACTTCTCATAAACTTCTGACTTATTTTTCAACATTTAAAGTACAGTAAAATTGGAAAAATCGTCTATAAATGTTAAAAAGTATCTACTGCCATCGATTGCTTGTAGTGTAATGGGGCCACATAGCTCTGTGTGTATTATTTCTAATAAACTTTCACTTCTAGTACGCAAACTAAATGGATACCGAGTCATTTTCCCTTTTACACATGGTTCGCAAAAATCTATATCATGCAATTTTATATTACCATCAGTCCCCTTAACCATGTCACCTTTAATAATCTGTTTTAAACCACTAAAACCCACATAAGCATATCTCCTATGCCATTCTAAATAATCGGAATCATAACATTCTACATTATGACACTCCAATAAATACAACTGGAAACAAATTTCATATAAACTACCTCTCTCACCAATTCCTAAAATGTCGTTTTTATCATTAAGTAATTTGACCTGACCCTTTTCAAATAATACCTTAATATTGGACATTTCAAGTTTTTTTACAGAAAGTAGGTTTTTCCTTAAATCCGGAGTATAAAAAACATGTTTAATAGTGCATTTTACCTATTTACTGCCTACTTTGCTAAGAACTTCTATATTCCCTACTCCCACTGCTAACAAAAAACTAGATTCCTTTGCAACTGCAATTTTTATAGGTTCCTTCAACATTAACAAACTGGAGAAATAGCTTTTATCGTTAACCATGTGATCTGTACAGCCTGAATTAATGCAGAATTCAAGAATATTTGAATCTACTTTACCATTACAAAAATCAGAATTACTATCGCTCATAAAACAGACATTATTTGATAAACCATCATTATTGTTATTACAGCTACTTTCATCATTTTGAACATTTCCATGCATTTCTACCTGATTACTATGATAATCACTATTAAATCTACTCCTACCTATAAATCTTCTATTTGTGCCTCTGTTTCTTCTGAACCCTGATCGATTACCTCTGTAATTCCCTCTGTTAAATCCATAATCTGATTCTATCATTCGATTGTAGTTTTGGTTTCCAGACCCTTGTTCTCCACCACGTTTTTGAGGACAGTCTCTTTTGTAATGACCCATTTGACCACATTTAAAGCAACCTCGCTGTGATGTGAATGCTGTAGGTGATTTCACTATATCATCTTTTTCATTACTCATTTTTCGTTTCTCAACTTCTGCTAATAATTTGGATTTGACAGTTTCATAAGTTACATCAGACAAATTTTCAATAACAGTAACAAATGTGTCATAAGAAGAAATCTTGATCTTCTAACTTAACGTCTGCAGCTTTCAGTTGTCTCACCGTGTTCTCAAACTCCTCTAGAAATTTTATAGGACATTCGTTTCCTTTCAATTTCATACTCAGAAGTGTCTTTTTCAAAAATAATTGGCCAGGAAGTCCTTTCTTCTCATATTTTGCCTTGAGTACGTTCCACATTTGAAAAGCTGTTTTACAATCTCCTAGACTCTCTATCTCTGTGTCCTCTACACATTGTACCAAGATAGATGTTGCTTTGTTGTCCTTTTTTTGTTCTGCTGGTACTGTTGCATTTACTTCGGAAGTAATCATTGTAGAGACATCATATTCTGTCAACAACATTTCAACTCTGAACTTCCAGTTATAATAGTTTCTACCATTAAGTGGCTCTATATTCTTCTTTTTATCCATTTTAATTGTTCTTATTGTGCTCATCCACCAGAAAACTATTGAAACCTTCGTATAATCCTTCAACTTCCCACGTGCCTTTTCCCGGCTTTTTCTGTGTATCACTTTTAGCTTGTATTTATTAAATTTTCAACGTACTGCACAGTTTCCTGGTATCTGAGATCATAACCTGATGTTTTGAAAATAAAACCGACACCTTCTTTATACCTTTTATTATATATATCTTTTGAACAACATAATATCTCGACTCGCTAAATTGCCATTTTTACATACATTCACTGCTTCGTCCTTTTTAACAGATTTACTAACATAAGTAGAACCGTAGACATAACCTATTTTAGTGCATAGTCACAACACCTACAGCAGAATAATTAGTTGAGTAGAAACAATTAAGTAGAATCAATAACTCTACTTAGATTATATTATTTTGACGACTAGTTTAATAAGAATCATGTTAGAAATGAATGAGTTTATCGTAGATTCAAATTATTCTCATTCAAATTATCTTTTCGATATGTCGAATTATAATAAGATATTGAAATTTGAAAAGTCGTATTATTGGCTATAAAAACCATAATAATTAAGCTGAAATAAGATAAGAGCAGTAAAGAGCCATTCATTTTATTTAACCGTTGGCTATGGAAACTTCCGCATGGCAGCGTTTCCTGTAACACAAGTCTCATGAGAATCGAAGGTATGTCGTGAGTTGCATATACAATAAGATTCTATCTTAGTTCTCTAGATTTTATCATATATCTGTACCTACTTGAGGTGAAATTCGCAAACTTAATTATGAGTTTTCTTCATTAACTATCAACAAAAGATATAACCGACTCTTTCCAATAGTTTTAACACTGGTTGTTTAATCAAAAAAAGTATTTCATTGTAATTATAGTCAAAACCAGCAAAAATTGTGAACGCTAAGAACAGGAGGAATATGAACTGCTAAGGATGAGGCAAAAATACTCGCAATTAGGGACAACAGTATTTCTATATCATTATTACTCTTTTACATGGAACTAATTGTTTCTACATAATTCCACAATATATTGAAAAAATGGTAGAAATTGTAAAAAATTGATGTGTTTCGATATTAAATATCATCGTCAGAATGACAGAGTTTTACTTTTCGAGAAAAGTATTGGTTTACCCCAAAAAAAGTTGGAATTTTTAATTTTTTTTTGAGTAATTTTCACGATTTCCATCAACAACAACACGAAAAAACGATTTTTAGAAAAAAATAATCTTGTGTGTATGTCGTCGTCGTCGTCCACTTTTCGTTACATGTCTTCTTAGCACGATACAGCCTCCAGAGTGCAACAAGTCACCAATTTTATGATTGAATATTGTTAAGGACATGTCACAGATGAACCCTATTGATTTTCAGCTCACCTAAGCTAGTAAAACGGGTGCTATGGTACTTGAAGTACGACATTTTTGTAATTTTTTGAGAAATTTCAGTTTGTTAGCACGATACAGCCTCTGGAGTTCAACAAGTCACCACTTTTATGACTGGTTATTATTTACGACATCACACAGATGAACCCTATTGATATTCAGCTCTTCTGAGCCAGTACAACAGGTGCTATAGTACTGTAAGGACGTTATTTTTGTCATTTTTCGGGAAATTTCAGTTTGTAAGCTCGATACTGCCTCCGGAGTATAAACAAGTGACCAATTTTATTATTGGATATTATTCAGAGCATCTCAAAGATAAACCCTATTGATATTCAGCTCACTAACGCCTGTACAACGGGTGCTATGGTACTTGAAGTACCAAATTTTTGTCATTTTTTGACAATTTGCAGTTTGTTAGTACGATACAGGCTCCAGAGTGTACAAAAGTGACCAATTTTATTATTGAATATTGTTCAAGGTATCTCACGGACATACCCTATTGATTTTCAGCTGACTAGAACGAGTACAGCGGGTCCTATAAATCCAGATATACTACATTTTTGGTTATTTTTGGAGAAATTTCGGTTTGTTAGCACGATACATCCCCCGAAGTGTATACAAGTGACACTTTTATGATAGAATATTGTTCAGTGCCACAGGTGCGGAAAGTTATTTAAATCTTTAAAACCGTTTATTTTCAAATGGAATCAGATTCTTTGAGCACATTCTATAGCTTTTTATACTGAAGTTGTTTTATTATGCCATTTTATATTTTCATAGTTTGGTATTACTTCTCTTTTAAGGCATTCTCGGTTAAAGTCCCCGGTACGTCCGTTTCAGACCCTTAGCCATCCTCAGGACGTCCTGAGGACATCTTTTGTTACTAAACCATACGTCCCTTGGAAGTCCTAATTAGGACATCCCAAGTACGACCCCTCAATTTTGATAATGGTCCTCCCAAGTACGTCCTCTTATATGTTTTAATGGATCTTCTCAGGATCTTTTTTTTAATAGACACAGGAAAATAAATACCATAATATCTTTATAAACATTTATTCAAATATTTATATTTTACATTCATATATAAGGACTAAGGACCACGACATGATAATTTTCAAAATTTTCGATGCCTTCCACCTTTTTTAAGTGAAAAAAAATTGAAAATCAAAACTTTAAAACTCTATGAAAAAATTATCATTTGACACAATTTGACGAAATTCTGATTTGCCAAAAAAAAGTCAAAATATTCAGCTCTTCCAAAAAATTGCTGACAAAAAAACCATTGCAGGCTGGGATTATCAGGTGGATCACCGCAATAGGTTCAATAGAAACATGTGTACATAAAAAAATCGTACATCTCAAACATTTTATAAAAAAGGTTTTAAACTTTTTTATTTTCTTTTGCTTGAACTCTCTCGCTACTTCTTTTTATAAAACTCTGGAACGCCCCCTCCACGTCCTTCTGGTTGAAATTACACTTACCTGCAGCACCTGATAATAATTAAATATTATCACTAATTGAAAAAATATATGGGCTTATAAAAGTTGCCAAACAATATACAGTCGTCACAACATAAGGCTTCCTCTGAGAACGATATTTTGTTTAACCGCTTGTCTACATGCAGTCCACAATCTTTTTATTACATGTTCCTAGGCAAAAGTAATTATTTACAGCTATAATTCTTCAAAACTCCAATTAATAACCAAGATACTCACCTGTTTAAAGATGGTATATTTCTTAAGTAGGAAATTTTTATATTGCGGCAACCTCTACTTTGAAACAGTAATTTTTCAAAAAGTTTAATGCAGCACAATCTTTTGCTGGGACATCCTGTATAATACTTACAAATCAAGAGTTTTGCGATGGGAGATTTATCCAGAGGTTTTTTCCCCTTTCGCATCAACCAACTTTATGATTTCAATATTTCATCTTTCACGGTAGCTGACAGTGTACTCTTAATAAAATTATAAGGATTTGAACCCCCATATCTTGCCAATTCATTTACCTAAAATCAATAAAATACTTAGAGAGTTGATTTTTCCATGTATCGTCTAAAAATCGTTGGAAGGGTAGGTATTGTTAAAACTTTATTTTCAGCATCATTGAAATTTTCTTGATATTGTAATTATTCTTCAAATCTATCAATTTCATCCGCTGTTCCAATTGGGAAATTATTATTGGGATATCGGACAAAAAATGAAACTTCTGCATCTCTAGGAGAATTTTTAAGTTGTCTTATTTCTTGAAGAACATCAACCAAGATGCCTCTGATCATGTGATTTTTATTTTTAATTTCTATCAAAGTAGTGTTTTCTACAAATAAATTGAGTTACTGAGATCATTTCAACCACATATCAAGAAATTTACAGGTCCACAGATATCAAGTCCACCATTGCAAACTTTGTTGTTACTGGAGATAATGTCCGACAGTCCTATTTTATTTACACTTCCGTATGTACAAGGAGGTTCAACAAACACATCAAATATATTTATGCACAATATCACAAAACTTGTTCATCACAACACAAAACTATACCAAAGATTCTGAATCAGAAAATGATAAATAATTGTAGTTTCTAATGATGTTTAATATTTTCTTATTTTTGAGTCTAATTTGTGCGTCCCCAGGACGTACAAATTAGAACGTCCCTAATTCGTACAAACTAGAACGTCCCTAGTACGTACAAATCAGGTCTGGGTAATTGGGACCAACTTAGGACTCAATATGGACGTCCTAAGGATGTCCTGTGCTGTCTGGGCAGGATATCACCATAGGGCTAATAATATCTAAGCTTCAATATTTGTAATATCACATCTCCTTATTTTTTCTATTAACATATATTAAGTCAATCACAAGGTAGGTCACTTCTTGGTCTAGCCAAAAATAACTACTAAACATCAGGTAGACATAAAATGAAATGTAACTTCTGTCATTCTGACTATGATATTCAGTTATTGAAACAATTGTCAATTTTTTAGAATTTTTAATATTTTTCATTATATTGTGGATTTAGTTAGAAACGTTGAGTTTCATTTAAAACACTAGTTTCGACAGAAGTTACATTTCATGTTATGACTACCTAATGATTTTTGGCTAGACTAAAAAGTGATTGACTTAATATATGTTAATTGGAAAAAGAAGATATGATATTACAAATATTAGAGCTTAGATAAGGTAGTTGAAGGGAATATGCCCATGTTGGTAATATGCCCACCGGCTCCATTTTTTATTAGTTAGTTTGACTTTTGATTAACAGATGGCTGACGAGTCGCTTATGTTCACGCTTAAAGTTAATATTAAACCAACCCGCGCTCAGTTGCATTCAAGCGGACTTGAGGTGCACGTGGTTTGTGTTGGGAAGGCATCAGTTACAAAAAATTGTGTATTTAAATCGCTTGTAATTGTACTAAAGATTAACATTTAAAATAAGGTAAATATGTGAGAAGAAAGCTTGTTTTTTGCGCTTAATATTGCCATGTATTTTTTTGATAAATATGTTGATATTATGAAAAAAACAATTAGAAATATTGTTTAAGTGACTTGTAGGTAATATGCCCACATACAGGTGAAGTTAATATGCCCACTGGGCGTATTGCCTACAGCCCAGCGAATTACATACAGCTGGGTATCTAATTTATTTTTTCTGGGTCTCAGATGTCACCTTATAAATCTAAAGGCCAAAGACCTCAATAGACAGAAGAAAATCTTCAGTGAGCACTAAATGCCATTGCAAATAAACAGTCAAAGAACTCAGCAGCGAAAGAATTTCGTATATCAAGGAGAACCCTTAATCGTTACATAGAAAAAGGTGCCAATAGAAAGCAGCGACTAGGTGGGAAAACTATACTCACAGATGACCAAGAGAATGAACTGGTGAGACGTATTATCAGACTGGCTGAGGTAGGCTACCCTATGACAAAAGGAATTGTCAAAAGGTGCGTTTACAATTATTGCGAAAAAAATCATATTCCTCATTTATTCTCACCAGAAAATCGAGTAGCTGGACGATATTGGTTAGAGGCATTTCTCCTAGGTGAGCCCAGAATATGAATCCGGCGCGGGCCCAAAAACTTAATAAAAGTATTGTAAGTGATTATTCTAATAAACTTAAGGCTGTTCTATTGGAATTAGATATCATGGACAAACCTGAAAGAATATTTAATGTAGATGAAAAGGGGTGTAGGTTGATGCTCCACCATCAACAATCTGTCTTGATTAAAAAGGGAGCAAAAAGAGTGCACCTAGTGGCACCAGAGCACGCCGAAAATGTGTCGATTGTTAGTTGTAGGTCTGCGATTGATGGACGAATTCCACTTGCCAGATCAGAGACTAAAACCAGAATGGTGTGATAATCTACCCGCAGGGACTTTAACTCTTATGACACCAAAGGCCAGTATGGCGATCGGGACATTTATTACCTGGATAAATCATCTGGCAAGATATAAACCTCCTGGCAAATGTTTATTAATTTTTGATGGCGCATCCTGCCATTTGGATACATCCATCGTAGACACTGCCGGAGCTCATGACATTACGCTTTTCTGTCTTCCCAGTAATACGACACCTGAACTTCAACCGATGGATAAAGCAGTGTTTAAGTCATTTGAGTATTATTGGGACGAGCAGGTCCTTTTGTACTGGACTCGACACTAGAATCGTTGCATAACAAAACAAAGATTTGGAGAATTTTTTCTATTGTTTGGGACAAAGCAGTTACGCCCCAAAACATCACATCCGGTTTTTCTTCCACAAGCATATATCTATTTAATCCCCAAGCAATTCCTAAAGAAGCTTTTGCTCCCAGCATTTTAACCGAAAGAGAATTCCCCTCAGCAGATTTTTAGGAAAACCAACAACAAAGAGAATTTTCTCCAGAACCGGGACCCTCTGGATGTCAAAATAACACTTTCCAAAGTTCAACTGAAAATACTCATCCTTCAAAAATTACCCATAGCCAAAAATCTTTCAAACCTAGACAATAACATAATGAGAAGAAGGACGAGTGGACATCTTCAAGTGGCTCTTCAGAAGACGAAATATCTCTGTACAGTGACACATTATCAGAAACGTTTTCTTCAGAAGAAGAGAAAAGAGCGGAAGATAAAAACATTAAATCAGCCAAAGTGGAAACAACAAAACTAAATTTGGACATTACCCAAAATGCCGAGATTACCAAGAAACAAGAAAATATAGAGAACGGAAATATTAAAGATAAAGAATCAGAAGATGAAGAGATAAGTTTCACTGAAATGCTAGAGACACCATACAATGATGACGTAAAAAAACAAACAGAAGAAAGGCTATTAACAGTAAAGCATTGGTAGTTAAAAAAGCAGTTTTTAAAGAAAAAAGGGTTGCAAAAAAACTACTTCAAAAAATACGGTAGTAAAACCAAGACAAAGTAAGGAGTCTTGGTACTGTAAACTTTGTCAAGAAGATGTAAAAAAAGACATTAGGCTATGCTCAGTGTGTGCCACTTATGTGCATGAAGAATGTGTTGGACTTACGAAAAGTGACAAATTAGTTTTTATCTGCCCGGACTGTCAATAAACATTTTATTGCCATTTATTAATATTTGAATTTATGTTTTATCAAAGTTCTTTTAAATTCTTTTAAGTAAGATAACGTTTAGATTTTTTATATTTTTTAGGAAAACTTTTTTGTTTCTTTATTATCAATTAAATATATAACATGGTTTCAATTTTTATTTCAAGAATATTAAAGCAAAATAAATGTTTCTCTTATTTTACAGGACTGCGCATATTACCAACATACCCATCGGCGTTTTACCAACATAGGCTGGTAATATGCCTAGAGACGTCAATTTATACAAATAATTATACAACATATATATAAGTCATATATATATATATATATATATATATATATATATATATATATATAATTTTGGCAAAAATATTGGGGTAGCAGCAAATCAAAGTACACTCTTTATAATATTTCCAAGCTTTCGGAAACGTTTATTTCCATCATCAGGGAGCACTACAAAAAATCACAAAAACGTTACAACAACTAAATGCGACCAACACCACAATCCGCCAAGCCAAAACAACCCCGACCAATCGCAAAGTCTCTCTCTCTCACAAAAAGCAGCGAAGTAGTCAAGCATGCTTCAACTCAACAAAAAGCGATGATGGCGACACAAACATGAACTGTCAGAAAAGGTCAAACCGTGACAAAATTTTACCCGACTATAATACTGAAATAATTTTATCGCACAGGAGCCAAATTCTATCAATAAAAAATCACATATAAAAAATCTTAGTGAAATTTACTCTTTTTTACTGTCTGTTGACACACAACAAAATTTCAATATGATTCGGGATTTACATAATTCTTCAATTTTATCATAAAAATATCTTTTTAATAATAACATTCAATTTTATTCCCCCACCTGTTGTGGTTTTTTGTCGCTTTGGCATGTGCACCTACCATTAACAGGAAAAAAATTATAACTAGTTTCGTATAATAACGTGATAGATGGATTTGCCGTTTGTGTATGAAATGTTTCAGTTTGCGGAAATAATATTTTAAAATGTAATATAAATTTTATTAAGCTTTTTAGTAATTTCGACTTTGTCATGTTTCTTGGGTCACAGCGTTATAACAACTATTTTTATTAATCTCAACATAATGTAAGTATGAAGGAATGTTTTGATAATAGACGTAATTTGCTTTGAAACGGTTGGAATTGTGCCATAATACCCAATAAATGTTTTTTGTTTACTTTGATAAATTCAAAAATGAAATAATTCACATACATATTTTAAATAGAATATATTTTTTAAGCTGGTTGATTCCTGCAACATACACTCTCTTATGTGAGAGATGAGAGTTTGTGGTGCTTGAATAGCTAGTTGTTTTTACATAATTGATAATATTCTTCAAAATTTTTTGACTACAAAAGAATTTCAATGTAATGTATTGGCTTTGTTATTAAATATAATTATTTCAGTATTATAGTCGGGTAAAATTTTGTCACGGTTTGACCTTTTCTGACAGTTCATGTTTGTGTCGCCATCATCGCTTTTTGTTGAGTTGAAGCATGCTTGACTACTTCGCTGCTTTTTGTGAGAGATAGAGATTTTGCGATTGGTCGGGGTTGTTTTGGCTTGGCGGATTGTGGTGTTGGTCGCATTTAGTGTTTTGTCACGTTTTTGTGATTTTTTGTAGTGCTCCCTGATGATGGAAATAAACGTTTCCGAAAGCTTGGAAATATTATAAAGAGTGTACTTTTATTTGCTGCTACCCCAATATTTTTGCCAATTTTTCCTAACTGGTCAGCAAAGACTTCCAATCTTTATATATATATATATATATATATATATATATATATATATATATATATATATATATATATATATATTATTATAGAGTGAAACACCCTGTATATCAAACAATAAAGAATTAAGATTGTGCATTGTAATCTAGAAGAATTTTTTTTTAAGTCAAAAAATTTTTTTAGCATTTGAATGGAGACAATCTGTACGATCCACTATTCGATAGAGAAGGCATACAGAAAGGACAGATTGTATAATGTGGGGATAATTGCGAATAGGTGTGATAAACAATTTATGTGAAATAAATTAACCAAACTTTTATTAAAAAGATCAAGTATCAGAATTTGTTCATGATAAGAAACTAATAATGCTTTATTCTGTAAAGTCAAGCTAATCTCATAATATTTGTTGATTAAAACATTAAAGTAAGTTAGTGTAGCTGTTTAGACATAACAGAGCAGAAAAGTATATAATAATGTGAATTTCAGAAAACATGACTCATAAAAAAAAACGAATTTTCATTTTGCATATATATTTAAAGGTAACAGCTGTCATCTATTAAAACATTATGAATATTCATTTGACATACATACTTAGAGGTTAGGAAATGTCATTTTAACAATACTAGGAAATATTATTGAATGAAAATAATATAGGAAGTCTAAGCAATTAAAAACCTTAGAATACAATATCCTGATATAATGGATGAACATTTCACTGGTTGAAATGAAGAATTTGAGTGATAAAATAAATAGTCAAATTTGATTGGTAAATAAACATTTAAAAAAAGATCATATCGGCGACAATTATGTTGTTAACCAAAAAAAAAATCGGAATGTGAAAAGGTTGTTGATTATGGGGGCTATTGACTAGATGTTGATTTTTGGGAAGAAAAATTTGTAAGCAGCAAAACTCTTTGGTGAAGAAAATCATTTGGAAGATAAAAATTTGACTATAGAATTCAAGAACAAATACATTATACTTACAAGATATACATCAGTGTAAGTAGTTAAGTTTATATTAATAATTAAAAAAGGAATTGTCGAATGTTGTACAGTACTAACCATGATTTTCATTTTATAATATGGTGTCTTGTGTCTTGTGGAAGTAAAATAGCCACAATAGTTTTTGGAAAACACTGAATAATGGAATTTATATAAACTGCTTGGACCTTGAATGAAATACAGCATCGATTCCTGTTCTGGTAGAAACGGAATGCCAGCATGGAGTTTTTTCAGGAGGAGAATCTGAAACAAATAAGAGAAACGGATCATTGAGGTGAACAAACAAAACAGGTAGTACAAGTTAATTTATTAATATATTAAAAAGTCAAGCGTACTTACCAATTTATGCAAAGAACTAAAATTTTGTGACGCATAGACGCTTTTAGGAGTGTATTTCGCCATTTTCTAAAAATCATATGTTTATGAAGTTGTATAATTGTATTTCACTCTTATAATAATATCTCACCAGAGTGCGTGTATGTTGTATGAAAGAGTCATCCTTTTAGATAGTTGAATTTCTTCAAGGACACTTGTAAAAGTGTAATGTATTTATTTTCATTAAATTAAATATCGTTTTTTTCCTTTGAAGAACGTTTTTAAACTAATTTTGAGTTATTCAGTTATTCATTTCATCTGGTGACTTGCGCACCATCTACTTACCATAGGCAGAAGCTCTGAATGACATCTATTGAATTATGCAGATTTGTTTTAAGTAGGACAGGACCGTATTTAGTTTGGAATCATTGAACAAGGAACATATTCTGATTAAAAAATTTATTTTTGAAATATAAAGCATTTATTAACTTTGGCGCTAATATATATAGAATTCTAAAATCATTTTATCCTAAATACTTGAACTCTACCCTGAGATGAGAAGTTTTCATGTTAGTAATATAAACTGTTTATCATATATATAAAATCATCAATATACCGGGCAAACAATAAACTTAAAGTAAATTTAAACTAAAATAAAATAAGTATAACATTCTTATTACACCATAGCCAATTCATATTAATATATATATATATATATATATATATATATATATATATATATATAATATTTAGGATGAACACATTGGTATAACAGAATAACTTCCACACAAACCGGAATTAGCATCTTTTTTATTTATTTTTTTATTAATTTTTTTTCTTAGCATGGGCACATTCCCTACATCTTCCTTATTATTAGCCCTACGGGGATATCCTGGATATCATTTTTCCAATGAGGATCAGTGTAACTGCGCAATGATATAGGAAAACAGGAAAACTATATCTCTAATCTTTACAATTATCACTTAAGTTTAATAGTGGAGAACTCCCTAGATTTATCTGTTCATTGACGACTTCATATTGTGAGCTTCTTAATTGTCTTCTAATTTCCAACTCTTCAAGTAAATCCAGTTCTTGTTTCTTATCACAAATATGTAGTACTTCTAAATCTGTGTTAGGTGTCAATGAATGATTGGTGTCAATATTTAACGCCGAAATATGTGAAAATCCAGAAATATTTCTAGCATAAATATCTCAAATAGACATATTAGAAATGTTATGTATCACATACGTTTGACAAATCATGCATGTGTTTACAATTTCCTAACTAATTTTCTCTAGAAATTATTGGAATAGCGATGCAATTTTGATTTAAATTCCAACTCATTTCTTTTGCTGTAAGCACGTGTCACTACATCGAGTATAAAATAGGAAGATAATTGTTGGAACAATTGAAAAGTCGGAAACAGGCATTTCTAACAGAAGTTTTAATCAACACGTACAATAAGAACAAATAAATTGACACTTAACGAATTGCAGCTTTTACCGTGTCCAACACAATGAAATGGATTTCATAGAGAAATCTTCAATTATCATTCAATTAAATTAACTTGTGTATAATTACATTGATTTTCACTCAATTTAACTCTATAATTGTGAAAGAGAAATTGTTATACTGTAATATAGCAACTTTTTGAAAGATAATTCGTTGAACAGTGGAGTTGATATATATTGAAGCAGTCGCATTTACTTAGTTATATTCAATTTAATAATTATTATAGAAAACTTGCGAGAAGTAAATATTAATATAAATGCCTCAGATATATGTAGAAAAATGTTTTAATTTTGCCACATTGATTGGATTTGACCTTAAATTCATAAAATAATTATTTGTTTATTATTACAAATATATGAACTGGCAACGGTGTGTGGAAATAATAAAGTGTTTATAAAATTCGCCTGTATTTATTTCGATATATCGGAAAGTGCAGCGAAAATTAATTAACTAGAATTTGAATTGTGTCAACAAAAGGTAAAAGTACGTAGTGCTACAAAAAAAACAAAGAAAAACGTTAGATTTTGTAAAAACATTAAAAAAAAATAGGTTAGAATTTTGGTTACTGAAATAAAAAGCAATTGATTTAAGGCGAGTCCAAAACGATATAATTTGCGACGTTGTCAAATTTAAAAACTAAAGGACAAAAGAAAGAAAGAAACTAGATATATATAATAAGTGGTTGGATAGATTAAGTATCAACGAAGAGTTGATCTGGGTACCTTGGTCTTACGCTACCACGAAAATAATATAATGAAATAGTAATTGAATACAATATATAAACAAAATGAATAGTGATGATTATTCTACAGAAGATTCAAAGAAAAGAAAAATGGATGGATTATTTGAAGTTAGCAAGAGGACTAACAAAACCCCACCCAAAAGTAAAAAAGTTAGATGAAATCTTAGCGTTAATGAAGGAAATGTCTGCAGATCCAAAGGTTATGAAATGGGAACAACAACTAATTAAAAACAAAGAAACTAAAGATCAACAGGCTCTGTTTAACGAGGAAATATCAAAGTTGAGAACGAAGTATTGAGAAAATAAAATCAAGCAATTGAAAAAGAAAATGCAGAAATGGAAGAGATGAAAAAAACAATGGAAATTATAGATAAATAAAGAAGAAAGAATGTAATGATAAATGGATTGAAACTTAATACTAATGAGCCGTCGAAATTGGTGGAAAATGTCAGAAACTTTTCGAGTCAACAACTAAAAATAAATATCGAGACTAAAGCAGTTAACAAGATAGGGGAGAAAATGTGTATAGTGGAACGTCAAAAAGAAGCTGGAGAAAAAATTATGGCAAATAAAGCTAAATTAAAGGAGAGGAAAGAAGAAAGAGTTTTTATAAATAATGATATGACCAAGAAGGAAATAGAAAAAAAAAGAGATTAGGATGTTTGCAAAATTAGAAAATCAAAAGGGAAAAGACGTAAAAATAGGATACAATAAGGTAACAGTAAATGGGCAAGAAGGGAGATGGGATAAAGAAACAAATAGAATGAAAATACTGGAAAAAATACATCCAAAAAACTAAATAAAGAACCTGATATTCATGGTAACAGAGAAAAAGACACGGTAACGGAATTTGATAAGAATAAAGTAAAATTAGTAACGGAAATGTGGAGAATTGGAACATGGAATGTTAGAAGTATTTTAGGAAAAGAAAAAGAATTAGAAGAAGAGTTTGGAAATACAAACTTGAGAATATTAGCTATAACAAAGACAAAAAAAAAGGACAAGGGATAGTGAAAATGGATAATGGTCATATACTCATATATAGTGGTATTGGAAATGAGAAAAGAGCGGCAGCAGGAATTGCATGCATAATACATAGAAACTTAGAAGAACAAATTACTGGATGGACGGGATGGTCGGAAAGATTACTGGTGATGGAAATGAAAAATAAAAATATGGACACAAAAACTATAATAATTGTATATGGACCAAATGAAGACGATACAGTAGGAAATAAAGATAGGTTTTGGGAAGATCTAACTATGGCTACAGAAAATGCAAAAGAAAAAATAATTATACTTGGAGATTTGAATAGCAGAGTGGGAACAAAAGATGACATTTACAGAACAGTGATAGGAAAACATGGTGAAGCATTTAGGAATAATAATGGAGAACGGCTGTTGGATTTTTGCATATTACACAATTTTATTGTAACTTATACATTTTTCCAACATAAAGACATACATAAATATACACCTGTGACGGAAAGCAGAAATGAAAGGTCAATAATAGATTACATATTAGTGGAAAAGAGAATAGAAAGGAAGTATTGGATACCAAAGTTAGAAGAGGACCAGAAATGGGAAGTGACCACTATTTACTTGTAACAAAAATAAGAGAACAAGTAGAAATTACAAATCATAATAGACAAAAAGTAGAAAAAAGAATAGAATATGAATCGGTCAGATCATACAAACTTCAAAACAAAGATATGGCAGAGAAATACAAAATGGTATTATCAGGAAAGTTCTTAAATAATTGTGATATAATGAAAAATGGTAATTTAGAAGAAATGTGGGATTATTTCAAAAAAACCGTTTTGGAAACCGCTAAAGAAATATGTGGTTATAGCAAGAAAACTAATAAGAAAAAACAAACAGCTTGGTGGACGGACGAAATTAAAATAAAAGTAGAATTAAAAAAAAGCGTGGAAAATATATATAAATAACAAAACAACGGAAAACTATGGAGTGTACAAAGAGAAGAGGAAAAAGGTAAAAGAGATGGTAGCAGTAGCTAAAAGAAGTCAGTGGAAAGAATTTGGCGAAAAAATGGAAAGCAATAGTAAATCAAATCAAAAACTGTTTTACAAAACATTGAAGTCATTAAGAAAGGAAAAACCACAAGAAATAACATGGATAAAAAATAAAAAAGGAGATATACTAAGAAATGAAAACGAAGTAATTGATAGATGGAAAGAGTATTTTGAGGAATTACTAGGAGCAGACAACAGAATTCAGGACATTAACAAAAAAAAAGGATGCAATAATAGAAAATAAAGACATTATAACTCTAAAAGAATTACAGGAAATAATAGATGAATTGAAAAATGGAAAATCTCCAGGAATTGATAAATTAACAGCAGAAATGTTCAAAAATTTAGGGGAAACAGGAACAAAAATATTATTGAAAATATACAACACGGCGTGGAGTGAGGAACAGATTGCAGAAGATTGGTAGACAGCCTTAATAGTTCCAATATATAAAAAGGGGGATAGAAAAGACTGCAATAATTATAGAGGAATAAATCTACTTAGTACAGCTATGAAAGTCTACGAGAAGATTATAGACAGTAAGATAAGACCAGGGATAGAAAATATTCTCGAAGAATCGCAAAGTGGATTTAGAAGAGGGCGAAGCATCAAAGACCACATATTCACAGTGAAACAGACAATTGAGAAGTTCTCACAACAAGAAAAAGAGGTATATATGAGATTTATAGACATGGAAAAAGCTTTTGACAAAGTACCAAGAGAGAAGTTATGGAAAGTACTAGAAGGAAGGGGAGTAAATGCCAAAATAATAGATACAATCAAAAACATTTATAAAAATAATAGAAACTGTGTAATATACAGGAATAAAACATCAGAACCATTTTTAACACAAGAAGGATTAAGGCAAGGAGGGGGACTAAGTCCATTATTATTTACAATTTTTATTGATGAAATAATTAAAAAATCGTCAACCAAAATGGCAAAACTACACATTGGATACAGACATTTAGGAAGAGTGGATATATCAGAAGCAGCTTTTGCAGATGATTTAATAATTATGGCAGGGAAAGAGAAGGATCTACAAAAGAATATGGAAATATGGAGCACGGTATCGAAAGAATTTGGAATGACAGTGAATCGAAGTAAAACCAAAGTTATGGTTAAAGGACCGAAACAAAAACATCTAAATATACATTTAGATGGAATAAAAATTGAGCAAGTTAGAAGATATAAATACTTGCGAGTAGACATAGATTAAAATGGAGCACAGGAAGTCGAAGTTAACAATAGAGTACAAAAAACGATGAAACTTTATCACACGATGAACTCGACATTCATAAACAAAAAAGAAATTTCCAACAAAACGAAGTTAAATGTATTTAAAACAATTTTCCGGCCAATATTAACATTCAGATGTGAATCTTGGGTATTAACAAAGAGACAAATGAGCCGAATACAAGCAGTTGAGATGAAGTATCTTAGGCGAGTTACAGGAGTCACAAAGAAAGACAAACTAAGAAATGCGGAAATAAGAGAAGACCTTAAAATAGAATCAACACTTAAATTTATTGAAAAGAGACAATTAAGCTGGTGGGGACATTTACAAAGAATGAACGATACAAGACCAGTTAAAAAAGTATGGCAATCAAAAATACAAAAAAGAATGAAAAAGGGAAGACAAAAACAAACTTGGGATGGTGTTATGGTAGGCATAATGCAAGAAAAAGGAAAAGCATGGACAGAGGCAAAAACAATGGCAAGAGATAAACTAAATTTGTATATGAATAAAATTCTATCTGGACCAAAGCATGGATGAAAAAATGGATATATGTTTTAAGTATAATGCGATGTAATTGAAATAAGTATAATTGTAAAAGTATACCCTACACCATATACTATGGTAATTGGGTTTCTGATAATATATACATTACAAATATATTAATCCAGATTACAGATAGTATTCAGTAATATTGAAGATTTCAATAAGTCATAACTATGGGGAAGAAATCTAAAAGAAAAAATATAAAATTTAAAAGACACAGACATTTTAGTCTATTTTGAGGTAACTTTTAGTTATGTTTGAAACGACTTGTGTGTGTTTTTTTAAAAACCAACTTCAGAATTAGGGGATGTACCCACTTTGTGTCTATAAAATCCAATTTGCGTCCACCCGCTGGACCATTGGCGTCCACCCGCTTTGAAAAGTAATTAAGGGGTGATATTTTTATGATAATATAAAGGGAGATTTGGATTTTAATAATTTATTTATTAAAGAATTATATTTATGCCAAAATCAACATATTAACATTAATAAAACACTAACAAGAAAATGAAAACATCTATTCATTCTTGTAAACATTGATAGAACTTAAAATTTAGAAACAAATTAGGTACCTACCTATATAGGTAGTAACTGAATAGTAATTCTACCTTTCAAGTTTTACCTTAAAATTAGAAGGAATGGAAGTTTTTGCCTATATTGGAGCAAAAAACAATAATTTGGTCTAATCCTACTACTAAAATAAATGTCAGAATCTTAATAATTATGAAACAAGGTATGATTATTATAGTCCTAGAATTACAATTAATGAGACAAGTAATTTCAAAAGACTTATCTTTGGCATCTAAATAATTCAATCCTACTAATCTCATGTATTTCAGATGATACCATCTAATACACTTGTCACAGCCAATATTTTTCTCATCGTCGTCTTCTACATCTAAAATTAGTATATCGTCACATTCAGGACATTTCACTTGTTCCACTCCTGGTGAATTTTTTTTCTCAATTTCCACATCTACCGTTTTCATTGTGACTTCTTGAAGAGAATGTGTTTCCTTCTTTCGTTTTAGAGCAGTTTTACGAACCGTTCGAGAGTGTTTTAAAGTTTTTTCTGTTCTTGTTTTTCTATTCGTTCTAACTTTCTTATTCGTATTGCTTCCTGCTTTTCGTTCCTGATATGCTCTTTATCTTCATAACACTTTCACCGTGCAGCAGAAGATATGGCAACTGGGAGTTCTTTGATTATCTTTTCTTGTTTTGTTAGAGATGTCAGGTATCATCAGGTGTTGTTTAATTGGATTATAGGTTTTCTTTTGTGTTAATTCTCCAATAACTGCTGAAGTTGGTGGGACTCGAATAGGTAGTGATACAACTGATGCTATATGAATCGAAGAAGTTAAAGGCGGTTCTGGCGTTTGTTTCTAAGTAAGAATTTCTTTTTCAACACTAGAGATAACGGGCGATGATGCCATATCTTCAAATGGTAGAATTACAATGTCATCTAAGGACACGACAGAGCCGACGTCGAGGTAACTGCCAGAAAGATGTAACGTCGAAAGAGATAAATCACGAAACGAATCGATTTTGTTGGTATCGATAGTTGAAATATGTGGATATATCACGACATACATTTTCTTGAAAGACTCTATTGATTTATTCCAAATGTAATTGATAAAATCAGGCTACAATTATTGGTCTGTTTTCTTCAATATACCTACCAACCCATTATTTATAGTAGCAAAAAAAAACAAAATTCCCTAAAATATTTTGTTTTTGCACATTTGACGTAAAAGTATGGGTGATAAAACGAAAAAAAAAATGTGATGAAAGGATCTATAGATTGTGTCACATAATTAACAGTCAGTCCACTAGTAAGTTCTTAGTGGTATTTCCGATGTATTAATAAAGAATATAGGTACGAACAAACTAAAACATCTGACTGACTTTTTGTAATTTCCAAAAAAAGCTGTTGATGACTTACCATGCTATGAAAATTCGATTTGTATTCTATCGTCTCTCAAATTGACCCACATTCAATTTATTTTTAATATTTCCAAAATTAAGATTCTTAAATATACCTAATAATTTTTATCTAAATTCTTCGTCTCCTTTTTCAATGAATCAAAAACTCCAACAAATCATAATGTTGGAACAAAAAAAACTCCACCAAATAAGTTGATAGAGTGAATTTTTTTCGAAAGGAAATAAGACTTATAATACCTACTCATTTCTTTCTAAATAATGAATTTCTCTTTTCCGAATATAGCGAGCTGCTTATAAATCTTGTTGAGTGAGAAAGCCGCTAGCAAACTAACTTGTGGCAACGCACAAACTCGGAATTAGAAAGAAAAGTACAATGAAATTCATTTACGTGAGTCTTTTTGCAGTAGCTTTCCTTCGTGACAAAATTTTCTCAGCCGCATTGAGCGGAACAATGGCGTACGTACATACAAAATAATATTTTTCGTTTTTCTCAAATATTCGACGCCGTTTTCATAATTGAATTGGATTAGTCTCCAATCTGTATTCTGAAAGTATTTCATACCTATATCAGGTATACAAGTATTAGATATAAAAATCATAAAAGTAATAATTGATTCTTTCAATCATGTTTACTATAGAAATGTAATAAGTAGGAAACAGATGATTACATTTGTTATGAATATGAGGTAATAAGATCATATACAGACAATAAATAATCATATCTAATTTTATTAAGTATCCTATTTTCAGATTGGTGATTTGATACGAACAGATAAGATAGTCCAAGAACCCGTGAGGGCCAGACCTTCGGATTTTTATAAAAGCTGAAAGTTTTTCTATGTATATCCCCAATACCGGTAAGAATGATCCCCGCCCATGAAACCTGGGTAGGGGTGGCTTTCGCAGGTAACAGGTAGCAAAGGTGTATAAAATTCCACCTCAAATTTATCAATTTATGAAACTCAATTTTTTCATATTTTACTCGTAATAATATTAAAACTATTATAATTTCTAATTATACTTACGTTATATTATAAAAGCTAAATTTTATATATATTTTTGGACTACTATTAAATAATGTTTCCTTGGTAGCCAGACAGTTTCGAGGGTTCTATCGTCCTGCCAGACGTATGAAATGTGTAAAATAGTTGTGAGTAAGAGGAGCATATGCAGCAACGGGTGCGAGTGAAATAGAGCGTGCAGTCTATTGCGATATTTTACTGCACATCTACTGTTGTTTATTCCGAATTATCTAGTAATATTATTTCTAATTGTTGGAAAAATTTCATTGAATAAAATCATTACAGGCTGAAAAATAAATTTTTAAAACAATATTCTGTAAAATTTTACAATAAAATATCAATCATATCAAAAATCTAGTAACTCAATTCATGTTATTCCAAATAAATTTTATTTATTCAATTCAACTGAAATTTCAAAGACATCAAAATCTTATTGTTTATTATACGAAAGAACATTTTTTTTGAATAAAAAATTTTCAGAAAAATAGATTCATTTAAGTCAAACATTTAAAAATCTTCTTCATTGTCATCGTTGTTGTTGACATCTTCATTTTCGTAGTGACTGCTACTCCACTCCCTAAATTCATCGTTATCAACATCGTCTTCTTCGCCTGCTTCTGCAATAGTAAAATAAAACCAAGTTAATTTAATCATAATTAGTCACAAATTAATGTAAAATAATTTGACATAATTATTATATACCTGATACATTTAAAATGGTATTGGTCATTTTCTAGGATCTCACCATTATTTACTGGTTCATACGTTGTTGGGTTTTTCAAATGAACATTGTTCCAGATAGTACATATACAATTTGCTCGCAAAAATTCCTGTAGTAGCTCACTTTTACAAGGTGGTAAACTACAAGCGTCGAAATTCCGCAATTTTTTTCCATTAAAAGCTTCGTTCACATCAGACACTGTACAAGAATCGATAAAAATTTGTAGTCTAGCGGCATCAACATCATTTATATTATCAACATTGTATAAATAGCATATAAAAGTTTGAATAACATTGTAAAGAGCTTGTTGTTCATTATTATCTTCGATGATTTTGCTGTCACCAAACTTCATGAAGGCTTGCTGAAATTCTACGTATTTTTTTAATATCTTATACGGTTTTCAATTTTGCTTTTCTGAAAAATGAAGAGTTATAATCACATCCTGTAATTGCGTGTAGTCCAGGTAAGCTTTTACAAATCGATTCTCCCAATTCTTGGTATATCTTAGTTAGGTTCACATACCTCAAATTATTTCCAGTTCCTGTGAGCATCCAATCATCCGATTCATCATGTATACGGTGCATATGACCCAGCATTATAGCAGCAACATCAGTATCAACAGTTCGGATTACAATGTTTGCTCCGCAGTTAATTTTGCACGCATGGTACACAATTTTGGTATCTGCCTCTTCATGCTCCAGGCAAGACAATTCCCCAATGATACTTGATTTTACTTTGCCTCATTAACCATAAATGAATGACATTTTCTGAAATTTATATGTATTATTTTGCTACCAATAAACGGCGCCATTTCATCAGTAGCCCAATGTAAAATGAAAAAATCATCTAGAGCTTCTTTAAAATTTGAATTTTTTAATTCTTTATCGAAGTCACTAGGACGAACTTGTTCAGGCCCAGATATGGTATACTCTAATTGTGCAGATTCAAATCGTAGAGAATGTTCGTAATTTTTTATCGATGGAGTAAAATACTGGTCAAAAACAACATCAATTCTTGACGCTTTTAACTGAGTTACCATCTGCAACATTTTTTTAGAAATGCTTCCAAATTTTTGGGAACATTTTTCATGGTGTGTAATAAAAAAAATCCGTCAATTATTAAAATATCAATTTGAGGTGGCTCATCATGCTTAACCTCTTTCACAATCTTTGGAAAAATTATTGATAGATGTTTTTTTAATAGCTTTTTCAAATCCCACAATGTCAGTTGAATTGAATATAATAAATTTTATAAAATTTATTAGAAATAACATGGATTGAGTTACTAGATTTTTGATATGATTGATATTTTATTGTAAAATTTTACGGAATATTGTTTTAAAAATTTAATTTTCAGACTGTAATAATTTTATTCAAAGAAATTTTTAAAAAAATTTGAAAAAATATTACTAGATAATTCGGAATAAACAACAGTAGATGTGCAGTAAAAGATCGCAATAGACTGCACGCTCTATTTCACTCGCACCCGTTGCTGCATATGCTTCTCTCACTCACAACTATTTTACACATTCCATACGTCTGGCAGGACGATAGAACCCTCGAAACTGTCTGGCTACTAAGGAAACATTATTTGATAGTTGTCCAAAAAATATATATAAAATTTAGCTTTTATAATATAACGTAAGTATAATTACAAATTATAATAGTTTAGGGGTGTCCGGCAGGGGGTTGTAACTATACTAAGTGTCTGGCAATGAACAACGCTAGTTTAAATATTATTACGAGTAAAATATAGAAAAATTGAGTTTTATAAATTGATAAATTTGAGGTGGAATTTTATACACCTTTGCTACCTGTTACCTGCCAAAGCCACCACTACCCAGGTTTCATGGGCGGGGATCATTCTTACCTGTATTGGGGACATACATAGAAAAACTTTCAGCTTTTATAAAAATTCGAAGGTCTGGCCCTCACGGGCTCTTGCTCTAAGAGTATCATTGATTTACGTTTCCATCCCCAGTTAACTACTACTAAAAAAAAGATAGTTCACTTGAAGTAAGGTAGACTGGGGTCGATTGACACAGGGGGCGATTGAAACACGTCGAATATTCTCGAGCTATGTCGGGAACAGTGGGGGCTACAACGAGAAAACGAATCAACTGCAACTCACAAAGTCTCCACCATAGAGAAATAATATAAGATACGGATAGATGCATAGGCGGCAAATGGCATAACGTTTCTGCGCCGCCTCCCGCGCATGGAGTCTCTGCAGTCGCGCGAACTACAAGACAGTTTTACATAAACAAAATAGAATAAAACAATTTAAAATATTATAAATGACAATAAATTTGAACATATTGCCTTTTATGTGGATAAATATTATAAAATATTCTAGTAATATTAACTTTTAAGTCATTAAAAATGAAAATATACAAAATCAATTTTACGTATTCACACAAACGGCTTGTGTGTGTCAAAGTGAAGTGTCAAAAATAAAAATTACTAAAAATATGGTTGTGGTAGCAAGTCGAAGGAGTAAGTAAGTAAGTAAAATTAGTTTATTTTTTTATGTAGGTTATCCGTTCTAATAAAGTAAATAAAAGTAAGTAAACCTTTAAAATGTCATTAATTAATACTAAATATTTATGGCCACTTCGCAATTTGGGTTTAAGAACAAAACATTTTTCAAATTTGACATTAATCAAAGGGAACAGTGGTACAAAACTTTAGAACTTCCTTACATAGATAAATACTTTTAATACGGGGAAGAATGGAATCTCCTGTACTGAGTCCGAAGCCACAAAGTTTTGTCGAGTGCGGCGCCATCTATTGTGGTGGAAGGTTACTATTCACCAACAGGGAAAAAATAAAGGAAGAGACCTATATGATTAGTCACAGTTTACTACTTTAAATAAACAAATAAAAACAGTCTCACAAAGTTTAAACACTTTTTGAAACAACCTGTTATTTTATTTTGGCTTAAAAGTAGGATAGGTTGTTTCAAAAAGTTGTTTAAGGCTTGTATCCTTTTTATTAACCAGGATAGTTTATTAAAAGATGAATGTCGACAAATAGTTTCAAAAATTTAATATAAAATTTTGATTATAAAATAGTACAGGTTATTTTCTTTATTTTATTCTCAAACTTAAGATAACAATAATTTATTGATAATAGCATGTGCTAACAAATATTACACATATGATACAATATAATGGATTACAATGTTTTTCAAACACTATTTTTTTTCCGATATACATTGTGCATTTTGTAGTGTATTTGTCATCCAAGGGGCGATCTTCGTGTTTTCCCTTTCACATTTTTTGTATATGTACAGTCGTCTATATATTTTTGAAGTGTTTCAATGAAAGTATTTGTTGCATAGTTAGGATCTGGATTCAAGTATAAGAAATCCCAAGATTTTTGTCTGATTGTATTTTTAAGTTTTGTTTCATCTATTTATTTCACTATTCCCCGTGCCAACGCTTTCAATTGAAGTGTTGATTTTTCAATTTAATTTAGATATTTGATCTATCATCAACCTTTTCAATTCTAAAATAAATTTAAAACATGATTAAATATAAAAATTAATCAAAATTATTTAGTTTAGTAACCTTATCATCAAGTGTATCTGTTTGTGGTGATGATTTATCTCTTTTGTGAATTGATCATCTGATTCCACTGCCACAAGGTTTTGACTCTAAAAAAATTGAAAAAAGGTACATTATAAAATTAAGTATTTTTATACTAAAAGTCAAATTTAATATGCAAACTTTAGGTTATTATAAATCATGATTTAACTTAAGAAACAAATTACCTCTAGGAGCAGCAAATCTCGCCATAGCATGTGATTCTTTATTCTCAAGGGAAATTCTTTCAACTTCAGACCTCATAGTTTCGGCAATAGATTCCACTTGAATCTCTGGAGAAGTACTGCCCGATTTATAATACCCCGACTTTTTATACAATACTGAAAATATATTATTTGCACAAAACATCCTAATTAATTTCTTACAATTTGTTTGTGGTGTAGGTTTAAAAACAGGATAAATGATACGATTTAATGAGGGACTCTCGTCTGAATCAGAACTAGAGTGATGAGACGTATACCATGTAATTTTTTTCCGTATCCTTGATCCCCGTCCTTTGTAAATATCGGAACTAGACGAAAGGTCTCTTGTAATTAAAGCCTTTTTGGCTTTTCTTTGTGCTACAGTAAAGTCATCTACAAGTTGAAAAATTATTTCTCTAAGTCAACGTGAAGCCGCCAGTTCCAACAGCCCGTTTCAACTAAGAGAAGATGCGGAAGCAGCCAGCTTCCATTCTCCGTCGAAAGGACTGTTGAATGGACAGAACACCAGCTGTACAGTGAGGTCATGCCAGGACCAAAGAACCGACAGTTCAAGTTATCAACCAATTGTTCGTCAAAGTCTAAGGAAGAACAAGGAAATTCCTGCAGCAAGATTCATGATCGAGAATATGCCTCATCCAGTTGCCCTACGCAAAACTTCGAAGAAAGCCTCAGCAATCAGTAAGACATTTTCCATCCGACGCTGTGAGATGGAAGCCAAAAGAAACAAGGCCCTACAGGATCTGAAAGAAAATGAAGCCTTTACAAAGAAAAATCTGCAAACGGCAGAAGCAAAGCTGGAAACAAGAATACACAAGTTACAACGTCTGCAACGAAAGAAAGACAAGTCCGAAGACAACGAAGTTCTGGAGCAAGAGCTAGAGGATAACATAACAGCTCTGCGAGAAGAAATAGCAATACTAATGGGAGAAGTCTTGTACGACAAGTCAACTTCTAGCAGTAAAGTTAATGCAATATTGAGTAAGCATGTCGCAGACTCAGAGAAGGTAGATTCCGAAGCAAATAATTCGGGAGTTGAGAATCCATCATTTGAAAACGTAAGAGAATGGGTTAAAAGTCAAGCTAAGAAGATTGAGAACTCGATCAATGAAGTTACACAAAATCATCGCATCCGTCTACCAACCATGAATGAAACTCAGGATGAATTTGAAGATGAGAGAAATGCAGCTGAGTTTGGAAACGGGAATCTCAATCAACAACCCAACGGTGAAGTTCACAATTATACCATCCATGTTTCAACGTGATTGTCCATATGAAGAAGGAAGAAACCAGCCGGAAGGATTTCAACATCCTACGGAACTTTCAGGTTCCCATCTGCAACGCAGTCATATTCACAAAGGCACCTTTCAAAGTACAGATCATGGCGATTTTCCAAAACAAGTTTTTGCCAGTAGCGGAGGGCAAGATGCTTCAACTTCTGTGTGTCCAAAGCATATAAGCGAGCTGATTGAACAAGGGAGTGTGCTAAATCCTCAGTTCCAATTGAAACAATTTTATGTTAATTAGAAAATGCCTGTGGCCAATTAATATTTAACATAATGTTCGTGTCAGATCACACTTCCATACCGATGCAATTTGCTTTGATTTCTGGCACTTCCCAAGCCGGATTGACCTGGAGGTGTTTTTACAATGATCAGTTTACTCTAAAACGTTTCAATTGACCCCGGTCTCGCCTACTCCCCATTGGAGGTGTGAGACCTTGCCGTAATCGGGGAGTTCAGTAGCTTCTTTTCTTCGAGCCTGACGGAACGGAGCGAAGGAGTGAAGCTGAGAAACAGCTCGAAACGGTCGGTGGGGCACTGGCGGGGTCACCAATTCCGATTAGACGACACCTAAAAAAACCAGTAGAATATCATCTGCCTTTGTTACATCCGAGCACATCGACAAATCTGACCCAGAATAGCAGGACAAAAAGCGAGTTGCCGGCGCTACAAAACTGGGACCCATCGGCGAAGGAATGTATACCCCGACAAAAGAGTTCAAGTGGAATCCAAGGTGTCAAGCGACCCATGCTGATGGATTGGTTGACAGTCGCACTATATTGACTGCCACGAATGGAGCTTCTTTCGGGATACCTGGCGACTTCCCGAAGTAAGGAGTCTTAGTAGGGTGAGGGCGCACTACCCTGCGGGCATCAAACTTAATCCAACTCGTGGGAACGAGATAAATACTGAAACTCTGAAGAACATAAACTCAAATACCATCTGTTAAGTTATTTCAACTCTCATTATTTGTAAGCATAATGCGGTCCTGTCGGGAACTGTTTGACACCTTCTGGTTGTCTTATCAACTCTTGCATCTGTTTACAAATAGTAAAACGTTCCAACTTTGCCCAGGAAATTCTTGTTTTTGACTAACATCGTTTTGGGAGATTTTTATTTGAAAATTGCGTTTATACCAAAAGTTCTGTTTTAGCTTCACAAATCGATAACTACAGTGTTATTTGGCTAACTTCCAGGGAAGTACCCGAAACAAAAATAAAATGGGGGTGGGCAAAAATGTAAGCAAATATTTCAACATTACCCACTGACTTAAAATTACCAAAAAGTAATGTTAACCACGTCAATAGACAACTTTGCCCACAGATAATGTTTTTGAAGAGGTTTCTGTATATATGGGAGTTGAATATGTTTTAAAATAAATTTTTTATTACAAAAATGAAAAAATGTTATGGAAACTAAAAACATTTAAAGGTTTTTTCATAGAAAAACTTAAAACTATGTAAAAGTTCACCGGTGGCTGTTGCAGCAAACATAAGAGAAATGGTACTTTTAGTGGAATTCGTATATCTCAGGATATTTGGTTCCTCTACGAAAAATGCATTGTTTTTAGAATTCTAATTATTACTATAAAACGAGTATAATCATTGTTATTAATATTATTTTTATTATTCTTATTATTATTGTCACTACTGTAGGTAAATAAAGCATCCAAAACATGAAAGTATTTAATGTATATTGAAAAAAACCGCCGGAAATTTGGGTGACAAAATTGCCCATTTCTTTTTATGGCCAATATGGGATTTCTAATAAATACAAATCAAATTAGACATAATTACGTTGAAAAGAAAGCATCACAGCATACTTATAGCAAAGTTCGTTGAATTATGTTGAACAACAAACTCACAGCAGACATACCTTAGCTTTTCATATTAAAAACCGCCAAAAATCTACGTCAATTTCCTTACCTGACTCCTAAGAGCAGCCTGCTTCGTACACATAAGGAACAGTACTGCACGCGAAAGTAACTTGCTTAGAAGCGTTCGCGACCGTTATATAAAAAAAATATTTTACGACCTTGCGCCTGGGCAAACTTGTTTTACGGTACTACCTTTGTAAGTTGAGTTCAGTATAATCGAGAGTTTCATCAGAGCCACTCCTGCCATGATCTCTATGTATTAATTTTGTAAGTTCACTAAGTGTCAAAAGTTTGTCCGTGCTCCTACGTTTCCGTACTAACACGAAATGCAGAATGATTGGAACTAGTAAAATGAATAAGAAGCAAGACCTTCTTGATTATATTATTACATGCTTTAGCTCGGCATCGCCAGAATTGAAAATTCATTTTATTGAGAACGAGTACAATTCACCGAACAAACACAATGCGTACATCAAGTTTTTCGTCTACTTCCGACCTTTCTAACTTATTCCTTTGCGTGAAAATATCTTTTGAAAGCATTGAAACTGCTGGTTCTATACAATCGCTCTCACTTCTTACACATAGGCGTATCCGAGAGGCTGTAAGGTTAGCTATTTACATGAAAGCCTAGTATAAATAGTGGGATAAAGTTAACTGAAGCATCTATGCAGGTTGTATTTACTACATTTTGTATGTTCATGGAAAAAAAAGAACTACGCGTGTGGATGAGTGGACTAAATTTGTATATTCAAGAAAGACAATAATTAAATTATTTTAGGCAAATATTAACAATAGAATACAGAATTGTAATCTACAGATGTCAGTTAAACTAAGCCATGTACACGTCCCAAGTGTCTCTAGAGGGAATAACATTTCCTTTTAATAAACAACTAAAGTACGATGAAATAAAACAATATAGTTTGTTTAAATCTTCATATATTTGTACTAATGTTCAATTTAAACTTGTTGACGCGTTTTACTAACACAGTAGCTTTGTCAAAACGAATGAAGGTGAAATATAAAAATGTCTTAATATATACAGTGCTAAATCTATTTACTAAGGTTAACAATGGTATTGAAATAAATTACCTGGAAATTCATTCACTACAAACATTCCTAAGCTATCTTCTAGGTAAAGAGGTTCGATAAAGGAGACTGATTGATATCTATTTGGTCGTTAAGGAGATTACCTGAATATTTATTTTTGTAAATCTCTAGGGCCTCTAATAAATTTAAACTAAAGGATTAACCGACTACATGGAGAATTTCAAAATTTGCGTCGAAAATGTGTTGGTTTTCTAATAAATGATTTGAATAGTTAGAATCTAATTTTTTGTTGTCATAGCTACGTTTGTGTTCCGAAATTCTAGTTTTAAAATTTCTAAAAGTTCTACCGATATAAATTTTATCACAATTGTCATTACCACATTTTAATTCATAAACTCCTGATTTGTTTAATTTTGAAGATTTAGATTTATTATTTCTAATGAATTTGGATAAATTGTGATCAGTTTTAAAGGAAATATGCATGTCTAAAGTTTCTAAAAATGATTTAATTTTTAAGGATGGTGTTCCAAAGTATGTTAAGCTTTTAAATTGTTTATTATTTATATCTGAAGGGAATACTTGTTCTAAAGTCTGTTGTTTTATCTTTAATTCCCCGCCCAACCTATCTAATATGCAAGAAAAGTATTGGTTCACCCCAAAAAAATTTTGAATTTTGAGTTATTTTTACGTTTTCCATCAACAACAACACGAAAAAATGGTTTTCAGAAAAAAAATCCTGTGTGTATGTCGTCGTCGTCGTCGACGTCGTCGTCGTTGTCGTCGGCCACTTTTTCTTACATGTCTTGTTAGCACGATACAGCCTCCGGAGTACAATAATTAACCAATTTTATGATTGAATATTGTTAAGGACATGTCACAGATGAACCCTATTGATTTTCAGCTCTTCAGAGCCAATACAAGATGTGCTACAGTACTTTAAGTACGATATTTCTGTAATTTTTGGATAAGTGTCAGTTTGTTAGAACGATACAGCCTCCGGAGTAAATACAAGTGACCAATTTTATGATTGGATATTATTTAGAGCGTCTCAAAAATGAGCCTTATTTATATTCAGCTCACTAAAGCTAGTACAACGGGTGCTATGGTACTTGGTGTACCAAATTTTTGTCATTTTAGGAGAATTTTCAGTTTGTTAGCACGATACAGCCTCCAGAGAGTATACGATTGATCAATTTTATGATTGAATATTGAACAAGGAGTCTTACAGATGTACCCTATTGATTTTCAGTTGACTAGAGCGAGTACAGCGGGTCCTATAAATCCAGATATACTACATTTTTGGTTATTTTCAGAGAAATTTCGGTTTGTTAGCACGGTACATCCCCGAAGTGTATACAAGTAAAAATTTTATGATAGAATATTGTTCAGGGCCACAGATGCGGAGAAGTTAGTTTTAATCTTTAAAACCATTTATTTATTTATAATATTGTCAATTAAATATGGATCGTAATTATTATTAACTGCTATTTGTTTTATGATATTCAATTCTTTGGTATAATTATTAATATTTAATGGGACTGTTAAGAGTCTATGTATCATACTATTGAAAGCTGCTAGTTTATGACTGAATGGGTGGACCGAACTATTATGAATTGTAATATCTGTATGTGATGGTTTATGAAATATAGAAAAAGCATGTTTATTATTTATATTTGAAATTGTAAGGTCTAGAAAGTTTATAGACTTATTTTGTTCAAGTTCTACGGTAAAATTGATATTATTGTGAATCGAGTTTATGTAAGTAATGAAGCTCTCTAATTGTCTATTTGTACCGATGAAGCTAGCTAAAATGTCGTCCACATATCGGTGCCAGTACATAAATTTTTTACTAAGGGGGTGTTCATGAATTATGTTTTCTATATTATCCATGAAAGTTTCTGCTAGTAGGGGGCTGAGAGGGTTGCCCATAATCGAACCATCTTTACTGCTATAAACCTCTCCATTGAAATGAAAATAATTTTGATTCAAACACACTTTTAATAAAGTAATGATATCAGAGTGACTTATAGGATTAACATTATTGTATGTGAGCAAGTTATCAACAAGAGTTATAGTTTCTTTAGGAGTTAAACTAGGGAATAGATTTGTTACATCGAACGATATGAATTTAGAATTATGGGGTAGTATTATATCTTGAATATTATTAATTAATTCCGTTGAGTTTTCAACTGAAAATCGAGGTATGAATGAACAATAGTTAGAAATGACATCTATGAGAATCTTTGAAATTTTGAATGAAGGTGCTGTGAAATAAGAAACAACTGGCCTGATTGGGTACCCCTCTTTCTGAAGTTTAATTAATGAATAAAGTGCAAGGTGTTGCGGATTGGGTAAAAATAATTTATATTTTCCTTCATCGTTAATTATTGATTAGAGACCCTAGAGATTAACTTAAATAAATATTCAGGTAATCTCCTTAACGACCAAATAGATATCAATCAGTCTCCTTTATTGATCCTCTTTACCTAGAAGATAGCTTAGGAATGTTTGTAGTGAATGAATTTCTAGGTAATTTCTTTCAATGCCATTGTTAATCTTAGTAAATAGATTTAGCACTGTATATATCAAGACATTTTTATATTTTACCTTCATTCGTTTTGACAAAGCAGGTTAGCAGTGGAAACGAACAAGACAAATAAGGTACGTATGACGGATAAAATGTATTACAATTTTATTATATTTTATAATTTCAAATTTAGTTTGGACATTTAATAACATTTTCTCATATCAGTTTTGGAAAACAATCATTAACATCATGAAATATTACTTAAATACCTAACATGACACATTGATTCGAATTTCATGTCAAATAATTGATATAATTGATAAAATGGATTCTTTAAAAACACAACGTGCTAGTTGTAAGGCAGAAATTACTCGTATTCATAACCGGTTTCATAACAATTTTGACGAGTCAGACAAGTATGCTTTCAAATCCCGAATAGATAACTTAGATAAATACTACTCTAAATAATCTGAGATTCAAGATCAAATAGAAATCATAGCCTTAGATCTTGAATTAGAATTTGATGATAGAAGCCAGATTGATAAAAAATATTATGGATTACACTGCAGACTACAAAATGCTTACGATAAATTAAATTTAAAACTTAATCAAATTACTCAATCAACCTTGCATTCTCATAATGAAACGCATATTAGATTACCATCAATAGAAATACCGATTTTTTCTGGAGACAGCACAAAATATACTGCCTTTATAGATCTGTTCAATGCATTAATAGTAAATAATACCCGGCTTATATCCAAAACTGAAAAATTTTATTATTTGAAATCATACTTGAAAGGTGATCCGCTAAATTTAATTTCTCAATAACCAGTAAATGAAACTAATTTTGATGTAACTTTAGACTTACTAAATTCCAAATACAATTATATAAGGCAGATTGTTACTGCCCATTTCAACCGTTTAACAGCCTGTAATAATTTATCAATATATAACGCACAGCAATTAAGAATATTCATATCTTGAACTAGATCTGTAGTAAAATTATTATTGAAATTATACATCAGTAAGGAAGATTTATTCGATGCCTTAATTGTACACATATTGAAGACGAAATTAGATCATAGTACTAAAAAATCTCTTGAAGAAAAAGAGATTGATCAAAATTTAATTACTAGTGATAATTTCTTTTAGAAATGCCTGTGGATATGGTGTACACACTATATGTAAATTGAGTGAATGAAAACGACGAATACTCAGTGTGTATTAGTTTATTACTTTCCAGCTATGCGCTTTCGGCTATTAAGCCATTATCAAAGCCGTTGTCATTTAAAAAAGTAGGTGTCAAAGCCATAAAGTTGATTAAAAACAATGCTCAAGATAGAATCATCGTTATGATTGAGTCATTGGAATAAAAACATTAAAATACCCTATTGGAAGGGTGTAAAATTATAATTCACATGATGTAAATTCACTCAAAATTAAAAAACTGATCAGGTCATCTGTTTTCATTCAGTTTTTTAATTTTGAGTGAATTTACATCATGTGAATTATAATTTTACACCCTTCCAATAGGGTATTTTAATGTTTTTATTCCAATGACTCAATCATAACGATGATTCTATCTTGAGTATTGTTTTTAATCAACTTGATAGCTTTGACAACTACTTTTTTAAATGACGACGGCTTTGATAATGGCTTAATAGCCGAAAGCGCTTAGCTGGAAAGTAATAAACTAATACACACTGAGTATTCGTCGTTTTCATTCACTCAATAATTTCTTTTGATTTTTTGGAGGAAAAATTTACCTTATAGGAAAATTTGTTGACCCAAGATCCTGAACCTAATAAATCTTATCATCATTATCGTAATCAATATTCAAATCAATACTTACTTCCCGAACAAAATTCGCCTCATAATAATGATCAACGCAATCAAATCTTGTCTAGTGCATATCATAGTCTTCCTTACCCATCTTCATAACGCTTATTTTGTAAAGTAATAGGCCACAAAATTTACGTGTGTTGTAAATTTGGACGGCTTTCAGTTCCTGAACCGAATAAATACATAAAGGACAACAGAATGTGTTTCAGATGTCTAGGTTCTAAACACACAATCATTAATTGTATATCAGTCAAATCGTGTTCAATATGACAAAAAAGACATCATAACTTACTTCATTCAGATAACTCTTCCAGGCAAACTTCTGATACTAGACCTTTCAACAGAAATGCTAATCATTCAGCATCCTGGAGACATATTCGATCTCACCTCAATCCTGCGGACATTCTATCAAGGGGTCAACCTTTAGATTTCCCTAGTACCAAATGGTTTATTGGCCCTCCCTTTCTATGGAAATCGTCCAACGATACGTCACATTCTTTTGTTTACCCTATCCCCCTGAAGCAAATAGAAAGTCACTCATCACGATAGTGAAACCATCCAATCCTTCCATAAATTTAATAAATCGCTCATCATCCCTCACTAAATCAATAAGAACAGTGGCATATATATATATATATATATATATATATATATATATATATATATATTCATATATATATATTCATATATATATATATATATATATATTTATATTGTTAGTGTAATTTTTCTTGAACCTTCCAATTATATTGTACAAAAAGTTTTTCTTGGTGTTTGGTTCGGTTTAAAATTAGTAAATAGACTTTAAATAGTCATGTTATTTATTTAAAAATATATAAAAACGGGACGTTTCGACTGGTTCCCCAAATCTTTTTCAACCATAATATTCTAAAAACCAAATCACAAAAATGTTTCAAAATGTTTTTTCATATTAAAAGATAAACAAAACTCACCCTG
This sequence comes from Galeruca laticollis, assembly GCA_963921935.1. Taxonomy (NCBI): domain Eukaryota; kingdom Metazoa; phylum Arthropoda; class Insecta; order Coleoptera; family Chrysomelidae; genus Galeruca; species Galeruca laticollis. The sequence goes on along the minus strand of OY998176.1, from coordinate 13,562,893 downwards.
AAACGTAATGAGAATATCCACAATAACATCATGTTGTGTATTATAAACTGTTAAAAACATTGAACAAAACACATTTAAAATCAATAAAACGACGACATTTGTGGAATTATAGTTCGAGACTTCATACACATTGTTTATATACACTATATACACCCACACAGGAATGGTGTATTTATCATACTGAAACGATTCACGGTCAAGAGTTGCTTGGTTTTATTGTTGGTTCCGTTGCGCAGATGAACTATTGTTTTTATGCTTTTTATCAATTTAATTTTCAATTTTCAATTACTAGTATTATTGTAAAGTTATTTTAGTGAAATTTCTTATAGAAACCTTAGTCATAATATACTGAAATATATTTTACTCAAATTGTTCACGTCTTTTTTGTCATTCACCGCACATTGATTCTTCTTAAAAATCTCCATTGATTCCAAAATTTCCCTCTTTCTATTGTGGGTTTCGGCTTTGAGAATTTTTGTTTTATCATAATTAAAAGAGTGTTTGTGTTGTTTTTCGTGCTTGGTGAGCGCAGTTTGGTTTTTTTTGTCATACTTGTGTGCTTGTAATCTAGCTTTAAGGTATTGGCTTGTTTGTCCTATATAAACGCCATCACAATTGCCGCACGGTATTTCGTATACTACATGTGACTTTTTTAAGGGAGCAGTTTTTGTTTTAATTTTGCTGAAATGGCTATTTAACAAATTGTGACCTCTGTGTGCTACAGGTATATTATATTTGGAAAGTAAATTTTTAAATTGTTCGGATAGGCCCTGTATATATGGAAGTGCTACATAATTGGTAAAATTATTTTCTTTTGTATTCTTTTTAGGTTGGTGTTGTAATATATTATAAAGTCTGTGAATGCGTGCTTTAAAAACGGAATCAATAAGTGTTTTTGGGTAACTATTAATTAGGAGTGCCTGTTTAGCTTTTTTTATTGCTCGTTGTCTGTATTCTATATCAGTAAGCTGAATAGCTCTATCAGCAAGTCCTATTATTACAGATTTTTTTTGGGAAAATGGGTGTTTTGAGTTGAAGTTCATGTATCGAGAAGACCAGGTTTCTTTAGTGTACTATTCGGTTTTTATTTTATTGTTTTTGCTGTGTAAAGTAACATCTAAAAAATTTATGGTTTTGCTTTGTTCTAATTCCATTGTAAATTGTAACTTTTGGTGGTAACTATTGAACATGTTCAGAATAAAATCTTTTTTATCATGTGGGATGGCTAATATACAGTCATCTACATACCTGTAAAAAATGGTAAATTGAAATTTAGTTGGGAGATGACAGTTTCTTCTAGGTCTTCCATAACTAATTGGGCAACTACATTTGATATGCTTGACCCCATAGCACAACCGTCAATCTGTTTGTATATTTTATTTTTATATAAAAAGTATGTTGAATTAAGAGTGATGTCGATGGCTTCTAAAAAGTCGTTAATGGGAATATCTGTGAATTTTTTTATTTGTTCCCATTTTTTAGTTATTATTTTTTTTAATAAATTTGTTGGAATATTTGTGTAAAGTGAGATAACATCCAGCGAAATAAGGATGTACTTATCAGGTAAGATAGCATTTTTAATTTTTTGTTTAAAATCAAAAGAATCTTTTATATAGTAAGGATTTTGATTGACTATTTTTGAAAGAATACTTTTCAAATAGCTTGAAAGGTGGTTAAAAGGCGATTGTATGCAGGACACTATAGGTCTTAGGGGAATTCCGTCTTTATGTAATTTGGGAAGACCGTAAATTTTTGGTGGTTGGGCGTTGTGAATTTTTAATTGTTTCGCAGTGTTAGGCGAAATGTAGTTGTTCTTTTCCCATTTTTCGATTACAGTGTTGTTGGTTTTTTGGTATATGCTTGTTGGATCATTTTTGATTTCTTTGTAAGTCGATGAGTCACTTAACAAAATTGACTGTCTCGACCCTTACTTCGTGGAATATGTATTATATTGTGGAATTAACTAGAGACCTTGAGTTTCATTTAAAAACACTAGTCACTTAACAGTTCGTTCATTTTTTTGTCATAATCTTCTTCGAGCATAATGACGGTTTTATTTGTTTTGTCTGGTTTTAAAACAAGTACATCAGGATTTTGTTTTAAAAATATTTGGGTTTTTTTAATTTTGTTGTTAAGGGATCAATTTTCAGCAGTCGAGGCCTTTTTATTTTTGAAATTAGTTAAAATATTGCAACCTCTCGTTCGTATTTCGTCTCTGTCACAGCTCGGTATATTCGAAATGGCGTTTTCCACGTTACAAATTATGTCTTTTATTGGAATATCTGAATTTTTTTCAGTGGTGCGGCAAAATTTGGACCTAAACTTAATACGTCATAGACATAGTCAGGCATATCTCTATTAGTCAAATTTTCCACCCATAACTTGCTATCTTTTGTTGTATTTTGATTTGAATTAACTGATAGTTTCTCGATTTTTTTTATTTGTTCTTGTTTCGTTTTGTGAAAAAAAGTTTCATTTTGTTTTTTTGTAGTTTGTTCGAATTTATTAAAAATCTCTACAGGAATTAGTTGTTTTATGTTAGATTGAATTAGAACTAGTTGTCTGTTTAGTTTATTAATGGTGTGTGTGGTGTCAGAGATAAGTAAGTTCAATGTTTTAATTTTGAATTGGGACATTACTCTATTCTCAAAATTACGTTTAAGGTTTACATTATCAAATTGTATGTGATTAATATTAAAATTTAAAAATGTGGGAGTTAAATCATCTGTTTTACAACGCAGTAAAAAGATTCTTCTGTTTTTTTGTTTTGTGATTTTTGTCATAACTTTGGAGTATAGTTTCATTTGCACTACTGTGTGCTTTCCATATGTTGTTTCAATGTTGTGGTATATATATATATATATATATATATATATATATATATATTATATATATATATATATATATATATATATATATATATTTATATATATATATATATATATAAATTCATAGGAGTCTTACCTCACCCTGGTACCACTCAAAAAACATTTCCTAGACAAAACTTAGACACCGCTTTACTTTTCCTTGTACGCCAAGTACAAACACACAGTTTCCCAAACCTTTATCGTGCATTACAAAAGCATCAACAACTATCAGACAAAAGACTTGTATCATTAAACCTTTTTATCGATAACGAAAATCTTATTAGAGTCGGAGGGAGGCTCTTACATTCTCTTGTTTCTTATGAACAAAAACACTCCATTTTATTGCCGGCTCATTGTCATTTCACTAACTCTTACTTGCACTCGCATACAATTTCACATTACTCAAACTTATACTCTTACTCACATTTGCATTCTCCCACACATTTAAACTTGCACTCGTACTTACACATAATTCACTTCACACTTTTAATTGCCCTAATCTCATAAGCACTCTCTCTTACTCGCATACGCATTCCTAATAAACTCAATACATCCAAAATGAATTTGCAATCTCACTCGTACTCACACTTCTATTCACAACGTTGAAAGAGCCGGGGAGTGATGATCCCGAAAAGACAGTATCATAAAAACACAATATCAAAGGGAAAAGAGATTAAATTGTGTAAATAATAATTTCAGTGTTAATAGCGGGCATCGATCTGTTGAGGTTAGGCGAACATACGGAAAGCACGTTTCTATTCAATGTAAATATTACATTCACTTGATATGCGGAAGGTGATACCTACGGGTAACCGACTCGTTAGATCGCATGCTTCCTATAAATGGGAAGTGTCGATAACTTTCGTGGTGATTCATAATTATTATTTTGAATAGTTTAAATGTATGTACAGTGTATTTATAATCGGTGTTGATAATTCTCAATTATATTTATCGCAGTGAGTTTTTAAATGATGTTAATTATTCAACCCTTGAAGAATGGTTACGAGGTAAGTGTTTCTCAAAGATAAATGGTTATATGGTTAAAGTAGTCTATACGAGGGGAACTTACTAAGTAACCACCACAGGGGTTCCTGGACCGTTACTCGTCAAGGTTAGCTACCAGTTTCTATCAATATAAGATTTTCAAATTCCACTGGTGATAATGTTGAAGGTGAAAACATTCCTCGATCCACGTTTTTTCTGCAATTAATGGCAAATTAACAACACATTTCAATTTCAAAATCAAATTTTGATAGTGTCGATCTACAAATAGTTCAAACTGATTTCTCCCTAGGCGTTTACTCCGTCGTCTGACTGACACTGACACTGTTTTCGCCCATATATTATGAACGCACTCCTTATATCATCAGAAATTTTTGGTTGAGCGCGAATTTTAAACCAAAGGCAGTTTTATTGAAATAATTCTATTTGGTTAGGTAATTTCAAGCAGTAAATATGTTAAAGACAATCTCCTGGGTATAGAAAATTATGTTCCACCGGTTTTGTCTAGTTTCTAGTGTCCCTGAATTCTCAAAACATTTGAATTTGTCCATTATTAACCTATGTTAATAATAGAAAAAATTATTAACCACTAATAGAGAAATTTTACTTCTCAGTTGGCTAGAAGACGCAATAACTGTCAACAGCTAGTAGTGGAAAAAAATAATTATTCACAATAATTTAATTGTAGGAATAAAAGAATATATTAAATTAAGTCGCAAGTTAAAGAGTTTATTGTCAAGGAAAACTAATAAAACAAACAAGATATTCTAAAAAATTCCATTTCCAGTTCTAAATAGATTACGATACATCACATTTCTTGTGCAGAAACGAAGACTGGTCGCGTTTGTTAACCCATAAGTTCAATACACATTTCTAGTAAAGCACTCTAGACCACATACACGATATAAATCAAGAGATGCGAAGCACTTCGTGACAACACCAGATTTCTCAGATACAAACTGCCGCTATATTTGATACGATAGTGCTGCTAAAAGGGGACAAAATATATTCTTGATTTATACTTGTTTACATCTTAAGCGATTTCAATGAAATGTTATTGTATTCGTTTACAGTTATAATTTGACGAGCTTATGGGTAACATATTCTAGTCGACGAGAATTTTATTCCTTAATCTATAAATAATTTGTATATTTTCAAGTTCGTAGTTGACCGATAGATGGCACAATCTATCATTTACAAAATATATTTGTGCCTCCAACCCTCTTTCAGTATAGAGCAAGATAAAGTGAATGGAGAAAACAGAATAGCAAGTTGCGGAAAAGGTTAAATAACGGGAAATAATATACCATGAGGTGGAGATAAAAACAAAATTGGAAGTAAATGCAAATTCTGCTCTGGTAATACATCAACCTCCGACTGAAAGATCTCAAGAATCAAGTATTTAAAACGTAACATCTACGAGAGCGAAAGAATGATCCGAAAAAGAAAGAGGAAAAGCTTTGAATGTTTTTCAGACTATACCTGTGGGAGAGGTCGACAGAAGAACATTTTAGTGGAATACCATTGCGTGAATTGTTTTGACAGCTAAATAACAAATGAAAAGGCATCCATAAGATTTCAATGACATAGATAATGAAACATTGCTCACTCGTGAAGAAATTTATTTAATTTCCTCATTTGTGATTCAATATACTACTTGCCTCACTATTTTCGGTTGAATGAAAATTTATGCTGCTCACCATTGTGGAAAATTTTATGATTGCTTAAAAAACTGGTGGCGTCCAATTTAATATCGATTGTTCATCCCATCCCAGTGTAAGCTAATATTGACATATACTGGATAAAACTGGAGATGTTATAAAGGCTTGGAGCTTTTAAGTAAGTAAAAATTTAGATTAAATCAGTAATGTTCTTTCAAACTTACACATGTACCTACTATCAATCAAATTTATACCTGTCAAGTTAGATTATGCTGACTCATTTAATTTAATGTTTTTATTGAAGGTAGTATTTTTATGGAAACAATTGAACGTCGGAGGAAAATATAACACGTCCTCCTCTGGTAACGATAGGTTTACTACTAAAACTGATAAATCCGGGTTTCAGAACCTTACTTTTATGGTCTAAAAAGTATCCAAATCCTTAATAAAAATCCAGGATATGCAAAAACTGTACAAAATTGAAGCTAGTAACTAACTATCACTGAAATAAACTCTATATTGCTCTCCTTTAGCGTTTTGTTCCTCTTTTAGAGCATTTTAATATGTTTCCCTTGGAAGGGTTATAAAACGCTTTACTCATATACAACGGATGTGGTATATTTTCAAAACACTATAATAACGCACAGAATGTTCTCCGAACACCTTTACTCACCTTTATATGCTAATTTACAACGTTTTTTTGATATATGAAATATGATCATCAAGGTTATGCCTTTAATTACAAATATCCTGCTACAATGTTATGTAATTACATTGATAATGGTATAAAATGTTATTAACATCTATTTATTAACAGAATTAGTAATAAAGAACTTTATTTGAAAATTTTATTTTCCCAAATTCATAGGTGTCAAAATTGTGAGAACATCACTTTCTAATTTCAATTCTAGGAAATCGTAAATCTTATTTGAATTGTCCCAATAAGTCATAACTGAAGAAAAAGGATTGCTTAATCTTAATTTCAAGATTCTTGCTTCATATCTCTAGTGAGATAGTCTGGACCTATGGTTATGAAATATCAATTTATACAATTCAACTCTCAATCGGCATTAAAATTAATATTCTAGTGTTTTCCAACTTTCTAGAAATGATAAAATCAATTTAAAGTTGGATTTCCTTTTAATTGTAATTCATTTTTTATTGATATAGTATTCCATTATATTTCTATAGTTTCAGTTTTCTCTTTGGTTATTGAACTTGTAGGTGTATAAAATGATTCAATTATTTGTGAAGTTTCTTTATACATTACAATATATACACTCAGGTGCAAAAAATTCGATCCACGACTATTTTTTGGCAGAGTAGACAAAAGTTTTGGATCGGTTTTAAATGTTAAAGGTATGAATAATAAAGACAGTTTATACAAGAAAATCATATTGTTATGAAAACAATTGGCTATATTCGAATAATGGAAAAATGATGTATATTTTGTAAGCAAAACAATGGTTATAATGAAATGTTAAGTGTGTTATTTTTTTAATAATAATTTGTATTTCCTCCCCGGGCCCTTATAACAGTCTGCATACGTGTTGGCATAGAGCTTATTAAATGTTGGACATCGAGTTGGTCCAATTCGTCCCATATTGCCTGAAGCACCACATTAAGTTGTTAGCACGAGGTACCCGTGATCGGATTCTTCTTCCTAGAATGTCCCATAGATGTTCTATAGGATTGAGATCTGGACTTGAAGATGGCCAATTCATACGGACAATCCCGACTTCTTCTAAATATTCAATAACGATTCTTGCACGATATGGCCGCGCGTTATCTTCCATGAAAATAAAATTAGGACCTAAAAATGGAGCAAAAGGTACCACATGCTCATCCAAAATTGTTGTATGTATTTAAATAAGATAATGAAAAAAAACGTTCACATATATTTTATAACCATGATAATACAAAAACTAAAATAGACAATAAAACAAACCAATTCCTCACTTTGCCATATGTACCAAATTTATCAGAAAACCTAAAAAAGACATTTTCGCACCACAACATACATGTTGCTCATAAAGGGTAAAGCCTACTGAAAATCAATTACACCTATCTAAAAAGTTCAATCTCAAAAGAAAAAAAGAGCAACATAGTCTATGAAATGATTTTTGGGTAACCTTCTTTGATTGTGTCAGGAAAACCCCCGGAGATCACGTTTAGGGTCAGGTTCTGGTGCACCAGGTGTTCGGAGGTCAATTTGAATATTATATTCGTGATCAGCGGCCTCGAAAACCCCCGAGTACCCAATTCGGGCCAGTTCTGACCTTTATTCATCAAATTTGAAAATCTTCCAAAAGGCATTTTTCGCGTGCACTTTGGCAAGCAGCAATGCAACTTTCGGTGGGAGGGAAAATCTACCGCCCCACATTTCGTGATAATCGTTTTTGAAAGAGAATGCAGAAAACCGCATCCCGATCCGTCCTGTCGCACCACTTTCCCAGGTTCATCCCTATTTCCGCAGGCGTTGACGCGACTAAAATAAATATTTTGGTTTGGAAGCGAGGCAAATACATTTTACGAAATAAGGGCGAAATTATACGGCCCTCGCGCACATTGAACACATTTCATATAAGTGGGTAATAGTTTTAATGTGGTGGATTTAATATTTGTTTTGATATTGGGTTTTTTTATACAGAGAAAGTTTTATTATATTTTTTATACAACTTTGTGGTTTTCTGATACTTTATTCAGAATCCTACCCCGAATTTCTCCCTAGAGTGTGCATCGCTATTGGATACGAGGCCGAACTGAGAGAACAATCCTGTCCTGGCGAAGGAAATCAAACCGTTTTAAGTCCAGGAGTTCCCAGCCTAAATCGGCTGCGTATTGTAAAAAGGAATTGGTGACAGCAGGAATTAGAGTGGTGACAGCGGACCCGGTATAGAAGGGTGAAGTTTATTACATTTGGGGGTCAAAGTATTGCACTGGGATCCAGCATTTATTACAGATGGTTGTCGAATTTTAAGTTTTGGGATGAGTTCGTTTCATTAGGATATTTAAGTCGAGGCGTGCTGAGGTTCTGCCCTTTCTTTAACGAAAATGTCGTTATTGTTGAGTTCTCCCATCCTACCGTATCGAAGTGCATTCATATGAATGGTGAGTAGTTTCGCTTAAAATGTATAATATTCCTTCGCTCATTCTTTCTTTCAATGTACTTAATAGTTTCAAATTAATTTTCTTTAAAACATTCAGTACCAGAGATATATTATATCGATTTCTTTCTTTTATATATATTTCTGGATTCTTTATATTCTTTTTTTATAACAATGGAATTTTACGTTTAAGAAATGTTAAATTAAAATTAAATGAATTAGTAACTTTTCGTATGATTCTTATTGTGCTTTTATTTCTATAATCTCTATTAAAATATTGCAAGAACCACGTTGTTCTGGTTTTTTATATTTTTTATAACATTGGAATTCCACGTTGAAAAGCCATTAAAATGAAATTAAATGAATTAGTAACCTTTCTTATGATTTTTATTGTGCTTTTTATTTCTAAAATAAAAAATTTTCTCAAAATATTGTAAAATACAGGATATATGAACCACGTTGTTAGATATCATTTCATAATTTTGTACTTATGTTACTTGTAGCTACTGTAATTTCGATCTTCAGATATCCTGCATTCTACTGAATTCAAGAACTATATCTGATTCAAGTGTATTTTCTATTCTAGCACTTTTTTACCGGCTTAAGCCTTTTATCGGCTGAAATTTTACCAGCTTGAACTTTACCAGCTTGAACTTTACCGGCTGGGACCACGGCTTGGACCAAGGGCTCTACTCAAAGCCGACTTGAAGAAGCTGATTGGTTCCTGATTCCTTTGTAAGTCAAGAGATTCATCGTTGGAAAGAAAAAAATGCAAGGAAAGTACTAACGTCCATAATCGTATAACATCATCGATTATTTCCAACTACAGCTCATGTATTAATTAACTTCACGGTTTTGTATTTTGTATTTTCCTTCAGAATCTACCTTTTTTGATAACATTTTGAAATTTCAATTTTCTTTCAATATCTAATTTTTTTTTCAATAATAAATCTAGCTGTAAATAATTGATAACATTTTGAAATTTCAATTTTCTTTCAATATCTATTTTTTTTAATAATAAATCTAGTTGTAAATATTTAATAGCATTTTGAAATTTCAATTTTCTTGAAATATCTAATTCTTATTTAATAAATATACTTGTAAATATTAAATAACGTTGTTCATTTTTTATAACCTTCCAACTTCTTGTTTTGTTGACTGGGATTAGTTGATGTGACTAGTAGGACTCAGGGTGGCGCCCACTTATATTTCCGTCTCGTCACGTAAGAATAAGTAGGATTACCCGAGAACCAGTAAGACTTACTCCTTGAGTCTCTATTAGCATATAACCCACGCCTGAGTAGCTCTTCGACGGAATAGCCGTTGCATCTTTTGTTTAAAATTGTCTTTCGTAACTCAGTCATTCTGCATATATTTATTATATATAGACCTCTTCTGTCATATGATCATACAATCTCCATGTGTGAGTATATTGAAGAATGTAGTAAAAATAAAGAACATCTTAATATTCTTGGCGATTTTAATTTTAATAATTTGCTATGGCCTATTCTTTCACCTCTTGATGGCAATAATCCCAGTGTCCCTTTCTATAACTTATTTTTTCAAACTAATATGAAACAATTTATAAATGAACCGACAAGGTTCCGTCAAGGCAATGAACCTTCAGTATCAGACCTTGAAATCCCTAATGAAGAGGAGCTGATTTCCGACATTTTCTATTTGCCACCAATTGGTATCTCAGATCATGTTGTTCTTCATACTAAAGTCCAGCTGGATATATCTAGTAATATCAGTGAAAAAATAAAAAATCCTTCACTAAAACCGATTATCAAAAATCAAATAACTATTTCAATCTAACAGATTGGCCGGTACTAGATAGTCACACCTGTGAATTTGTGTGGGAGAAATATAAAGAAATTATATATAACGGGATAGAAGAATGTTCCAAAACTTATACAGTGAAAACTAACCCTAGATGTCCATAGATTGGTAATAACTTAATCCAAATGAGTAAAGAAAAATAATGCTTGTGGATAAGAGTTAGGAAGAATCCATTCGAAGAAAACATTCGCTTGCCCAGGCAGTATTCAAACAGACTCACACAAGAGTTGAGATTAGCACGAAGCAATTACGAGAATCGAATAACCACAAGAGGTGCAAAAGCTTTTTATAAATATGTCAGATCTAAGTTATCCTCTAAAACTGGTGTACTATTATTAGAAAAACCAAACGGAGACATTTGCATCAAGGAAGAAGTATGCGAAATTTTTGCCGAAATTTCTGCAAATGCATTTGCAATAGACTCTGACTTAACAACTCCTGTAATGCCACTAGCTACTAGAAATATGAACTCACTGAAACGGCTAATATCACAGTGGAAACAGTTAAAGAAGTATTAAAGCATCTGAAAATCGCAGCTTCTCATGGAATTGAGAAAATATCCCCTACAGTCTATAAAAATTACGCAGACAGTCTAGTAGTCCCACTATCCAACCTTATGTCCAGATCACTAAAAGAAAATTCCATTCCTGCCTTATGGACATTAGGAATAATATCGCCTATCTATAAAAATGAAAATAAAATGCTTTCGACGAATTATCGGCCTATAACGGTTCCACCAACCTCAGTTAAAATTATGGAGAGATTAATCGTTAACGAACTTATTCCATTTTTGTTAGACAATAAAATCATTCCAGATTCTCAGCATGGTTTTCTACCTAATCGATCAGTAACTAGTAATATTTTAATTGCTCTTAATGACTGGACATTATATTTAGATCATTACGAACCTGTGAATGTTGTATACATAGATTTTTCTCGAGCCTCAGATAAGGTATCCATTAAAAAGCTACAAACGAAATTAGAACATTTCTGAGTGCGTGGTGAGCTGTTGGCATGGCTGAAAAAAAATTTATTTGGTCAAATTACCGTGCGCAGTGGAATACCTCAAGGTTCCATTTTGGATCCTATCATTTTCCTGGTATACGCTTCTGACTTAACTGCAAAAACAAATCGTTTGCCGATGACATGAAGTTTTACCATTGTCCTGATATTCAAAACTCTATTCAACACGACCTGGATAAATTATTGAAATGGTGCAAGGAGTGGAGCATACCAGTAAACTTTAACAAGTGTTGTGTTTTGCAGTGCGGTTACTTATTGTAACCGCACTGTGTTACATATTATCTTGAATCAGAGCCTATAAAATCAGTTCCGGAAGTCAGTGACGTGGGTGTCATAATTAATACAGGTCTAGGTTGGTCCTCGCAGGCTGCAAAAGCGGTTAACAGCTATGTACTTGATGTCTAAGGCATTTCCAAGAATGAGTACAGGCTTGTTCTTGAGGCTATACACAAGTTACGTCCGACTTCACTTAGAATTTGCTATCTCCGTTTGGTCTCCGCACCTCAGACGTGATATAAACCTTATAGAGGGAGTTCAACGTAGAGCTACAGAATTGCCACTAATTTTTTCTCACTAAACTATGAAACAAAACTAAGCAGGCTCGGGCTGACAACAATATCTGAGAGAAGAGAGAGGGGTGATGTCATTACAACGTTCAGGATTCTGAGAGATGACTTTTGGGACACTTCTAACGTTTTTACATTAAATGAAGATAACAGGTTAAGAGGTCACAATTGTAAATTGAAAAAAGAATCATCTAGATGTAGTGTTAGGCAAAACTTTCTAGTAAATAGAGTATTCGATAAATGAAACAATTTAAGTAATGACATCGTATCAGCTCCTTCTCTGAATAGCTTCAAGAATGGGCTAGACAGTGTTCTTGATCTTGAGGCTATACAAAAGTTACGTCCGACCTCACTTAAAATTTGCTATCTCTGTTTGGTCTCCGCACCTCAGACGTGATATAAACCTTATAGAGGGAGTTCAACGTAGAGCTACAGAATTGCCACTAATTTTTTCTCACTAAACTATGAAACAAAACTAAGCAGGCTCGGGCTGACAACAATATCTGAGAGAAGAGAGAGGGGTGATGTCATTACAACGTTCAGGATTCTGAGAGATGACTTTTGGGACACTTCTAACTTTTTTATATTAAATGAAGATAACAAATTAAGAAGTCACAATTGTAAATTGAAAATAGAATCTTTTAGATCTAGTGCTAAGCAAACCTTTCTAGTAAATAGAGTATTCGTTAAATGGAACAACGATCTGGTGTTGTACTTGATTAGTGTTTTTTAATTCTATAGTGCTACCATCTTTTTAAATCTCAATTTATTTTGAGCTAAGTTTGTAAAATTAGTTCTGCTAACCTATTAGTACCTATGTAATTTGATTTTGTAATTGAGTCGTAAAAGCTTTGCTTTGGCTCGTAATCACTGTGTATTGATAAATTATGAAAATTTTAATATTTTGGGATTTTTATGTACAGTAACCGAAATAATGAAATGATTCCATGTCGCTTTTCCACGCTGTACGATGTACAGTTTATATACAAAGAAATGTCAAGTAGAAAAATGGAAAACACACTTTACGACCTAATATGCAGATCTTTTCAATTGAACAAAATGGCAGTAAAAGCTTAAAGGTATCTCCAGTGAATTCTCCAACTCAATTTTCATGATATCTACATTTTTCAATTCGAGCATTCACTCCAATTTATTTTGATACTGCATAAAATCAAGAAATATGATTCTAGGAGCATTTCAGTTTTTATCCACCAATTAATGTCATCTCTTAAAATATGAGAAGTAAATATGGAGGAGAATGATAAAAGTTGTAGAATATAATATATGCATCTAAAAACGTAAAATGCAGACAGGTTTTTATCTAAATGGTCGTACGCACTGTATGATGACAACTTTTACGACGATTCGCTCGTAAAATGTTAAAGTTTGGGGAATAATAAAAGGGTGTTCAAACTTGGCAAGTAACAGCTGTCTTCCGCATCAAGGAAACTTACATATTGGAAATTATTTTCAAACTCGAACTTCGAAAATTTTGTTTAATAAAAAGATGTTCCCTAATAGATAGCTTGAATAGTAGTAAAATATTTTCAGTGTGTATCAGCAATAAAACGACATCGACAATGACATTCGCTGATGAGTTAAAATTCTTCGAATATATTTTCTGCATGTGCTTACAACGTTTTATTTATAATATGGGCTAGCGTTTGTTCAGTTTGGTGTATGTTAAATTATTGATCAACAAAAAATACATCTTCCATATTCATTTGAAGCAAATTTTTATAAATTATTTTCTTTCTTTTACTAGCATCATAGTTTTGCATGTTCTACTTACTTTGGGAACAAAGCGAATAGGATAGAACATACTTCTGTTACTTTCATTTCAAAAATAGATTCAGTTTTTATAAGTTGGAGCAAAAGCTGCCAATCTTTTCTATCTATTCCTTCCTTACCAATAATTTTTCTTCAATGTTTCTTTATCTTTCTTCCACTCCGCAGCTCTGCAGCCCCTATGTATCACTAGTTAACACCGCTAGGATATAGGACATATAACATAGAACAACAGGGAATCAGCGAAGGTGTAAATTTAAGCATTGCCTACAATACTAGGTCGGAATGCTGAAATTTAGCAACAGTGGGCCGATCAAGTCAGAACGCAAAATCAATGGACATAATATTTATTCACGTTTATATTGCGCGCATGTTGATAATTCGTGGTGTGTAACAGGTGATCTGTAGTATGTAATAGTGAGTTGTGTAATGTTTACAAATAAAGTTTATGAACTTAGTGCTCGTTATTTCGTAGTTAACAGACAACTTGAACATAAAAATTCTGTTTGCAACTATTTGAGTTAAGCTTTAGAGGTAAGATATATATATATATATATATATATATATATATATATATATATATATATATATATATATATATATATATATAATTAATTAGCTATACGTTGTGGTGCCAAGTTACTATATAATTCAATTTGTTTATAATTGTTTAATTGTTTTAATGTTTATTTAGTTATTTATTTTATATTATGGGCGCCAGAATTGGTCCGCTTACCACGAATCCCAATTCAAATAAAGATATAGTCTTGATAAACATTTAAATTTATTATATATTATTATTTCCTTACATCAGGGATGAATTCGGCACTTAGCGCTCGCCAGTAACAGGAAACTATAGGTTGAGATATCAGAGAAACACAAGAGAACATAGATAAACAATTTAATACGATGGTGAAATGTAGAAAAATAGTTAGTTATATTTACAATGATAAACAATATGTGTGTTGCAATTCAAATATAGTATTTGTGAAAACCTTCCCATAAATTCATTCATATTTTTGATATTTACACTCAATATTTATCTATTATTTGCGTGAAATGATCATTTCGTCGCTTATCATTCCCCAATATAGAGTTCATCATGGGTTTCTTTCCAACTCTGGAGATGATGCATATGAAATGTTCGCGGCTACGATTAAACAAAGCCAGAACTCAGCATGAAGAATAATGAATTGTGAATTATTTCTCCAATAATGTATCACAATTAATGGTAACGTGAATCGACGATCATCAAAATTATACTAATAAGGTAAATTGATACAGTCTTACCAAGTTATGGTCGATAGCATAGTTTATTCGCTATTTGTTTAAAATACGAGCTATATTTTAGTTATTTTTATTTCTATACTTTGTCGTATACTTTGGTCGACTTATTATGTAGTTTTGTTCGAGTTATTTTTACTTTTTATATTAATTTGGAGAAAGAAAATTTAACATGCCTCTCATCTTATAAGACCACGACGCTTCTCCCCCAAGCTTCAAATCAACAACTTGCAATTGTTTTTTTTTAATTTTGTTTCATTGTTCATTGTTGCTAGGTAAAATAAATTGTTTTTCTCAAATCAAAACATCCATCCATCCTGTGTTCTCGTAGATATATTCACTGTGTTTATTTTCGCACTATAATCACTCCGAATTACTCTATCCGAACTATCGAAGAACGTCAATTTCCGCGTTAAATATTTTGATTTGACATTACGATACAATATGAGTGGATTGTGTATGCTATATACAGGGTTTAAATTATAAAGATACAATAGTTGAATTTTGTTCCAAAATTCATGTTATTCTTTATACAGGGTTTCTTATAAATACATACTAGAATATAATCAACGAAATTTACTCGTTGTTGTTTTATATTCCCTTTTTTATTCTTTGAAATATAATTACTAGATTGAATTGACGTCTTATTAATCATTCTATTAAAATCTATATTATGTAGGTCTCTCTTGACATGTCTAAGCTATGTCTATTTAAATAGTTATTTATTTTTATTGAATATTTACTAGAAATTGATATTATTCAAGTGATGCTAATTAGTTTAATTTTCCTTGTAGCTAGGTTTCACTTTAATATATATATCTATATATATATATATATATATATATATATATATATATATATATTAAATAGGATTATTACTTTATTTTATATAATGCCCCACGTTGGGGAGCAAGTTAAATATGATTTAATAATAATATTTATTTGGAATATGAATTTGTTATATATATTTTATAATGTGGGAGATAAATTGTATTTGAAATTATATATATATATATATATATATATATATATATATATATGAGAATTATTATTTTTTTCTGTTGTTGTGAATTTGAATTGAATTTAAAATGTATTGATATTTTGTTACAATTAAAAACCTTACACTCTTGGGCTTGCTAACTTATATATATTTTACCTGTAATTCCTCCTATTTATTTTGCTATTTAGTAGCATGTAGTTTATGTGATTCCTAAAACTTCTATTACCTCGGCTGCTCTTATTCATTCACTACTTTATAACTCAGTAGGGTTCTGGCCATATCATAATAAAATCAACCTTACTTGTCAATGGAATTTATTTATGTTACTTAAAAGATAGAAAAAAAATTTAAAATCATTGTAAACATTACTCATATGTAAAATATTATTGACGCTTTATTTTACTGTTGGAATAATATACCTCTTATGTGTAAAAATAAATGATTATCCTTTATTATTTCTTAAATTCTTATGTTATAAGTAAAATAATGGATTTTCTATATATATCCAAATTTCCACATTAAACAAACTTTCTGTATATTATAAAAAAAACTATTCATTCTCTTTTGAGACGACTTTTCCAGACTCATTTGCATAACTTGGGTGAACCGTTTGTAACCGTTAGATTCCTTAGAAAAATTATACGACCACCTGCGTTTTAAAGTTGTTATTGTTAACTTTTTTTCTGCTTGTTTTCTAAATAGGATTATTCGAAATATTTTAAAATACTATTTCAGTTTTATTCGGTACGTGAAATTGAAAGCATATCTGAAATATTCATCTACTCAAATTTGATCTTTTAAAAACATTATTTAACGTATTATAACAATTGTGTAGGTAATAAAAAAAACTGAAATTAGTTGTGGTTTGTTGTTTAGTGAAAAGTGAAGTGAAGTGAAGAAAATTCAACATGATAGAAATTATACATCTATCTACAAATTTTATAATGGTAAGTTTTTTTATTATTACGTTTCCTGGTATATTATAATCATTTTAGAGAAAAAAACTTTCACCACCAGGTGTTTATGATTTTAAATTTCACTTTATTATTTGGTACCAAATATTTAATTAAAAACACACCACAGACCTTGTTCTTTTTGCTGAAATGATGCCTTCAGTTGGATTCATCCATGACGCTTTCCCGCCTTAGGTGGTAATCTTCCTCCTTATAATTATCTGATGATAATCATTATTCTGCTTTATGTAGTTTCAAAGAAATTCGTCCTTGCACTGGATTTTAATTATTAGTTAATTTTACTATAGTTCAATTTATACTTATTTACACGTATTACTTAATTTTTTTTATTACAAAGAAACTGGATCACTTTACATTGCTTCTTGCTTATCCAACAACTAACGCCTAACTCACTCTTCCGCGGACTTTTTCATCCGCCAAACCCTTTCTATTGTTTATAACCGGAAGCTGGCAATGTTCTAGAAAACTCTTTGATTATAGTTCAACTGTCATTTTGTTTATTATTGTTTTTATTGTTTTTCTGACTTAAACTTATTGTAAACTATTGTTTTTTATTCATTATAAACTTATTGTCCTTGATTAATTCACGAACATCTTATTATTATTGTCTTTTTTCATGTTATTGTTTATTTGGGATGTTCCGATTGGTCAATGCCATTATATTATTTTTGTATTTCCTACAACCTAAATATTTACACAATATACATGGATACAATCCATTTCTTATTATGTTTGATATTATTACATTTATACATATAAATTAGGTCGGTAATCATTTATTTTTATTATCATATTTCATATTCGAATACATTTTATGTTGGTATACTTGTCTCAACTGTTATATTTCGTATAGGTTTTTTGATATTTCCTGTAATTACAGTTTCCTACTTATTATATTTCCTATATATTTTTATGATTAAATATTAACAAACATATATTATTTATGTATTTTACTAATTCTAAATGTCATTTATTGTCAAAAATAAATTCGAGGCACTTCCATTTATTTTTGACTCCAACGTTTTTGTTTTCAATGATAAATTTTATAAACAGATTTTTGGCACCCCAATGGGATCTACTGTATCGCCAATTTTGGTAAATTTTGTTTTGGACGACCTCATTAAGCATTCTATTGATTCTTTGAGCTTTCCAATTCCTTTCATCAAGAGATATGTGGATGATATGGTTCTCGCTCTTCCTAATGATAGGGTGCAGTTCACATTAAATTTGTTCAACTCTTACAACGAACACATACAGTTTACAGTTGAGAAGGGAGAAGATGGTGTGTTACCTTTTCTAGACATGAAGTTGCATAGAGGTGAGGACAACATTATAAGAACTTCTTGGTACAGAAAATCGGTATGTAGTAATAGGTTCATAAGTTATTGGTCATGTCATCCACCAAAAATGTAAACCAATTTAATTCTCGCTCTTAAGGATAGGGTGAGAAAGTTATCTCATCCAGATTTTCTTAACAATGACCTAATTTCATTGAAGGAGATTCTGATTCAGAACTCATATCCTAGAGGTATGGTGAACAAGTTTTTAAACAACACTCCGACAATTTTCAGGAAATTTGAAGATGCTGTATCGGATTCAGTTCATAGTGCAGATTTGGGGTATGGTTCATTACCGTACATACCAGGTTTAACATCAGACCTCCTTAAAGTTTTGAAGGGTACCACTACTGTTTAGGTTGCAACTTATAATATACTTACAATCAACAACCTTTACACTAAAATCAAGTCAAGGTTGGGCAAGGGCGAGGTTTCGAACCTTATTTATAGCATTCCTTGTAGTGAATGCAATAAAATATATATAGGCCAGACCTCTAGATGTTTATCTGGGAGATTGACCTCACATAAAAGTGATTGCAATACTGCAAAGCTGTTTTGTGCTTTGGCAGAGCATGTTATAGTTGATAAACATAGTATGATGTTTGATAATGTTAAAGTACTTGACAAAGAAAAAAATTATAATAAAAGACTTTTTCTCGAGATGTGTCATATACACAAAAATTTGGATAACTGTTTGAACAAAAAGTCTGATCTTGATGGACTTAGTAAAATTTACACCTATCTGTTGTCTTTGTAGAATGGCTGAGTTTCTTTAATCGTTTTTCATTTTTCGCATTTATGTTTTTACATCACTCTCATATTCTTTTATAATACCAATTTATATCCTTACTGTATAAATATAATTGATACTCCACTTGCTGTTAAATTCATTAGATGATGAGGTCTTCTTTTTGTTTCTTGATAAAAAACCGATATGGACTTGAAATATATGCCTTTCTCCTTGGGTAATGTATTGAACATTCATTTTAATTGTGTTTGGATTGTTGTGTTTGTTAATAGTTGTTACTTTTCTGCTTGATATTGCAGTTTTAATGTTTTTAAATGTTTTTGACTTTCAACGTGATATTTCTGTATCCGTGCAATGAACTTTCTTGCTCCTGTAAATCTTGATGTACTTGATGCATATATGTTAAACTTATTTTGGTGAGTAATTTTGTATTCTTATCAGTTTTTCAGTTTTATTAATTCAAATTTTGTCCATTTGTAGATGTTCTGATGAGGGAAATAAATTATTTCCGAAAGCTAAACTAGTCAAAAAATAGTTGTTTAATTAGCCCTATATTGACCGCATCCCAACTACTTTGTTTACAGTTTATATATATATATATATATATATATATATATATATATATATATATATATATATACATATATATATATGTATACGGAAATAACTCAAGTTCTTTCTCGATCGTCTATCGTTATATAATTAGTTTTAGGGGTATCGGGATCCGGTCTGTGCATACAATAAATAAAACTCTTTTCCTTTTAAAGCTCAATATTTCGCATTTATTTTATTGCTTCATCAGGAGTTAACTAAAATAATATATGGTGACATACAACTACCCATAATGAAATGTCATGATAAAACACACTTACAGATCAGAGTATAAACGCTATCAGCACACAGTTAAAACTAAACGCAATCACCAGCATATTCCATGAGGTACTCCACCAGCAAGTGAGGCATGAACTATTTCAAAACTTGAAATTCTTAATGAAAACAAAATACCTGATCACAATGAATTAAAACGATAATAATTTCTTTTGTTTTTTTTTATAATTCTTCCTTTTTATAATAAAAGCTTCTTTATAATTTATACAATAGTCCAGTGAAAGTCAACGAAAAAAGAAGAAAAACAGCCAGAATGTTAAATTTTAAGAAGGTTCGAGTAGAGGGCACTTAATTCATTCACATCTATTCTGTAGTTGACCACATGCGGTTGCTTTTTAATTTCACACATTTCAAGGATCGCCTCCTTTTATAATTATTCTCATATCGGATGATGTCAATACTATCATAATCCAGTGTATGTCCGGTGGTTTGGTGGTGATTTACCGTAGCACACACATTTTTTCCCAATCGGCAGTCGCTTCTGTGTTATGTGAACCGTTGTCTGAGCCATTGAGACGTTTGACCAATATAACATTTGGGACAATTCGAGTAAGGAATTCTGTAAATCACAAGGCGGAATTTTTGGAGCCTTTCGCTCTCCTTCTAAAAAATATATCCGTGGTTTTTTTCTCTTAAAGTCTACTTCTATGACAGGCGTGACGCTAGTCTTGTGACGTCTTTAAGTGGAAAGCTTAATTTTAGAAGTGTGTCATGGAGTATCATCATTACATACCGTGTCGTACCTACGGGACGCCGTTTTTCCGAAAGGGTGGTAAGGGGAACCAGTCATTTTTATCTTTTTAGAATTTTCTTTGGAATTTTCCATTTTAATTGTGGTGTTTCTACATTACGCTGGGTTTGTTGATTACCCGAGGTTGCTCAAAAAATTTCTTAGTTTTCATTTCATATCTAAAAGGAATGGTGTCTAGTGTCAAACAATAAATAATCTTTAAATATTTAACATCAACTTTATTATTTCAGAACAATTTTCAATAATGTTTTCAAACAGCTTCTGCTAATCCAACGCGGTTGTTACCGAAGTCAAATTCACTGTAATATTTACCAATAAATACATCTCCCAGAATCCACAAAGGGCCATCAATATTTACATCGAGTCCCATGAAACCTAATATGCATGTATCTATAACAAGACTTTCTTGCTGAAACAAACAATAACAAACAATACTATAAAAAATTTCATATCAATTAAACTTCAAACAATAACGTAAGTAGAGCTGTTTGATTGTTGAGTAGGAGATGTGGCAGATAGTAATTAGTTTTCTGAGGAGAAAGAAGCTGTGATTAGCTCTGAAAGGAATTCACAAATAATTTTACCTATATTAAATTTATAAGATATTATATAATACTGCACGGCTTGGAAACATAGACCCTAAAAATATTCGCCTTTTACAAAGAAAGTGTTTGTGATGTAGTAAATGATCCAAATAGTATGGATTTGAAATTATGACGTAGTGAAAGGAACTGAGAGGCAGAGATGTGATCAACAAAAAAAAAATCAGTTACTTGGGTAATATTTTACTATGAATGATGTCTCTCAACTGATCAATCAGAGAAAGATCGAAAATACGATAAGAATTGTTCGCAAACAGTTATCTTGATTGAGAATAATAATGTTTATTCATCATTAATGTACAATCAAGTATAATTTTGATAAAACAGTCTCAAGTGATTAGTACTTGTAAGCTGAGTGAAATAAACAATGGCGTCACTGAAGGAGCAATCGTAGAAAATTACTCCTTGTGCGTGATATAGCCTATAAATATAATCAAAATACTTAAGATTAAAATATAAATTTAAAATAAGATTAAGTATCAGTATAAAACATATGGGTAGAAATTGGTAAAAGTATCACTTTCAGGTAAGTTACATATCAAGTGTTTATCATAATCGGGTTCAGAGTCTCATATACACATATATTGCAGTCATACGATTTTGATCCCATGTGAGTATCACATAAGATTTAATATCACAATTGGTAAAAGGGTAACATCCAGGTAGGTTTCACATAACGTGAGTGTCATAATCGAGGTTTAGGGTCACATACACATACATTACAGTATTATAAGTTTGATGAACAATTTGTTGAGGGTTTAAACTATTTTTTGGAATATCTGTCTATTAGAGCATTGAAGCCAATTTTTAACTTTTATTTTAAAAGTTTTGTTACTTCGGTTGGTTTTTATTGTTTCAGGTAACAATTCCCAAATTTTTGGACCTAGAAAGCTGCAGTCACTATGACCCACTGTTTTAATACATTTCGGTACCACGACGCTGTAGTTTCGCCTTCTTGTATTATATAGATGATCTGGGTGCGTTATTTCAATTTTATTATTGTTAATCCCTTGTAACATATTTTGGCAATAGAGTTGTCTAATATCAAAAATGCCGCTTTCGTTATACAGATTATCGGTAGAGTACATCTTTCCTTTGCCAAGGATTATTTGGAGAATTTTTTTCTGCACGATATTCAGACTATTTAAATGCGTATCATTTACGCCTCCCCATCCTATAATACCGTATATAAGTTGGGATGGGATTAGGCTATAATATATATTTTTTAACTGAGAGTTTTCAAGGAATTCTTTCAACAATTTGAATCTTGATATTAATCCACGTAGTTTTATAGTTAGATACGATATATGTAAGTTCCATTTCATATGTCTGTCAATTTGTATACCAAGGTATTTTATTTAGCTGGATTCTGGAATGGATAAATTTTTATTTATATTTAATGGACCCATATTCGGCAAGTTATTGCTATAGGAGGTGAAAGGTAAGTATTTGGTCTTTTCCGCGTTCATAGTTAATTTATTGTA
This sequence comes from Galeruca laticollis, assembly GCA_963921935.1. Lineage (NCBI taxonomy): Eukaryota > Metazoa > Arthropoda > Insecta > Coleoptera > Chrysomelidae > Galeruca > Galeruca laticollis. The sequence continues at coordinate 13,539,969 of OY998176.1, read as the reverse complement.
TTGGAACCATTTAAAGATGTTGTTGAAGTCTTTTTCCGTCTTGTCTTTCAGTTGTTGCCATGTGTTGTCACTGTAAATTACAGCCATGTCATCAGCATAAGTTATAATATTACCTACAGTTGTCATCTTCAATAGGCTTTCTATGAAGATAGTGAATAGTAGGGGACCTAAGACCGTGCCTTGAGGAACCCCGTAAGTGATTGTCCTCGGAGTGCTCACCACACCATCAATATCTACTACCTGTTTTCGGTTCGACAGGTATGATTTCAAAAGATCGTGCGGTTTACCCGGCATACCAATTTTTTCCAGTTTCTCTAGAAGCCTTTTGTGACAAACAGTATGGAAAGATCAACAAAGACACATAGCGACGGTTTAGAAATGTCGAGTAATTTGAAAATGTACGTTGTCAGTTTTAGTATTGCACCTTCGGTTGACCTCCCCTCTCTGAACCCATACTGATTATTGGATAGAATATGTTTTTTCATGAAATTCAAAAATTTTTTCTATGTTTGATATCAAAGAGATGCCTATAATTTGAAATTTGCAGTTTATCCCCACTCTCAAAAAGTGGTTTGATAACACCAGTTTTTAAAATGTTCGGAAATATTCCATTTTCAATACAGCTATTTATAATGTGAGTGAGAGGGACTGTTATGAAGTCGGCTATTTGAATCAGCGTTTCTGCAGTAAAACCGTCATGCCCAGGACTTTTTTTGAGTTTAAGTTGTTTGATTATTTGTGATACTTCTCCAGTGTTTGAGAGGTATAAGAACATATTTTTGTTTATTTCAGTTGTAAAGTCTCTGAAGGAATTTGGTTTTTCGATTTTATTTGCTACTTTTTGCCCTATTCCAATATAGTGTTTATTGAATTCATCACTAATAACCTGTTTGTTTTCAGAGGTACAGTTTTCTTTTATTTCTATTTTGGTTAGTTTTGTTTTTGGGCGAGTTTTGTTACAAATCTCATTGGCACTTTACCAGCGCCTTTTTGTTCTACTTTTATTCTTCCCAATTTCGTTTTGAAAATATTGTTTTTTTGCTTCTCTCATAAGTTTATTTAAGTTTCGTTTGTAATGATTTTATATTTGTTTTATTTGTAGGTTATTGGGATTTTCAATTAGTAGTTTATGGAGATTGTTCTTTTATTTTATTGATGTAGAAAGCCTTGACGTGATCCATTTTTTTCTAGTTTTATCTTTATTTTTTATTTTGATTTCAGATGTTTTCTTTACATGGTATTTCAGTCTGTTTATGAATATTTCACATTTGGAGTTGACGTCGTTTTGCTCATAAATGTTTGCCCATGTTTCACTTTGTAGTGCCACCCGTAGCCTTTTGTAATTTATATATAGTTTTATATTTTTGAATTCTTTATTAACAGTTCTCTCACCCACATCTATTGTTAGAGCAATAGGTCGGTGGTCACTAATTTTATCCTGAAATATGAATGACTTTATACGATCATGCAGTTCTATATTTGCTTTTACAAAGAAATGGTCGAGGCACGTGGAGCTATCTGGTCGAGTGATATCGATTATATAAGAGATGAATTCGAAGTATTCCAAATTATTTTTGTATTCATCAATGTATTCATTTCCTGATAGTAAATCTATGTTCATATCGCCAGTTATTACGTGAATATCACTTGATTTAATGCTTTGTAAATAGTTAAAAAAGTGTTCATTGAAATAATGTGGACATGAACTAGGAGATCGATATATCAAAGTTATTTTAATTTTTTTTCCATTTAATTTTATATTGAGTTCGAGAAGTTTAATGTTTCCTATGCTAATATTTGTCTGATCATAATTGAGTTCATTTTTAATGAATATTATGACTCCATCATTTTTGTTTAATGATGATTCATTGTACACCGTGTTAAAACCTTTTAATCCATATATACTGACATCAGTGACTTTAAAAGTTTCTGTCAATACGATTATATCGTAGTTGCTTCCTAGTTGATTTAGGTGAATGAACAATTCATCTATGTTTTTGGAAATCCTTCTTATATTGGTATGAAAAATTTTTAAGTAACTGAGTCCTTTCTTCAAGTATGTATTAAAGTCTGTGACTTCTTTGATATTTTGTGCTTTGACAGGATCATTTGGATATTCTCTTATAAATGTGTCCATAATTGGTGTGGATTAAAACTAATATTATCAAGTAAAAGTAATAAAAACAAGAACAAAACAGTGACACATATTATTTAACCCCTCAGTATCAACCGGTTCATAATTTTCTAATGTTACTCACTATTTTTATTAACCGAACGTGTTCTTGGCTTTTTTTGTGCGGTTGAGTTGAGTGTGTTGGTTTTTTCGTGTAAGGAGTCTTCGAAGTGCTGGGTCCAGTTTGCAGTTCCGGTAGAATTTTCGTGTTTTCTTCCAGAATTGTAGGTGTGGAAGGGGCGCTATTTGATTTGTTTTCCAGACCATTTAAATTTTCTAGGTCATCTGCTCCATATTTTCCCTCGTGCTTGGCGAGAAAAAGATGTTTTCTCAATATTTTATTCTCGATTCTTTGTGCCGGTGTTTGGTCGTGGGTTATATACAGAGTGGCCCAAAAGTCTGGAAACGGCCAATTATCTCGTAAACTGCTAGTCCCAATTGTACAAAATTTGGGGTACACCTATTTTGCGATACGGAGATTCCAGATTTAATATTTGCAATGTTGCCAGATTTCCTGTTTCTCTTATATTATTAGTAACTTTGGTTTTTCAAATGCATCACCCTGTATATTCAATCATTTTTGGAATCTCCTATTCAATACGAGTTCAATCATATGTAACACTTATGATTTTATGTAGTCTGGAAGGTCTTAAATAAATAAAACACAAGTCTCAATAAATGTTTTAATACAAACTATTTTCAACTACATTAAACCGTAACAATTGAAATATTGCAACATTTTTAACTCAATGGTTACTTTATCAAGTGTTCAAAATGTGCTCCATTTGTGAGTTGACAGTACCCTAATCGATTTGGAGAATGCATCTACCACATTTCTCCATGATTGTCTAGAAATTAATCGAGATTCATCGATAATTCGTTCCCTTAGATCTGCAAGACTTGCTGGTTTAGTTTTGTAAACTGAATTTTTCAAGTATCTCCAATAAAATTAATCTTTAGGATTGAAATCAGGTGAAAGATGGTAAAAATATTTTTACTTTTCCGCACATCCTATCTAATATGCGAGAGTTATTTTTACTATTTCATCAAGAACAACATGAAAAAAATGTTTTTAGAAAAAAACATGTGTGTAGGTCGTCGTCGTTGTCGTCGGCCACTTTTCGTTACATGTCTTGTTAGCGCGATACAGCCTCCGGAGTGCAACAAGTCACCAATTTTATGATTGAATATAATTCAGGATATCGCACAGATGAACCATATTGATTTTCAGTTCACCAGTTCGTTTAAGTCATTCAATATCAGTACTGGAGGACTCTGTATCTGTAACACTTGTTTAATTTTGTTCAGAGCTTCGTTGCGAAATATTTCCCATATCTTTTTGTCATGTAGATCTCTTAGTAGATTTATTGAGTTTGACAAATTGGGGAAAACTGTATTTAGGTATGATCATCCCTAAGTAGTCTCTGTAATTCTGTATGTTTTTTAGCGTTCTAAGTGCTTGTATAGCTACTACCTTATTTGTGTCTACTTATAATCCGTTGGCTGAAATGATGAGTCCTAGGAATCCATTCCATTTATTTTTGTTGAGTTTAAAGCCCGATTTCTTTAGTACTTCAATACCTTCATTAACAGTTTTGCGTAGTTCTTCTGTAGTTTTTGCATGTATGAATATCGATGGATACCCTCACATTTCTAAATTTACTTAGCAAATTTTCTTAAAATTTCTTGAAATATTTCAGGTGCAGACGATAATTCGAATGGCTATCTTGCCCATGGGATAGTAAACGTTAATATGTTTTGTGTTCTCTGTGACAGCTTAATTTGCCAAAATCCTTTTGTGCAATCTAATAGTGCAAAAAATTTAGAACCTTTGATGTTGGCTGAAATATCTCCCATACCTACTAGTGAGTGGAAATCGACGTCTCAGAATATTGTTCACGTCTGATGGATTTATGATGACTACCATAGGACGCACAGCAGGAGTGGGCTCTAACTCTGGCTTTATAACATCTAACTTCACCATTCTGACAAGTTCTAGTTTCACTTAATCTCTTATAGCATGTGGAATTCTTCTTGGCGGTTTGATTTCGAGTTTTGGTTTCTCGATCAAATCAGTATCATACTTGTAATCCCTGTAACAACCCAAACCTTAAAATTTATCATTATTTGTACTTTGACTTACCTTCAATGTTTTGACTCTTGCGATAAGTCCCAATTTATCACAGGTATCGAGCCATAGATAATACGTTGCATTCTGCTCCTGTATCTAGTTTGACTGTAAACTTCACAATTGTCAACTTGTATTTTTTCTGTCCGGTTTTTCTTTTCTCCAGCACCACACAGATATGTATACGTCAACTTCTAAATCTGAACTTTCTTCTAATACTCTATTTTCCTTCCTAAAATTATGTTTCATCTTGGTGCGGCACATTCTAGCAAAATGACCCTTTTTATTGCAAATAATACACGGTTTGTTAAAAGCTGGGCATTATCTGGGTTTAAGGTTCGTACCGCATCTTCTGCAGTCAAAATTATTGTTTTTTGCACTTTTATTTTCTGTCACTGATACTTTATCAGTTTTGCTTTCACTTTCGAATTCGTCCAGTTATTTAGTAGCTTGTTCGCTTGTTTTACAGATAGTTATTGCTTTTTTTAAGTCTAGTTTATCTTGTGTCAATAATTTTTCTCTTATTTGATTAGATGTAATTCCGAATACTATCTTGTCTTTCAGCATTTTGTCAATTAGATTGTGAAAGTCGCATATTTACTTGCTTGTGTTTTTATTCTGGCCAGAAACTCGTTGAATTGTTCGTATTCATTTTATTCTATCTTGAAAAATACATATCATTCGAAAGATATGTTTGTCTTTGACGCAAACTACTCTTTAAATCTATATTCAATAATTTGTGTTATTTTTGTCTGCGTTATCAAGATTGAAACTTGTAAATTTCGATTGCATCTGCACCGATCACAGATAGTCTGGTTCACAAGTCCCATTTTCCTCAGAACCTAAACCGGACCACCGAAAATTATGATTTTGGTCTCATTCGATTCGGAATGGCATCTAGAACATTCTATCAAAGTTGCAAGAGGGGCTGAAAGAAAATGCAAAAGTTTTAAACAATAAAGTAAAAAAAAATAAGGGTTTGGTTTTTTTGAAATATTTCAAAAACTATTTGAGATAATCGAAATTTGAGAAAAGATCCTTAAAGAGCAGGAAACTTCCTAAAAAAAGTCCTACCTGACGGAACTATACCGACGATCCTTATAATTTTAATTTAGCGGCGTAAATAACGGTAAAAACGCGTGGTTCGGCTGCCGCGCGCATCGCCCAAATCTGACACATGAACTAAAAAATTATTTTAACTGATTAAGGAATAAAAAAATTTGGGTACTAAGTAGACATATGAATAAACAATAATCCGTAAAAAAATTTTTATCACAATTTTTTTATCAATTATGCTTTTGTTAATTAGTTAATTTTCACCATTTTATTGTTAACATAAAAACGCTGATTATTTCAAAACAAGAAATCTAAAATTTTTTTTGATTTTTTGGAGCTAATCTTAAAAGGGTTTAGAAGAGATCCCCGTTGGAAAAATTCAAAAATTTTGATTTTTCACTTTTTTATTAACAATGAAAGGCATTAAAAAATTAATTATATAAATAATTCTACCTCGTCTACCAATCCATCGTCCGGGAAATATCCCATCTAAATAACGCCGGACATTTACACCAAAATGAGCTGGAGCTCCATTTTACTGAAACCATATATTATTAAAATTGGCTCCAAACAAGTTTCTCAGTGTAGGTACAATTTCATTTCTAAGTAGAAGTTCATATTTATCTGACGTTAAATTTCCTTCGATAAAAAATGGCCCAATTAACTGAGTACCTACTATACCTGACCATACATTTAATTTTTGTGGCCTTTGAGTATGGTTCTCACGCATCCAGTGGGGAGTTACGTCACTCCAGTACCTTAAATTGTGTCGATTTACACTGCCACAACGTGTAAAGGTTGCTTCATCGGAAAAACATATTCTGTTAACAAAATTTTCATCATTTTCAATTTTATCCATCATTACCTCAGTAAACTCTAATTTAGTCTTATGTAGTATACGTAAGACTGAAGAACGACCTACATCATGTACTTGTGCAACCCTGCGTGAGGATGTATGTGGATCTTCAACAAAACTCTGCATTATATCTAAAGTTTTGTTATCATTCATAACTGTTTTCGGTCTACCTGATCGGTATCTGTCTTTTACTCCTCCAGATTCCTCAAATCGCTTTACAGTTTTTTGTACCGTCGCCTTATGAATAGGAGAACGGTTTGGGATAGTATCGTTGAACAAGTTGGCTACTTCACAATAAGATCTTTTTCTGTCGCCGTACCCTCTCATCATTAGAATAGTAATTCGTTCTTTTTCGTCAAGAGCCATTTTAGAGAAGCAATTTACCTTGCAGAACTTTTCAAAACACATCAAACTACTGTCAGTTTTAGTTAATAATGTAAATGGTGGACAAATGTCAAAATCACAGCATTCTACATTTAAATTACTTCAAATCTACATATTTTTTACTGTTTTATGTATTTAAGACATTCCAGACTACAGAAAATCATAAGTGTTACATATGGTTGAACTCGTATTGAATAGGAGGTTCCAAAAACGACTGAATATACAGGGTGATGCATTTTAAAAACCAAAGTTACTAATAATATGAGAGAAACAGGAAATCTGGCAACATTGCAAATAATAAATCTGGAATCTCCGTATCGCAAAATAGGTGTACCCCAAATTTTGTACAATTAGGACTAGCAGTTTACGAGATAATTGGCCGTTTCCAGACTTTTGGGCCATTCTGTATATGTTCCTTCCTTTCCATTTATTTGAATTTTTTAGAACTTCTTTCTTTTCGAGGGTTGAAACAAACTCGATCTTTATTGGGCAGTTATCCAAATTACCGAGTGAGTAAACGTCGCCAAAATCACTTTCCTTCAATTCTATTCCAATCAAGTCTCTGAGGTGCCGACCCAAATTCCCTGCAACAACCTCTTCTCGCTTTTTATTGAGACCAAAAATCACAATATTTTTTTATTTTGTGCCCTCTTTAAGTATTCCACCTCTTCTTTAAGGTAACCATTTTCTTTCTCCAGTTTTGATACAGTGTTTTTCAAGTCTTTTATGTTTAGTAAAAGCCGAGTTCCACTAGATTCGATACAGTTTTTCAATTCACTACGGTTTATCAAGATGATTTTGATCGCCTTCTCCAGTTCTGTCATCTCAATTTTATCATAAAGTGTAAGATATCTTTTATGCTGATCCCCAGAATAACTTTGGGGTCTGGCAACACCGCTAGTCGGAACAACCTGGATACTGGGAGATCCGAGGGTACAAAGTTCAGTATCGGGCAGTTTCAGTTTTGTGAAATACTTCATGGCAGCCTTGGAACACTTTAAAAAACTGGAATGTACTTACAAGTATTATGCTTGGGTATAAAATGAATTGATTGTGGTACTTGCACTAATTTAAAGTCAGTTTTATTTATAAAACATGAGTATATAACATCACCATGCAACGTTGTCAGATGCAATATCATTGAACTCATTTTTGAATAGGATAAATTAACAGAATTGGTCTTTAAATTTTTCTTAGAAGCTCTCCACATCATTTGAAACATATTTATATAGTGGTTTCTCAATTTGCAGATCTCGCGTTTCAATATTTTCGTCGGAGTCGCCTTGTTGAAAGTTTATTTTTGCTCCATCTCGTATTCTCTTTTATTTCTCCAGTATTAACATTTCTCATCATAGATTAGAAAAAAGACAATACAAATAAATTAATACTTTATAATGTATAAATGATAAATGGGGGGAACTTGGAATTCAAGAAAAATATGAGATACTTTGCTCTGTCACCAAAAATATATACTGACTATCAAAAAATCTTACCTTGAGAACATATTCTTCTGGTTTCAATGTAAATTTATTTCCACCCAGAACAAACTCTACATCTGGCATAGAAGATACTTGGCTGCAATCAATGATACCTTCTCCTTCTACAATGAACGCAGCACCCAACAACTGAAATTAATACTTAAATTTTATGCCGGAAGATATAAATAAGTCTTATGGTCGCAGCATCAAATACAAAACTTAATAAAGCATAACTTAATGCTGCGATTATATTTTCAGCGGAATTAATCATCAAATTATGCAATTATGAATAGAATAATATTCATAGTACTCTACTTTTTCTAGAGGACCTCACAAAGTTACATCGCGTCAACATTTAGCGTACGGTCGCAGTTCCGATTTTTTTCAATTAACAATGCGAATCAAGAGTTACGAGCCAACAATATGCAAACACCTAATAAATACGACACCTTTTATCAAACATTATATTCTCATCTCTATGATATTTGTTCAATATTTTAACACAGTTGTTTCAGTTTCTATCTAGCATTTGTTGGATGAACATACTATTATAATTAAAATATATTTTTTTAAAACGGTCTTCAAACTTAGTGTTAAATAGCGGAAAAGTGTGTATGTTTGATTTCTGAAGACGCTTAGATGAGTATATGGAACATGTTATTCCTAACACATATCTTCTTCTTCATACAATAGGACAAGATCCTGCGTTTTCCTTAAACATTTCCTAGGATGACGAAGACCAGTTTCCATATCAACTTATAGGTGGTCCTTCAGGCGATCAAGGAATGTTTGGTTGTCAACATGGTCGTCCACTTGGTCTATCTATTCTCTTCTACTTCTTCTTACCCATCTTACTATGTCGTATATTTCACATGTTTCTCTTATTTCTTCACATTTCCTCCAGACGAATAAGGCATATCCTGTAATTGATCTGTATTCGTATTTCTGTTGTTCTCATGAGCCGTTTTGTTCCTGTGTTTTAAGGTCTAGTTTGGATAGCGTAAGTCATAACCGGTCTTACGCAAGTATTATAGATTCTTACTGTGCTTCTGATGCTCATTGATTTATTCCTCCTAATTATATCCCTCAAGTATACTTATATTTACGATACATTTGTTGTTTGGGTTTTTACTTCCTCCTTCAGATTCGTAGTACTTGTTAAATTTGACATTACTTTTTCTACGCTCTGATAATTCATACATCGCGAGTGTGCATCCTCTACGTTCTGTAGATACCGCAAAGCATTTTATTTTTTGTATGGATAATCAATAGAATACAATAAGTCACTGGTTCTAATATTTGTTGATTACGAAAAGGCGTTTGATACCATAAATCAAAAAGAAATGCTTCGAGCATTAGCTGATTTTCGAATAGATCACCGATACACAGACATGATAGAACACATATATGAAAAAGCTACTGCCTGCATGAACATACCAAAAAGTTTAAAATAAAGAGAGGTGTTCGACAAGGCGACACAATCTCGCCAAAATTATTCACCACACTACTGCAATACATGTGTAAACAAATAGATTGGGATGGGTTAGGAATAAACATAGACGGCGAAAACCTATGTCACTTAAGATTCGCAGATGATATAGGCTTGATAGCGGATGATATTCACAAGGCGAAAACCATGTTGAGACTGTTACAAAGAAAATGGGTCTAAAAATAAACATCTCAAAAACGCAAGTGATGACAAATCTCGTATTGGCAGGAGGTATATATTTGGAAGTAAATCAAGTCCAAGAAACAACGTCCTATAAATACTTAGGTCACGAGGTAAGCATAACCAGAGATAATGAGGTAAGAGAACTGGGAAGAAGAATAGGATTAGCATGGTCTGCTTTCGGAAAGCTGAGTCATATCCTAAAATCCTCACTGCCCATGTGTCTAAATAGAAAAGTTTTCGACCAGTGTGTTTTACCTGTGGTAACATACAGTGCAGAGACCCTAACTCCAACCAGAAAACCAGCAACTAAAATAAGAGTAGCTCAACGTGCCACGGAAAGACAAATGCTGGGTTTATCCCTAAGAGACAGAATAACGAACGCAGAAATTCGAAGAAGAACGAGACTAGTTGATGCCATAGAGAGAATCGCATCCATAAAATGGAACTGGGCGAGTCATATAGCTAGATTAACAGACAATAGATGGACTAAAAAGATTGTGAAGTGGAGACCGAGACATGAAGCATTTCGAAATAGGGGAAGACCGCTAACACGTTGGCATGACGACTTGAGACATATCCATAAAAACTGGATGCAAGCAGCACAGGATAGGAAGATATGGAGCGCAATCAAGGGAGTCGTATGTCCAGCAGTGGACTGAAGGGGCTGGGTGATGATGATGATGGATAATCACATAATAAATATTTTTACTGTGGCTAGAACATAAATACAAATAAAGAAAATATGACGTATTTTTTACCAAATAATAAAATTAAGTACGGTTCTGTCTTTCAAATCTCCTACGATGTATTTAATAACGTCAACCATATGCAACCAACCATACAACATACAGTCTCTCTAGTTGTCTAATATATCAATTCAATAAATCATAATTTTTGTGTTTGGCCAAACAAGGAAAATGACAGCTGTCAGTCTGTTTCGTCACTTCTGCCTTTTTCTTAATTTGAAGAAATTTGTACAAGTATCACCAAAAATAGGTACATTTCGCCAATAAATGCTCTTCTCAAAATTTTGAAAACTGGTTGTTACTTCATACTAATCTTGACCCCATATGTGCCAAATTTAACGAATTTGTATGTTTGGTTGATTTGATTAAACCCTCCATAATACTTATCAGCGAAACTTGGCTTAAGCCTTCAATTTTGGCCTCAGTGATTCGAATTGATGGCTTTACTATTTTTGGAACCGATAGACCCAACCGTTCTGGAGGGGGTGTTTGCATATACTTCTCTGATGATATAACTAATAATTTTTCTGTATCTGAAATAGATATAACTGTCGCAAACATTGATGATATATGCATTCAAATATCCAAAAGTCTCATGTCCATACACTTAGCCTGCATATATCTTCCAAGCGACTCACAATTGGCAGATAATGTCACTCTTCTTGATAAACTGGATGAGTTATCCATGCTTGACAATCTAGTTATCATTGGGGATTTTAATTTCCCGGATATATTCTGGCCGATAATAAATAATCCTGAGGGCAATAATGCAAAAAATTTGTTTATGCAGTTTATCCAAAACTCGAATCAAACCCAAGTTGTCCACGAACCTACTCGTTTCCGACACAATAATAATCCTTCTACCCTCGATCTTATTTTGACCAATGACGATTGTTTGCTATTATGTCTGGAGATCAGGTCACCTATAGGTAAGTCCGATCATGCAGCAGTAACTGTCAATATTCAACTTAACTTACTCGCTGCTGACGATGATAAGAATTACATGACTATCGAAGTAACAAATTTTATAAATGGCAATCGTACTCTCTCGTCCATCAATTGGGATAACATATTGCCTGATAATAATAACTGTATACATTTATGGAAATGTTCCTATGACACGGTAACAAAATGTTTGAATGAGAATACGAGAGAAAGAAGAATTTTTCGTAACAAATTAAAGCCATGGATGAATAGTGAAATACATGATTTGATAAAACATAGACGAAATTTGTGGAGAAGATTTAAACGCACCAAAAATAATGAAGATTTCTTAACTCACAGAAGATTTCTCTAATACAATAATTAGTCGTCTGGCTAACGCCAGAAGAGGTTTCGAGGAAAGTATTGCTAATAGTGGCAACCCTAAAAAGTTTCTTAAGCACATGCGTTCCTGTCTTTCGTTTAAAGTTGGTATCCCCTTACTTAAGAAAAGTGATGGAGTATTATGTTCATCTAATTATGAAACTTCCGAAACGTTGTCCATTAGTTCTTCTGAGGCTTTTACTTCTGAACCAATTGATGACACTTTGCCTCCAAAATTTGGTACTCCTGTCTTCGAATCCCTTGGTAATATTGAATTTTCACCCCAGCAAATTAAAGAAAAAATATTAAATATCAAGAAGAACACTTTTTCTGGTCTTGATGGTTTGCAAGCAATGTTTCATAAAAAATGTGCAGACTCAATTTCCTATCCACTTCCAATCAACATGAATGCCTCTTTCACGCAATGTTCTATTCCACCAATCTGGAAATCGGCGTCAGTTACTCCATTCAAGAAGGGCAATAAACTGGATCCATGAAATTACCGACCTGTAAGCCTGGTACCTATTGATTGTAAAATTATGGAATCAATTATTAGTGAGGCCATGTCTAAGTTCCTTCTTGAACAAAATGTCATACCTCTTCACCAACATGGTTTTGTTCGAGGTCGCTCTACCATGTCCAATCTTCTTCACTGTAATCATGACTGGACAAAAGCTTTAGACAACAGAGATCCGATTGACGTCATTTATTTGGACTTCTCCAAGGCAAAAAGTCCCAAAAAGAAGACTTTGATATAAATTAGATCACTTTGGCATACGGGGTAGCCTGCATTTTCGGATCTCCAATTTTTTATCGGACAGGATTTTCAAAGTCAGAGTCCGCCGAGAGTTCTCCAATGACAGGGCAGTTTCTAGTGGTGTTCCACAGGGTTCCGTCCTTGGCCCATTGCTGTTTGTTGTTTACGCAAGCGATCTTCAAATATTGGTCTCAAACTCAGTTTATTTTTATGCCATTGACACAAAAATATTTGCTAACCCTTTAAGAGACCATCTCACCCTCCAGAATGACCTACAAACTATACAGCGGTGGTATTTGGACTGGTTGCTTCCCCTGAACAATAATAAATGTAATGTACTCCACATTGGCAAGACCAATCCCAATTTATCATACAACTAAAATGGACAGATACTGAATACGGTTACCAGCCATGATGACCTAGACATCTCAGTGAACTCAAAATTATCGTGGAGTGAACATGTTGTGTCCGTATGCAAGCGCCCGAAATCCAGACTCTATCTGATACAAAAATCGTTCTCTAGAGTGTCACTTGAAACTTACTGTAAATTGTACAAATGTTACGTGCGTTCTATTTTAGAATATGCGGGTCCTGTGTAGTATTCTGATCTTATTCGCGACCAAGTTTTATTAGAAAAGGTGCAAATGAGGGCTACTAGACTTGCATTCGTTCGCGTAAGACCTTCATATGAGGAGCGACTGACTGGGGCGAATCTCATCTCGTTTCATGACCGTCGACTTCGGGGAGACTTGATATTATGTTATAAAATCATTAAGCACAAATTTGATGACCTTCAATCTATGTTTATATTCAACACTGATCTTAGACTGAGACGTCACCCATTTAAACTTAAGGAGTCCTTTAGATCCCGAGTAAGACAGCACTTTTTACCAAACAGAGTGTTTGATGTCTGGAACAATCTTCCTGATGATGTTGTTGACGCACCATCAGTTAACGCATTTAAAAACAAAATTGATAGACTTCTATTTAATAGTTAATAGTGCGCATTGTTGCATTTATTATTTATCTGAATTTGTTTTATTTATATCCTTTTTCGCTGTATAGTTGTTGCGGTTATTATTAAAAACAACGATTTTGTTAATTATTGTTAATTTGTCATTGATTATGTTTATTGGCATTTAAGCACTTATATATGTTCTCAGACCATGGGCTTCATAGTTTCTTACCTCAGCCCTTATTTCTATTGTAATAATAATAATAATATGCGGAAAAGTTAGTTTCAATCTTTAAAACCGTTTATTTGTTAGTTGTTTTTTACTACAAAACTATTATTGTATCAAAAATATAATTTAACCAAATATGTTTTGGTAATTCTTGGAGACACATGAATACCACATATAATCCAGCTGACTTAAAGTCACGCGGAATTAGCCCAACAGACCTAATACGTTCTGAATTTTGGTTTCATGGGCCGTCGTGGCTAGTAAAACAAACTACTTACTGGCCGTCATGTGACTTAACAAAGGTTAGCGCTATTATTATTTTTCTTCCAGAAGTTCGTACAAATAATTTATCCTTTGCTAACTAGATACATGAATTTTAAAATGACATGATTTCGTGTATCGAACTTGTTCGAATTTGATGTAATTACCAAATTCTCCTGTGATTTTCATTTTCCCCTGTATAACACAATTCAAATATTCTGCTCAAAACATATAACTAAATATATCCTTCTTCTCAACATTTAATATTTCTTTACACCAACAAAAAATTCATTTTAACTTTACTACCACATAAGAAATACAGATAAATATAGTTTTCTGAAATTCCAATGAATATTTCGAAGTACCCGACACCTTATCGCTTCATAAAAACTCTGTTATCTGTATCTACGAAACCTTTTCAGGACACAAAAAATCACCCTAACTGCAAATTTTCACTCGCTGTATCTGACCGTTACGTTTCAAATTCTTTTATCCCATTGGTCAAATCCTAATATTCTTCTCCTTCCCCGCACTCACGTTAACCTACATATAAATACGCATAAAACCTCATTTTTAGTCACTTCCCAGTCGTCACTCGTAAACTTCCCAGTCGTCACTCGTAAACTTCTCTGTCGTCATTCATACAAACTTCCCAGCCGACATTCATAGACTTCTCATTAATCCTTCGTTCTCCTCTTCATCATGTAACCGTCGTACATAATGGTACTCATGTTATAACAGCACCCGGCGTTGGTCCAGGTAAACCACATGTGTAATTAATCATTCATTACTCCAGCAGATTATGTGCAAAATAATCAAAGTGTAACACGCGTATGATCAAGTGTGATTCTTAATTGTTTACGCAAAAGAACACGTTATAAATTCCTGCAATATAGTAACATGAAAGTGAAATAATTGTTTAATTTATTCATCCATTATAATCATAAATCCTACACCATATAGTGAATACAATATACGGTCTTTCGAGAAAAACATTTAACAATAAAGAGCTTTCCATTCCATCTGTTAGCCCAAGTGAAAAAAGGGTTAATTAGAACAGAACTGTTTTCAACTTTCACAAAAGCTACAGCGCACCTTTGCATACGTTTTAGGATACATAAACAACATTCGACCTAAAAATAAAAACTATAAAATACTTGGACCACTGACACTCATGAACTTGACAACTCCTTGACTTTTCTAGTTCGTTCGATGTATCATAAATTTCACGATAACTACCACAATCTACTCAATTCTAAGTTACTGCGAAAAAAGACCAAACTTCTTACCCTAAATCCTCTTTTCACTTTTCCGCCCAACCTATCTAATATGCGAGAAAAGTATTGGTTTACCCACAAAAAAGTTGGAATTTTGAAAAAAAGTTTGAGTTATTTTCACGTTTTTCATCAAGAACAACTCAAAAAAGCCGTTTTTAGAAAAAAAAATCCTGTGTGTATGTCGTCGTCGTTGTCGTCGGTCACTTTCCGTTACATGTCTTGTTAGCACGATACAGCCTCCGAAGTGCAACAAGTTACCAATTTTATGATTGAATATTGTTCAGGGCGTCTTATAGATGGACCTTATCGATTTTTAGCTCGCCAGAGGTAGTATAACGGGTGCTATGGTACCTGAAGTGCAACATTTTTTGTCCTTTTTGGAGAAATTTCGGGTTGTTAGTACGATACAGCCTCCGGAGTGTATACAAGTGGTCAATTCTATAATTGGATATTTTTCAAGGTGTCTCACAGATGTACCCTATTGATTTTCAGCTGACTATAGTGATTACAGCGGGTCCTATAAATCCAGATGTTCTGCATTTTTGGTTACTTTTGGAGAAAATTCGGTTTGTTAGCACGATACGTCTCCCAAAGTGTACAAGTGACAATTTTATGATAGAATATTATTCAGGGCATCTCACAGATGCGAAAAAGTTAGTTTTAGTCTTTAAAACCGTTTATTGGATATTCGAATTGTATGATTCGGGTGGGCGGTCGCTTAGACAATTACACTTTTAAAACTTCCAAGAAACATCAAATCATTCTCCCATATAACAAACACTTAACATTAATCTTAACACGCTCCAAACATTCCAAACTTTTACATGCAGGGACACAAGTACTTTTCGCTTCCATAAGAGAATAATTATGGCTACTATCTGGCCGCAGGCTAGTAAAAAACTTCGTACGTTAATGTGTCACATGTTTCAGATTTAATGTCAACCCTGAACAATACCTAATGGGCAATCTGTCTTCACCTCATATCAAACTATCTCGTCCATTTTCTGTCTCCGGTGTAGATTTTGCCGGACCATTCTTTCTTCGATATCGAAAGGAAAGAATCCCTAAAACTACTAAGAGGTTTGTATAATAGACTTATACGGTGGAAGACATCAATAATTAAATACCAGCAGAAATAACAAAAGCATTTACGAACATAATATAGAATAATAATATTGTAATATAGTAATTATTAAATAAGATAACAATTATGTAATATAAATATATAATAATATAGTAATACTGAGCGCATCTACCAACACCAATGCGCCTACTGTAGAGGTGGTAATATGTTAGATATCTGCAAATGGGGTGGTGTCAATTGGGGGAACGTGACTGCCATTTGTGAAAGGAAGGTTTACGTTGAAATCTAAGGATAGTAAAAAGGAATAAATGTCACTCAAGTGGTCTGTGTCAGTCTTTCTGTTAACGACATTATTAAATTGTGAAATAAAAGCAATTTCTAAAAATGATCTCTTAGTTTTGTTAGACTCTGTCGCCAACACCTTTATAGCTTATATAGCTTTGCTACAAAGGTCCTGCACTTGAAAGTTGTAAGTGTCCTAACAACCGAGTGCTTTATTGCTTGCTTACGACGTTTTGTAGTGCCATGAACTCCACTTAGACAATGCAACTACGTTTGTAGGATCAAACAATGGAATCAAGAATTTCTTAATAGTAACAATAAATTACACAATATCTCTAAGGAGGGTATACCGTGACAATTCGTTTCCCCACAATCTCCTCATTTAGGAGTGATATTGTAATCCGGTGTAAGATCTACTAAACACCGCTTTAAACGTGTAATAGATGATGCAGCTCTCACTTTTGAGGGTTTTGTGACTGTATTTGGTCAAGTAAAAGCCTTTTTAAACTCATGACCACTTTATCCATTCCCTAATGATCCAAATGATATCAACCCCTCAACTCCTATGCAATTCTTAATAGGAGAATCATTGACGACAATCCCTGAACTAAATCTTCTTAATATCAAGGATAACAGACACTCACATTTTCAAAAAACACAACACTTCTGGTCAAGGTGAAAAAAGGAATATATTTCACGCTTTCAGAACAGGGTCAAATTTAAGGTGAATCATGCTTCAAGTAGGAACGTTCGAAGGAGACCGCCTGTCACCACTTCTATGGAAACTCGGACGAACTATCGAAATCTACATCACCACACGTTCTGTAACCATTAGAACTACAACAACGGAGCTGAAGCGTCCTGTAGTGAAGATATGCATTTTACCCAACTAAGCTAATTTATTTTGAATCCCTAAAGTGTTTAAAGGTGGAGACTTATGTTAGTTCCCAATACTTCAAAGTTGACACTTATTACTGAGGAAGCAAGATTCCCGCGACAAAATAAGAAAAAGCAGATTTTCTAACCTAACTCTGTTAATTTTGTTTTATGTAGGTTACTTTTGTTATGCTAGAATACTTTTGGCTGCTTTTGAGTAAAAAAATACTACATCATTCTGTGTAGTCTATTATTATTCCATACGTGAAATTCTCAAAATATAAATGATATCACAACATTTACCGTTCGGGTTTTTTTTTGTGAAATAACAACAGCTAATACTATTGGAATGTTTTGGCACCTGACATCCTTGTAATCGTGAATGAGATAAATATGATTATCATGAGAATTTAATAAATTAGTTCTTAGTCTGTTACACTACGAACTCTCTACTTTTTGTAATAATTTTCAAATAATGATAAAATAATTCAATTATATATTTTTCAATGATACATTTTATATGAATTTCTACAATTCTATATGTATTCTTCGCTATTAAAACAAATTTATTGTGAAGCTACCAACACCTCAGAAATAATTTACTTACTTTTTGTAGTTTTTCAATTTCTTTGGTGGGACCAGTGATCAAGCTGGTTCCGGTATCTACTATTGCGTGACATCCACCGCTACAAAATGTTTCTGACTCAATATTAACACTGTCCATCTCAATTTGCCAGTAAGCTTGCCTAGACACTGGTAAGTAAGTAAATTCTCCTTTGTAGTAGTTTGGGTCGGATCCACCAAGTACCAATTCACCTCCAACTGATCCGTTGGGATCTCTTTAAAAATTAGTAAAATAGATTAAAAATGGTGTTATGTGGATTAAAGTCATCTTCTACAGATAAAACGCCACTAACTATTGAAGCATAATGTTTCAGATTCGAGCAATATAGATGCATGCTATATTTCATTTTTCCTACAAAAACCTTGGTTGAAACTATATGGTTCAATATTTGGACAAACAAGTCACTATCTAAAATATTACGTTCCAAAATAACTGAGGAATAAACTCACCTGTTCAAGTAAAAGGAGAATATTGGTTTTTCAACAACGCCTTGTTCAACCATTGTGTTGAAAACTGGAGTGAGTCCATTGACTGATATAGTAGGATAACCCATACCTAAAATACCATCGAATTTACCTGCTACAAAAGCCAAACCTGGTTCTTCGACGGCTTCTGCAAACAGTTGATTTTTAACTAAAATATCACCTACCTAAAAATGAAAACGTGAGTTACTCCCAGCCATAATAAAGTTAAGAGATGTATGGATATTCTAAATATTTAGGGAATAGTATATTAAAGTATAAGTGGATGAAGAGGTCTTTCAAACACGCGCGATTTTTCGAGCACGACGGCGCAGCACGAAATAGAGCAAGTGTTTAAAAGACCAGTTATCCACAAATACTTTACGCTATTTTTTTTATTGGTTCACTTTGAAATCATAAAATATTATTATTATATTATTACTACAAAAAAATGGAAGTCCGTCTTCTATGCCCAGCCATGTTTCATGACAGTCCCTCCTAAATAGTATTTATTTTTATTTGACGTTACGAGGTACTTCTGTCAGATCAATAATCAAAAAGTTTTTTTCATTTATATTTAAAAGGATACGAATATGAATATATAAATAAATATTGCAGAAAAAACCAAATTAGACATTGCTTCACAATGAAAATATGCAATTTAAAAACTAATAAAAAAGTTGTAATTGTTACCATAGGGACTTTAAAAAACGCGCTTGTTGAAAGTTCGATTTAAACACGCTGAGGCGTGCTTTAAGAAGATAGTATGAGGCATCAATAAAAAAAAATTATAGTTAAAGTAACTTTTGAGATTGATGAATGACGTTAGGCTAAAAATAGTATATAATTTCAAGAGAAAGTCAATAAAATCAAGTCTGTATCCTTTTTTTAAACGTATTAACTAACGTTGCTTATGATGGTTGCCAATCGAATATTTTAAAAAGAAAATTAGTCATTGACATCTAGTTTTGAACTCCAGAGCAGAAGTGGAAGTTCAATTGCTTTCCAATCGTATTTCTCAATTGCACAATATATTGAAAAATTGGTATAAATTCTAAAAAATTTGATTTAATAATTATTATAGTCCAGACCAATAAGTGACCTACCTTGTGATTGTCTTAAACTATATCAATATAAAAAAGAACAATATATTAAAGCTTAGATATTATTAGCCATATGGGGACATACTGGATATCTTTTTTCCATTTCAGATGAGTATAACTGCGCAATGATATAGAAAACACGGAAAACTATATCTGCTGATCTTAACAATGATTACTGAAGAAGACAGTTTTGAAATGAAGAACTCCCTAGATTCATCTGTTCATTGACGATTTCATATTGTGTCTTCTAATTACTAACTTTTCAAGGAAATCCAGTTCTTGTTTCTTATCATAAATAAGTAGTACTTTTAGTTCTGTGTTAGGTGGCAATAAATGTTTGGTGTCAACTAGTGTTTTGCCTAGTGCAGCGTTTCATTACCTTTCAGTATTCGCGGCCCAAACGACAGTCAGAAGCTTTGTGCCCATATCGTAGGCAATTTGTGCATAAATTCATTTTTCTAACCATATCTAAACGTTCTGACACGGATAGTTGTTTAAATTTATTGCAAGGGTAAATGAAATGAGCTGCCTTACAAAAAGGGCATTTGGGACGAAGTTGTTTCAGAGGTGCCAAATTATTTTGACTCGTTAGTTCTTTTCGAGTTTGCAGACATTTTAATATCCAATGCCTTCAAAATTTGACATCTTCGCATCAAAACTTTTCCATTTTTGAAGAATCCTGAGATCCTAACTTGTGATTGGCTTAATATATGTTTATAGAAAAAAGAAGAAGATGTGATATTACAAATATTGAAGCTTAGATATTATTAGCCCTATGGTGATATCCAGTTAGGTTACTTCTTGGTCTAGCCAAAAATAACTACTTAACATCAGGTAGGCATAAAATGAAATGTAACTTCTGTCATTCTGATGATGATATTGATTTATCGAAACAATTGTCATTTTTTTAGAATTTTCAATAACTTTTATTATATTGTGGAATTAACTAGAGACCGTGAGTTTCAATTAAAAACACTATTATTCCTAGTATCTACGTTTCGAATTATGTATAATATATATATATATATATATATATATATATATATATATATATATATATATATATATATATATATATATATATATATATATATAATAAATGGATTTATAGATATAAATTATATATATCATTGTACCTTATTTCTAGCAATATGTAATGGTTGATATTAACCATACTATTAACAAACCACAAATGCAAAATTTTCACAAAGGAAACCAAAATAAAAGCTTGAGCTTCGTTCAACTGCAAACGAGCGCTGACCCCCCACCACAACGCCAAGCAGCTGCCGCCGCACCGTTTGGCCGAGCGAGCTAGGAAGCTCGCGTCTACGGGGACCGAGATACTCTGGCAGATTGGCTTCTTGACGTATATGACGAGAACAGTGGCGACTATTTTTCACAAAAAAGAAAAAATTAATGGAAACAAACGTTTTAAAAAACATCATTTATGGACAATCAAGAAACTGCTATTAAACTTTTAAAATCGATGTTTTTTAAATAATTAATATTTTAATATGTATTATTATACAATATATTAATTTTAATATATACCATGAATAATAATTTATAAGCTATTTCTTTCCAAACTCATTTTTAGGTTAAGAAGAATATTATTTGATTGTAATAAAAATTAAATACTAACGGAAATGATTTACTTTTCACTATTACTATCTTGCTTCTTATTTAAAACTTTCTCAAATATTGTGAAAAGGGGCTACTGAAAAGATGGAAACCGCAGACATGCATGTTTCTTGCTCATTAGTGGTCCTCAGTACGGTATAACCAAGTCAGGGTTTAAAACCTGGGAGCAAAGCTATTGACTGAAACTTGAGAAAATACAACAGATTTCAACAGGACAGACGGGAGGGCTATATTGTCTCAGAAATTCGAGACGTTCCAATATTGATGACACAAATGTTGCGTTTGGCATTTGGCAAAGAGCAAAGGAAGAACTATGCAAGACCATGTATTTACATTGAAACAAGTAATAGACAAAAAACTGAGGACAAATCAAAAACTGTACCTCGGTTTTACAGATATACAAAAAGCATTCGACAGTGTTCCCAGAAATCAAATATGGAAAAGTCTACAACAAAGAGTGGTTGGAGCAAAATTGAGAAATGACATTATATGCATCTATGGAATAACCAGGAACCGTTTAAGAAAAGACAATGAACAGTTCGATGACTTCATGACAAAAGAAGTATTAAGACAGGGAAGAGTACTGAGCCGGGCGTTATTCATAATGATGATGGATGATGTACTAAAGGAAGTTAAAACAAAAGTTACACAAATACAAATAGGATGCAGAAATATGGAAATCGTTGGAACATCCGAAAGTGTTTTTGCCGACGATTTAGTACTGTTCTCTAGAAACGAAAATGAGTCGAAACATAATTTAATAATATGGAAGCACATATTAAAAATATGAAACATGACCATAAATATGGAGAAGACAAAAATAATGGTGATGGGACAAGAAGCAGAGAACCTTAATATCGAAATAGATGAAATACAGCTAAAACAAGTGAAGCGTTACAAATATCTTGGAGTCAACATAGAGACCCATGGAAAACAAGAGGCAGAAGTGAATGAAAGAATAAGTGCAGTAGTCAAAGTTTATTACTCGTTAAATAGAATAGAATAGAAATCACAACTAAAACCAAATTGAACGTATACAAGTCAGTTTTTCGACCAGTCCTTATGCATGGTAGTAAAAGTTGGATACTTATAAATACACTCAAAAGTAGAATACAAGCAGCCGAGATGAAGTACTTACGCAGAGTCAAGGGTGTCACCAGAAAAGATCGAATGCGTAATGAAGCAATAAGGGAAGACTTAAACATAGAACCTATACTAAAAACAATTGAGAAACAACAACATAGATGGTTCGGACACCTCTGCAGCTTGGGGAACAACAGACCTGTAAAAATAATCTGGCAAGCTAAAGATGTGAACAAGAGGAAAAGAGGACGCCCGAAGAAAAAATGGAATAGCACAGTAGCAGAAATTCTACGGGAAAAACAAATTACATGGTCAGAGGCTGCATAAAAAGCTAGAAATAAAAAGGAATTGCGGAGGGTTGTCATAACGGATGTTTTTGAACAGTTGTATAAAACAAATGACTAAATTTTATTTTCTCAAGACTGCTTGATTTGCAATAAAATAAAGAAATATTTCAAGCACAAACCATTGGTATGTTAATGATTTTTTAACAATAATATTGCTTGAACAGTTGAGTTTACCCTGTTTTGGAGGAGTAAGAGGGGGTATACATTTTTATCTTTTTATTTACGTAATTAACAGTGGATGTGGTTCGAAGGGGGTGCATTTTAGGACGAACGTTTATTTGGGAAAGTCTTATTTCGATCCCAACAATACATCCCTGAAATATCTACATCGAATTAAACCACCTTGTATAATTATTAAAATAAGAAAGGATAAGGAATTGTCACTTCTTTCGTTATAATCGATATATCACAACCATATACAACGTGAAGAAAAACATTCAAATTGTGGACTAAACGCGCGAAATCAAAGTAAAAAATTCGCATGCTTCAAATATGTCAAGAAGCCAATCTGCCAGAGTATCTCGGTCCCCGTAGACGCTAGTGCTAGGAATGCTATTCTCTTTTGAATGGACCAATTGACGGTAGAATAATGAAAATTTGTGGTAGTAGAGCACCCTGTGGTACAAGAACACGAAATAATGTTCAATAATTCGTCGGGTACACGTTTGGCCGAGCGAGCTAGAATTACTGTTCTCTTCTGAATGGACCAATTAACGGTAGAAAAATGAAAAATTGTGTTGAGTTGGGATTCGACAACCTAGCGAAGTGATCAAAATTTGAAAATTTCAATCAATATTATCACAGAATCTAACAGACTTTGAATTTGTTTATCTCAACTTGTAAAAGTCGCATCTAAAAATATATTTTTTTAAATACTCGTCTTTGAAAGACACACATATTTATAACGTGAAAACATATTTTAAACAAATTTTTCAACGCCAAAATGAGAAAAAACTAGATGGAAAAATTTTTATTTTCGGTAAATGTTCTAAAAAATTATTTAAAAAATTTTTTTTAAATTATTATTTATAAAAATATAACTTTCACTCTGTCGATTGCAACAAACCTTTTCTCAGTATAGTTAATGTTCATAAATTTAGACGCGAATGAAAAAAAAAATTTGTTTCCAATTTGCGCAGCCGCCATTTTGAATTTTCCAAATCTGAAAAAATTTTTAGAAGTTTGCCCTCTATGTTTATCTAGGTTTTGACCTCGATATTAATATTTTATTTATAATTACCAACCAAAAATATAATTTTCGTAAATTTTTTCAATTTTTGGAAAATTTAAGATCGGAAAAATTTTTTTTCAAAAAACTATTTACGTCACCTTCAAGAGCATAAGATTTGCTTAAGTTTTCATCTCTACGATTTTTTTGTAAGAAAGAACACATCCAGAAATAACAAGAGTTTAAATCACTTGAATCTTAGGTGGTCTGAGCTGTGCTTGCAAGCTGCGTCGCAAACTCCAGCGGAAATTATTAGACAATCTAGGAGAGTGATGCTGGGTCAATATATTTTCATTTAAAAATGAATTATGGGAAACTTTTGACTTTTATTTCCTTACTTTCCCGGACTATTTTTGGAAAAGATAGATATTATGCCTGAAATTTTAAGTTCCATAGAATTATTTCAATTTTGAAATCGCAATGTACCACCAGAAACAATATCAATCTACAGCTTTGCTTGATAAAAAATTATGAATAAATGTCCCAATAAAACAAAATATAGAAGATTCGATCAGAATATTGAGGGATTATCCTGTAGACTTTTTTTAAGTTGACACTACCTTTCACTATGATAAAATACGGATAAGGGCAGAACTGAATATATTTCAGTGTGATTGAACTTATTTACCTCCAATGACTGTATCTTTCAATCCACTATAGCTTACTGAAACAATTCATTAGGAAAATATAAAATGAAAAATTACTTACTTGCACATTGTCTGATGAAACGAAGCCACTAAGTGAACCAGAACCGTACTGAATTGCAAAACTTGATCCATTTTTCTGATAAGTTGAAGATTGATCCGCATGATATTTGGAATGGAGTTCTAAAAAATATTAAAAATCTCTTTTATTCACATATATTAAAATAATTTATCAATTTGAAATCCTCTAGTATGTCCCAGTAGTAAACTAAATATTATTCTACTTACGGCAGGCAATATTCGTAAGGCTACATTTTGAGGATGGAACCCAAAGATTGGAAGAACCTGTATCGAATATTACATTGAAAGTTTGGGGTGGAGTACCAATACTTATTTCACCATAATATTGGGCCTAAAAGAACGAAGAAGAAATAGATAACGAAATCATACTTAATAGAATTCAAACTTATGTAGATAAAAATGACATAATACCCCTCGAGCAATACGCATTCAGAGGTGGGCATATCACTGTAGCCCAAATAATCAGAGTATTTAACGAAAAACAAGGCAGTATTGGTGATTTTATATATACAAAAGGCCTTTGACTCCGTATGGCACGAGGGGCTATTGTACAAACTCATTAAAACAAAACTACCAGATTATTTAATAAAAATTATAAACTCATATATTTCAAATCGGCAATTCTACTCCAAAGTCAACGATAGCGTAGCTGGTCCATAAACGATTCAAGCTGGAGTCCCTCAAGGGTCTGTTTTATCACCTTTGTTGTATTCACGTTTTACTCATGATCTCCCCACCTCACCACAAATCCTTACAGCCATGTATGCGGATGACACCTGTTTCGTATCATCTGCATCAACATAAGAAACTGCATTACACAATGTTCAAACTCACATAAACACTTACATTCTACCTTACATGATAGATGAAAAACTTACAATTAACACCTCCAAAACAGAGTTCCTGTTACTCAGGAGGAGAGCAAGGAAAAACTTATTGCAATTACAGCTTTGTATAGATGGGCAATACATCAATCCCAGTAATACATTAAAATATTTGGGCAATACTGTGCATGGCAATACAAATGCCAATGCGCATATTGCCCAACAGTTATTGAAGGCGAAAATTGCAATGAGTAAACTTTACCCGTTAATTTGTAAGAATAGTTATCTCTCAACAATAAACAAAATTACAATATATAAACACATTATTCGACCTATATTAACATACGCAGCTCCAGCATACTTTACATCCACAAAGCACAACTTTAACACATTACAGGTGGTACAGAATAAGTGTCTCCCTATGGCAATCAAATACAGTACAGTTTACCCAAGACTTCCCAAAAATACTTGGCTAGATGAACAAGCAAATATACCTACTATCAAGGACTTTATAACCAAAATATCCACAAATTTTTACAATAATTGTCTCCCAAAAAATCTTAGTGACACACTCAGAGCCGCTAGTCGCGCAGAAGACACCCTTGATAGTGGGTGTAAGCTTCTGCATGGTACATTATTCTCATAATAAGTTGTTTATCTCATAACAACCAGAACGATCGAATTAGGGACCAAAATATCCCTCATTCATAATAATTAATTTTACCAAATCATAAACAACATCTGTCATGTTACTGCCCCTCATAAACTAATACATTGTTCGATTTTGAAACCCTGTTTTTCAGCCGGTTTTCAGGGGTGACTCAGTCGAAAAATCTGGAAGTCATATTCATATATACGGTACAAAGTAAATATTTTCCACAAACAAATGGGAAATGCAGATGCAAGGAACCATGTTTCTACAGCTCAATGACAGCACAAGGGTAGCATGAAAGGCCGGAACATCGGCCTCACTGTTTTTGTTTCGTACTATCTTTGTAAATTTTAAACTTATCAAATATTGCGAATAAAGACATTTTTAAATTAAAATAACTGTCTCGACCCTTACTTCGTGGAATCTGCTCATAATAGTGTTTTAAATGAAACTCACGGTTTCTAGTTAATTCCACAATATAATAAAAGTTATTGAAAATTCTAAAAAATTGGCAATTGTTTCGATAAATCAATATCATTGTCAAAATTACAGAAGTTACATTTCATTTGATGCCTACCTGATGTTAGTAGTTATTTTTGGCTAGACCAAGAAGTGACCTAACTTGTGATTGACTTAATATATGTTTATAGAAAAAAGAAAAAGATGTGATATTACAAATATTGAAGCTTAGATATTATTAGCCCTATGGTGATATCCTGGATATCATTTTTCCAATTAAGATCAGTATATCTGTGCAATGATATAGAAAACCAGGAAAACTATATCTGCTGATCTTTACAATTATCACTTAAGAAGACAGTTTATTAATGGAGAACTCCCTAGATTTAACTGTTCATTGACAACTTCATATTGTGGGTTTCTTGAATGTCTTCTAATTTTAATTCTTCGAGGAAATCCAGTTCTTGTTTCTTTTCACAAATATGCAGCACTTCTAGTTTTGTGTTAGGTGTCAATGAAGTAGATGTTTTGCGTAGTGGGATTTATCTGGTTGTTTTAATCTGTATGATCTAAGTGTTCACTGTATCGGATT
The DNA here is from genome assembly GCA_963921935.1 of Galeruca laticollis. Taxonomy (NCBI): domain Eukaryota; kingdom Metazoa; phylum Arthropoda; class Insecta; order Coleoptera; family Chrysomelidae; genus Galeruca; species Galeruca laticollis. The sequence continues at coordinate 13,512,710 of OY998176.1, read as the reverse complement.
TCAAAATTCCTAAGGGTCTGACCCAAATACATTCTGGACATTTAAGTATATATATACCTAACTTCTTTAATAGTGCTATTTTTGTTTTTACATTTAACAATTTTGTACTAACGTTACTTTCTATTTTCAAAGAAACTGTTGTATTCGTTGCTGAAGATCTTATCTTTGAAATATTATTAGAAATATTTCCTGCATATGTGATGGTTTTTATTTCATCAGCTTGTTTAGGAAATATTAGTTGTAATGCAACTTTTTCCTCTTTTTTACTAATTAGCTCATTTATCATATCTAATGGATAACCGTTGGATGTTGCTATTTGTCTAATTGTATTATTGTCTCTATCAAAATTACATTTGTTCATAGGAACTGATAAAGCTCTATGTATCATTGAATTATATGCCGCTAGTCTGTGTGACATAGGGTGATTGGAATTGAATGGAATTGTCACATCAGTCTGTGTTGGTTTTTGGTAAATTGAATAATCAAGTACATTATTATCTCTTTGAATTTCTAAATCAAGAAAATTGATTGAGCTATTTTCTTCAATTTCTAATGTAAATTTAATTTTTGGGTGTAAATTATTAATGTGGTTGAAAAATACATCTAATTGTCGTTCACTATCCATAAAACAAGCTTAATATGTCATCTACATATCTATACCAGAATAAAATATTTTTCGAAATATTACTTACAAAGATCTTTCTTTCTAAATTGTCCATAAACATGTTTGCTAAAATAGGTGATATAGGGCTTCCCATTGGTAAACAATCATTTTGAATATATATCTTATTGTCAAAAGTGAAATAATTCTGATTAATGCATACATCAAACAAATTAAGTATATCTGATATTATTCCTGGATTAATATTTTTATCTACTAGTAATTTTCTAACAAGTATTAGACATTCTTGATTGCTTTCAACTTTTTGATTAGTTCTATTGGATTTCTAATTGAGTACTGAGATTCATATCCGTTAAATGATATCCAGGATATCACCATAGGGCTAATAATATCTAAGCTTCAATATTTGTAATATCACATCTTCTTCTTTTTTCTATAAACATATATTAAGTCAATCACAAGTTAGGTCACTTCTTGGTCTAGCCAAAAATAACTACTAACATCATGTAGGCATCAAATGAAATGTAACTTCTGTCATTCTGACGATGATATTGATTTATCGAAACAATTGTCAATTTTTTAGAATTTTCGATATCTTTTATTAAATGTATTATGGAATTAACTAGAAACCGTGAGTTTCATTTAAAACACTATTTTTAAATTAATTAATTAGATAACAAGTTATTGTTACATTTATTTCCTACAATAATGTAATCGCCTAATAAAAGTTACAGTACATTGAATTTCATTACCCTAACTTCCTGTATATGAAGATATTACTTCCGGACGCTGACTTTGCTAAAGGTAGACTGGAGCAACATGTGGCAACTTGTAGCAATTTTATGTTGCAACAAGCTGCTAAATATTTTAATTCATTGAACATTGACTTAAAACAAAATGCCCTCATTAGTGCAACAATGTTAATGAATGTTTGCACTTCTCGAATCTCAAATTTAGTGGAGTACAACATTCTCTCCACACTGCTGTAGTTTCGTGACATGATGGAGGAAGACTTATTAACTGCTACCGCGTGCTTTCTAAGTTTGAAGAAAAGGGAAGAATATGGTTTACAGGAATTATTATCGGTTTTAAAGAAAGATGACGTTTCATTAGATCTTCGAACCGATGAGTGCTTCAAAATTTTTTTGCGCATGAGTAGTTCAGATATGGAATTTTTGCTGCAGAAAATTGCACCAGTGATTAGAAAAGCAGATACATACTGTAGAAAGGCTATACCTCCACAAGAACGATTAGCTGTAACATTGCGCTTTCTGGCAACTAGAGATTCCTACAGGAGCTTGATGTATTTATTTAATATTTCGAAACAAGCTATCTCAAAGATAGTACCATAAGTATGTGCTGCGCTAGTAAACGCAATTAAAGACCAAGTTAAGGTAAGTAACTTTTTTTATTGATAAATTTAGAACTTTTACATGTTACTTAATTGAAATGCCTCTGCGATAATGTTTGAAGAACCAAAAGCAGTAGAGGAGTCTGAAGAGTTTTGTATGTATGTTTCCGTTGGTGTGCTGCAATACGATGAATGTAGTAGTTTTTTAGTAATAACAAAACTGAAACAAGATAAGCCACCGAGAATTGAACAAGATAATAAGAAACGGAAAAAATACGATTTAGAAAAATTGAAGGACGAGACCAAAGTAAATCACTTCCAACAAGAAATCAATAGAGAATTAAATTTAAGACCTTGCGTTGAGCAACTAGAAAAATAATGGTCATGAATAGAAACTGTAATGAGAGATGTAACAAATAGGATACTAGGGAGCCCCAAGGGAAGAAAAAAAGATAAGTGGTTTGATGAACAATGTAAACAGGCGTTGGAAAAAAGAAATAAAATCAGACAAAGACTATTGAAAGAAAACAGTGAAGAAAATAGACTAGAGTATAAAAAAGCAAGGAAAGAAGTTAAACAAATATGCAGAAAGAACAAATGAAATTACTTTGAAAGGGAATTATTAGAAATTGAAGAAGCTTATAAAAATAAAGAAGTGAGAAATTTTTATCATGAAATAAGAGAAGGGAAAGGTCACAACTGGAAAGCATCCTATTTTTTGAAAAGGAAAGGGAGATATCTAATAGGGGATAGGGAAGAAAAAATAAATAGATTTGCACAGTATTTTGAGGAATTACTAAATGACAGTGAGGAAGAACTAGGCGAAAATGATAATGAATCGGAGGAAGAAAATTGTGATGAGGAAGATCTAGCCATAACGGTCCCAACAAAATTGGAGGTGACACAATGCTTAAAACATATGAAGAATAATAAAAGTGCAGGAGAAAACAATATTCCAATAGAAATTTTAAAATATGGAGGCGAACAATTAACGGAGAGAATATGGCAGTTGTTAAAACAAGTATGGCGAGAAGAAAAAATCCCTAAAAATTGGAACAAGGCATTAATAATTCCAATCAACAAAAAAGGTCCCAAGAGAGAATGCGATAACTACTGCGGAATAGCACTTTTAGATGTAATATACAAAGTTCTGACAAAAATACTTAAAAATCGATTAGACAAATACCACAATGAAAATGTAAATACCAAGGAGGCTTTAAAGCACGTAGATCGACAATAGACCAAATTTTCATTATGAAACAACTTCAGGAGAATGCTTACGATCAAAATTTAAGTCTGCATATGCTATTCATCGTACAGACAGGCCTATGATACTATCAAAAGAAAAAAAAATGTATGAGGCAATGAGAAAGTTAAAAATACCCGTTACATTGAGAAGATTAGTGGAAATGACCATAGGAAAAACCGAGAGCAAAGTAATTTTGGAGGGCAAAACTTCTAACGAATTCAAGATAGAGAAAGGTCTGAGACAAGGAGACCCATTATCCACAACCCTCTTTAACCTAGTTCAGGAAATTATACTAAGACAAAGTGGTATTAAAACCCGAGGTTTAATTTATGGGAATAAACATCAGTGTCTAGCTTATGCGGACGACATAGTACTTATGGCAAGATCCAGGAAAGAACTGCGTATTTAAGCTACTGGAAGAGAAGGCAAGAGAATATGGTCTAGTGATCAACGAGAAAAAACAAAATACATGGTAATGAAGGATAATGAAAAAACCGATATTATTATAAATTGTAATGGAAACAAAGGCTACAAAATAGAAAAAGTGGAACAAATCGAATATTAGGGAGTCACTATCACAAATAAAGGAGACGAAGAAAGGGAAATAGAAAAAACGTAAAATGCTCAGGAAGATTTAGGGCGGAATTAAAGAAAATGGAATATACGGAAGAAGAACAAACAGAGACTTATCAGATTTGTATAATCACCCAAGTATAACCCATATGATTAAAGCACAGAGAGCGAGATGGTTAGGACATATACGTAGAATGGCAGAAGATAGATGGGTGAAACGAGTGCTGAAAGGGTGAGAAGGTGGTAAAAAGAGAAGAGGAAGACCAAGGAAGAAATGGTTGGAGGAGGTTATGAGAGACTTGAGATCAGTGGGAGTAAGGGACTGCCAAAACGAGGCGAGTAATAGAGAAAAATGGAGAGAGAGAGTGAAATATCTCGAAGCCGAGGGCCAGATAGGCCTGTAGTGCTGATATATATACATATATATATATATATATATATATATATACGAAAGCTGAAGGGTAGTGACCGTTGAACACAAAGCTGCAAACAATCTAGTAGGGATGCGGTCAATATAGGGCTAACCAAAAGAAAACTATTTTTTGACTAGTTGAGCTTTCGGAAATTGTTTATTTCCTTCATCAGAACATCTACAATGGACAAAAAAAATTTCAAATTGATAAAGCTGAACAAATATTTGAAAAAAACACAATTTACTCACCAAAATAAGTTTTGAAAATTATCCATCAAGAACATCACAAGAGTTTTAACAGGAGCATGAAATTAATTAACAAAAATCGAGATAAAAACAATTTTCTGACAGTCTAAACATCTAAAATGATCATATCTACAATATCATGTAGAAATGTAAAAACTTTGAACTAACACAACAATTAAAATACAGTCAGAATGAATATTGAAAACGATATACCAAGGGAGAAAGGTATCTATTTCAAAGTTAGTAATTATTGGTTTTTGTCACGAAACAAAAAGAAGACCAATTCTTCTAATGATATTATTAGCAGATTAGATATCGAATATATTCATACAGTGATGATATGAATTGGTGTTGTAAAATAATATACAGGGTGATATATAAATGTTGAAGTCAAGAGATGAAATAACTTAGTTATTCTACAAAGTAAATAGATAGGTATAGATTTTGCTAAATCCATCAAGATCAGACTTTTTGTTTAGACAGTTATTTATATTTCTATGTATGTGACACATCTCAAGAAAAAGTCTCTTATTGTAATTTTTCTCCCTTGCAAGTATTTTAGTATTATCAAATACTTGCAAGGGAGAAAAATTACAATAAGAGACTTTTTCTTGAGATGTGTCACATACATAGAAATTTAAATAACTGTCTAAACAAAAAGTCTGATCCTGATGGACTTAGCAAAATCTATACCTATCTATTAACTTTGTAGAATAACTAAGTTATTTCATTTCTTGACTTCAACATTTATATATCACCCTGTATATTATTTTACAACACCAATTCATATCATCACTGTATGAATATATTGGATATCTAATCTGCTAATAATATCATTAGAAGAATTGGTCTTCTTTTTGTTTCGTGACAAAAACCAATAATTACTAACTTTGAAATAGACACCTTTCTCCCTTGGTATATCGTTTTCAATATTCATTCTGACTGTATTTTAATTGTTGTGTCAGTTCAAAGTTTTTACATTTCTACATGATATTGTAGATATGATCATTTCAAATGTTTAGACTGTCAGAAAGTTGTTTTTATCTCGATTTTTTTTAATTAATTTCATGCTCCTGTTAAAACTCTTGTGATGTTCTTGATGGATAATTTTCAAAACTTATTTTGGTGAGTCAATTGTGTTTTTTTCAAATATTTGTTCAGCTTTATTAATTTGAAAATTTTTTTGTCCATTGTAGATGTTCTGATGAAGGAAATAAACAATTTCCGAAAGCTCAACTAGTCAAAAAATAGTTCCCTTTGGATCAGCCCTTTATTGACCGCTTCCCTACTAGATTGTTTGCAGTTATATATATGTATATATATATATATATATATATATATATATATATATATATAAATATATACCTTTGTTAGTGAACTGTTTCATATTTTTAATATCCGTAGTTTATTTTTATACAACATAATGGATTCTCACCTCAATTCGGAGGTAAGTTCGCACCTGTTGCGATTTCTTCTATATTATATCTTACTTATCAACTACAGTATCTTAATGCTGTTTTTCCATTTCAGTATTCCTGATGATGAGGACAATCATCCTCGAAAGCTTGAAAATTTTCCGTTAAGAGTACACGTTTTCCGTTTCTTTTTGCTGCTTTCCCCAATATTCACCAGTTTTATTCCTAACAGTCAGCAAAGACTATCTTCCTTTTAAATATATATATATATATATATATATATATATATTATGCGAAGATGTATTATAGAAAGAATTCTGTTAATGATATAATATAAAAATCGCAAGCAAATACCAAGAAGTTCTTTTTAAAACAAAAAATCATCCTCTGTTTGCTTAAATGAGAGTTTGTTTACAATTTACACAATTATTCGATCGTGATATGTCAAAAGTGCTGAATAAAACCATCTGTGATCTGACTAATCAGGAATCTACAGAATTGCCAACTCAAATTCACACCACTCCTCCTAGTTTGAAAACAGGGATTGTGTAATTCTATTTTATTTAAAAAATTTAATTAATGCGAATTATAAAAAATATTGTATAAAACTTGTGTACAATGTATTTCTGTATGACTCGTGATTTGCGCAACTCACCGCTTCGCGGTTCGTTATCCAAACTTCACTTGTACTAAAAAATTATTTATTGTGACACTGGTTTTATAAATAACTATACTGTAGTGCTTGAAGCTAGATATCTATCATGTATCAAATTTATATCGCAAAAAACAATTTTGGAAAAATTACAAAGGTTATTTCAGATGACCATGTAGATAATGTAGCAAAGAGATTACATTATTAGATGATAATTTCAATAAATATTTATTTTTCGATACGATCGGAATATTAAATGTCAGATACTCAAATGACTGATTGAATAAGTGATTTTATCGATTAAAATTCATCGTGATCACAGCACATATTGTTTTGGTAATTTATAACATCCAATGAATTTTGTTATCCGTAGCAATGGTTTATTATTATCCAAAAACAAGACTTCATTGCCAGGGCAATCTGATAGTTGAGCTTAACAACAAAATAAATGTTGATTTAAGACTTTTAATATTCTACCAAATATTCAAATACAAAGAAAATAGTCAACAATTACTCCATTACTTTTTTATAACAATAGTGAATCAATTATAACATGCTCTTCACAATTTCAATGTTTTCCTAGTTAAACATTGATTTAACGGAATGCTTAGAAACATTCTGATTATAACGTGTTGTACATAGTATAGAACACGTGGTATCAACACAAGAGAGGATTGAAATCAATCATAGATTACCTAATAATAGAACAGCAGAGTTCCTCAAGGATACAGGATGTGAAAGTGAGTAGAGGAGCATGCTGTGAATCCGATCACTGCTTGGTTAGGGCCAAAATCTACATACCATTTGCAGGAACACTTCGGGAAGACACACAGAATGATAGATCCAAAATCGATTACCCCCGATACAACTTGGATGGCTTAGAAAATGAGAGTACTCGCATACTATACTCCTGGAGACTGGAACAAAAACTAACTGCAGCAGAAAGAACCACCGAGGAAGAGTATGAACATATAAAATCATGCATTAAGGAAGCTGCAGAAGAAGCTCTCGGACGAGAGGTCCAAAAGACAGTGGTGGTGGGACAGAGAGATTGAAGAAAAAATCAAACAGAACAAAGAAATGTATCAAAAACTACTACAAAACAAAGACAACGAAACTAGAACACAGTACAGGAGAATGAACAGGAAATTGGAACAGGAGATAATAAAAAAAAACAGCGCATGGGAAAACAAGTGTGAACACATCGACAGTCAAATAGGAGGCACAAGAAGCTCGGAAGCCTGGAAAACGATCAAATCAATAAGAACAACAAACAAGACAAACACCGTGCTAAACAACATATCAGATGAACAATGGCTACAGCACTTTCGAGACTTACTTACCGAAACAAGAAAAGAATTTCTGGATGAAGAAGAACCCACTATTTTAGATGGAAACATCCAGATAACTATTTAGCACGTAAGGGAAGCAATAAAACGAACGAAACTAAAAAATTCCCTGGCCCCGGTGGAATATATCGTGAGTTGATCAAATACGGTCCATCAGACTATTAGAAATGTTTCGAAGCCTCTTTGGAAGATGTCTAAATGGAGATACCATACCTAAAGAATGGAGAGAGTCTTATACATCTCCTATTCATAAAAAAGGCTCAAAAAACGATCCCAGGAATTATAGTGGAATCGCTGTAATACCAACCATAGGCATAATATACTCAAGAATACTGAGAAACCTAATCGAAGAGGAGATCATGTAGGAACAGCCTGAAGAGCAAGCAGGTGTTCAAGCAGGACGATCGACTGTGGACAATGCTTTCCCCCTTAGAATAACCTTAGAGAAGAGAGTGCAACGAAACCGAGAGACCCATGTGGCTCCTATAGATCTAGAAAAAGCATATGACAGCGTACCCGTCTCAAGACTATGGAAGGAGGTGGAAAACTTGGAGATCAATAAAATTTTGATTCGGGCTACACAGAACTATTATCAGAATAACTCCATAAAAATTAAAATAGGAAATAAGATAAGCACATCTTTCAATACGACAAAAGGATTAAGACAAGGCTGTTGTTTATCTCCTACACTTTTTAGCTCTTGTGAAATGGGTAAAAAAATGTAAAACCATAGGCGTAAATATAGGAGATGACACATTATTTACGTTGTTCTTCGCAGATGACCAGATAGTAATAGCTGAAGACGAAGATGATCTCGATTACATGGTCAGAAAACTAAAAGAAGAGTACGAGATGGCAGGCCTTCAGATGAGCCTCGCGAAATTCGAATACCTCATAGTAGGCAATGAAGAGGTAAACGATCTAATTCTGGACACCGACACAATAAAAGGAGTTAAACATAGTAAGTACCTTGGAATAATATTCAATGAAAAAGGGAATAGTGAAAACGAAATCCAAGGAAGAATCAATAAAGGTAGAGCTTTAACAAGAACGCTAAACTCTCTTCTCTGGAATAGAAAAATTACAATAGCCACAAAGAAGAGCCTAGTCCAAAGTGTAACCCTTTACGGTTCGGAAATATGGGATGTTACCAAGGTCAACAAAATAAACTCATGGCAACCGAAATGGATTTCTTAAGAAGGAGTTGCGGACGATCAAGGCTTGAAAGAGTCAGTGATGACGACATCCGAATGCAAATGCAAATGGATAGAAATATACATGAAGACATAGAAAAAAGACAGCTAACTTGGTTCGGGCACGTGAAACGGATGAACTCTGACAGATGGCCCAGGAAGGTTCTGGAATGGACACCACCGGAAAAAAGAAAAAGGTTTTTGATAGGAAAAAATGGAAATTGGGGACGGAGAAACGGCAACAGCTGTAAAAAAATCCGTTATATATATATATATATATATATATATATACAGGGTGTCCCGGGACTAATGGGAAAAAAGTCAGGTGCGTATAATATGAGCCAAAATAATGTTAGTACTCCATATAAACTTTTTATATGCAGGCCCTCGTTTTCGAGTTATAGGCCTCCAAAGTTTTAATTTTGAATTTTGTTTTTATTTTTATTTTTGTACTAGTTATTTGATCTTAATAAAATTCACGGTAAAGCTATAATGTACGTGTATGTTTATTTTGGCAAGGTAAACAGATTTACAGTAGTGCCTTGAAGCCAGGGACGGACTACTCGCAATGGTTATTGATCCAAAAAATTTGCAGGGATAGCACACCCTGTATGAAATTATCGAAATGGACTTCCCCACACATTAAGCTAACGAAAAGGTACTCTTGTTGGAATTCGATAAAATATGCCGTTTGGCTAATATTCACAGTTTTATTAATGCACTACGTACCAATTTACGCATTCACTATTTTTAGAAGTACGCAACGAGGTAAAAGTCCTTAATTTAACAGTTGTTTCAATGGCAGAATTCACTTTTATTGAGTATGCAGATATGCACTTAATGTATCAACTGGCTTCTCGAAACTGTTTAGAGGCCAGAAGGCTTTATGCAGAACATTTTGCAAACAGTGCATTGTCAGATAGACGAATGTTTGAGCGTATTGATCTCAGGATACGAGAAACAGGTATGAATAAGTAAATGTAATTTTCCATGTTTACAAAATAAAATTTTAAAGTTTTTTGCCAAGAAAAGGTGGAGAAGGTCCAGTACAAAGCGTGCGTACTGTGGCAGTTGATCAAGACTTGTTAAATGCAGTTGATAATGGACCATCAACGAGTTTACGAAAATTACCAAGAGAACATAACGTCTCGAAATCAGTTGTTCATCGCGTCCTGAAAGAACAGCTGTTATATCCTTTTCACATGGAAAAAGTACACTGTATGACAGTGGCTGATTATCCTGCACGACTTGAGTATAGCCAGTGGTTTCTGCGATAACAACAATCAGACAATACATTTATTAGTAATGTTCTCTTTACGAACGAATCCGGTTTCACCAGAGATGGATTCATAAATTCTCATAATATGCATTTATGGGATGATGTGCATCCATATGGCATTATCCAAACTAGGAGCCAGTATAGATTCATGGTTAATGTTTGGACATGAATAGTTGGCAATCATTTGATAGAGCCATACTTTATTGACGGTACTTTAACCGGTCAGAGATATTTGGAGTTTTAGCAAAATGAGTTATGGAACCTGTTTGATGAGGTGCTACTACAAACTCGTAGAAATTTATGGTTCATGTCTGATGCATTTCAGTTTAGATCTACGACAGCATTTACACACAAGGTTTCCTAATAGATGGATTGGTCGTGGAGGCCCTATTCAATGGCCACCGCGATCAGGAGACGTTAATGCTATGGATTTCTTTCTCTAGGGCTATCTCAAAAGTAAGGTATACGCAACAGCTGTGCAAACAAGGCAAGATTTAATAGACAGAATTGTGGTACACTGCAATGTTATTAGAAATAATATGAGATTGCTCTTTCAAGTGCAAAGAAACAATCTTCGTAGACTTAGAATATGCGTGGAAGTGGGAGGAGCTCACATTGAACATTTATTAGAATAATGTTAGTTTTTGTTGTTGTTTAGGAATTAGTTGTAGTCTAATGTTTTATAACTTGTGTTTATTGAGGTTTTCTTAATAGTTTAATAATGTTGTGTTCGTAATTTTGATTAAAAGCAACTAATTACGTTGTTTGCGTACCTATTTCATTCTCATTAAATAAGTTCTTATTGTTTTTATCATCTGCTTTCATCAAATCATTTTTTTGTAGTACTGTATGAAAATGTTGGACATCGTATTAGTAAGTTAGTTAGGTAAATTGGTACGTAGTGCATTAATAAAACTGTAAATATTAGCCAAACGGCTTATTTTATCGAATTCTAACAAGAGTACCTTTTCGTTAGCTTAATGTGTGGGGAAGTGAATTTCGATAATTTAATACAGGTAGTGCCATCCCTGCAAAATTTTTGGATCACTAACCATTGCGATTAGTCCGTCCCTGGCTTCAAGGCTCTACTGTAAATCTGTTTACCTCACCAAAATAAACTAACACGTATATTTTAGCTTTACCGTAAATTTTATAAAGATCTAATAACTCGTTCAAAAAATAAAAATAAAAACCAAATTCAAAATGAAAACTTTGGAGGCCTATAACTCGAAAACAAGAGCCTGCATAGAAGAAGTTTATATGAAGTACTAACATTATTTTGGCTCAGATTATACGCTCCTGACTTTTTTTCCATTAGTCCCGGGACACCCTGTATATATATATATATATATATATATATATATATATATATATATATATATATATATATATATATATATATATATATATATATATATATATATATATAAATATAGTATGTAGTAGGGAGTTTGAAAATCTTATAATATTCAAATGAATTTATCAGAACTTACGTCTAGGTAGTTGCTTAATATGACGTTTGATCCTTCATTAACTTGACCATATTTTTTCAACAAATCTTCTTTAATGTTGGGGAAACCATTTTTCCGTATAAGATTCCTTGCTGAATCGAATTTCTTCAAAGGAATCCTGAAAAGTGAAACAATATTTTGAAAAACACAAAGCAAAACACTGTTGTATCTCTTATGCGCTATTGATACACCAGTAACAGAACAATCTACAGTAGCCATATTTGCAGATGACACATGGCAATTAGTAGAGCTAAGCAAGAAGATAATAAAATACCGATGGAAACTCCAAGAGGAATTAAATCCAGTCAATGTGAGGACGAAAACCTACCGCATTAGACTTGACGAAAATAAATCGTTGCATGTAAATTTTACGAATTAACACACTTGTCAAATACCAATAACTAATAGAAGTCATAATATTCTATATACAAATACAGTTAAGTATCTAAGCATCAACTTAAATGGGAAATTACGATGGAAAGAACATTTAAAGAAGGATTAAACCTTTTAAGATAGCTTAAAACTAGAGCACAGTGTATAATGTTACCAAGAAAGAACAAAACTGAAAAAACATCTTTGTTTAAACTCGGTAAAACACTTTAGTTTTAAGATCCTAATTGAAAAATATTGCTCGTCAAGTATTTGACAGTTCTCTTATTTCAAATTTTAAAGAATTTCATTTAAATTTTTTTATGCAATACTTTTGGCAAACCCTGTATCGTCTATAAAATCAATATGCTTGAAAAACCCTGTATATGTGAGATTTGGCACATTATTTGATTTCCGATGACATTTACCTGTCACCATTGAAAAAGATATTTACGGTTAGAGAAAATATTAGTCATGATAGACAAGAAGTAATAAAAGTATCCCAAATCTTTGTTATAAGAAAATAACAAGTTTAGGTTTTTTTTCAAAAAAAAGGAAAGTTTGTAACGACAGTAGAATAGGGTTATTTATTTGAAAAAAATGAGACAGTTGAATTTGAGAATCCGAACGGGGAACATCTCATGTTATATATCTCCAAAAATTTTATATAACAGTAATTGAACAGTGTAATTAATTAGTTTAAGGCGTTATTCGGTATATTCAAAGTAAATTCAGTGCGTGTGTTTTCGAAAATTCATTCGTAATTCGAAAAAAGGTGAAGGATCCTCTACGTCCAGACTTCTGGTGAGTTCGCTCCAGAAATATTTAAATAGATTATTATATCATTGAACATCAGACCTTGAAACAAAATTAAAATTAGATGCATCTGAATATTGAAATTAAAATTGTATTCAAATAACAACGAAATATAAATATACTCATCGAACAATTAAAAGTAAAGGAAGAAATTATTTAGAAATCGGGTACTTGACATTTACCGAGGAGTTGAGTGACAATTCAAATTTTGGATTTTTTTATAAAAAATTAGAAACTTTTGAAATTAGATATTAGGCGTTATTTAGTTTGTAGGTTGTTTTAATTTTAATCTATTCGTAAAACATACGATTTCATTATTTGTATTAAAAAAGAAAGCTAGATTTGTTGATTGGGATAATTGTATAGGAAATTATTTGAATCATATTACGAAGGTTGATAGAAATTAATAATATTTAATTGAATAGAAATTTTTATTTGGACAGTGAAATTTAGTGGATCATTGGTGACAGATAAGTCACTTATTCATAGTAGGTGACAGAAAGCAATTAAGTGGTGTTTCTGATCTTAAATATTCGTTCACAGGAGATAATACAGAACAAAATTAATAATCTAAATAATGAATTCTGAAAGTATTTTATTTGACTCTAAATGTTTTTTAATCAAAACTGTTGTTTCGTCTTTGTATGCACTTGCAGGGTTTTTGTTTTTTAAAAAGAAGTTTTTATATTGTATAATATTTTAATAAATTGTAAACGGTTTTTGATGTAGGAAATAATCAAGGATTTTGTTATGTCTGGCACCAAAAGATATCAAGATATTGCAAGCTGTTTATTAAAATTCATTTAAACACAAAAGGAAAAAGGTGTAAAATCTATAATTTATTATTCAGATAATTGTGGAGGCCAGAACCAAAATAAGTTTCTGTTTGCCATGTTTTCATTGGCATCTACTACTTATCAGATTGTCATTACCCATAGGTTCCCTGAAAAAGGACACACCCAAAATGAGGGCGATAGTATGCATGCTGTTATAGAAAATGCCAAGAAGCGCCAGTCAGTTCTCTATGTACCTGAGCAATGGGTAACATTAATCAGAATGGCAAAAGTAACAGGACAAATTTATAATGTAACCGAAATGTCTCAAAACGATTTTTTTTAATTTCAAGGACATCACAGATATTCAAAGCTGGAAAATTGACGAAAAGAAAAAGGCCTTCAAAATAAGCAAGTTAAGGGAAGTTTATGTCAAAGGTTCTGCGCCGGCGAGCATATTTTTTAAATATGAATACGATTCAGCTGATAGCGAAATTTTGAAGATACGTTTTTTTGGAATCAGAGAAAAATAAACGGTTTTAAAGATTAAAACTTTTCCGTATCTGTGGCCCTGAACAATATTCTATCATAAAATTGTTACTTGTATACACTTCGGGGGATTTATCGTGCTAACAAACCGAAATTTCTCCAAAAATAACCAAAAATTTAGTATATCTAGTTTTATAGGACCCGCTGTACTCGCTCTAGTCAACTGAAAATCAATAGGGTACATCTGTGAGATACCTTGAACAATACTAATTCATAAAGTTGTATCGTGCTAACAAGCTGAAAATTCTCCAAAAATGACTAAAATTTGGTACTTCAAGTACCACAGCACCCGTTGTACTGGCTTTAGTGAGCTCAATATCAATAGGGTTCATCTTTAAGACGCTCTGAATAATATTCAATCATGAAATTCATCACTTGTATATACTCCGGAGGCTGTATCGTGCTAATAAACTGAAACTTCTCCAAAAATGACAAAAATATCGTACGTAAAGTACTGTAGCACCGGTTGTATTGCCTCTGGTAAGCTGAAAATCAATAGGGTTCATCAGTGAGATGCCCTGAATAATATTCAATCATAAAATTGGTGACTTGTTGAACTCCGGAGGCTGTATCGTGCTAACAAACTGAAATTTCTCGTAAAACGACAAAATGTCGTACTTCAAGTACCATAGCACCCGTTGTACTGGCTCTGGTGAGCTGAAAATCAATAGGGTTCATCTGTGAAATGTCCTTAACAATATTACATCATAAAATTGGTGACTTATTGCACTCCGGAGGCTGTATCGTGCTAACAAGACTTGCAAGGAAAAGTGGCCGACGACAACGACGACGACGACATACACACAGGATTTTTTTTCTAAAAACCGTTTTTTCGTGTTGTTGTTGATTGATAACGTAAGAATAACTCGGAAAAAAATTTCAAATTTCCAACTTTTTTGTGGGTAAACCAATACTTTTCTCGCATATTAGATAGGAAAAGTAAAAGGTAAGACCACCAAAAGCTGATAATAGCAATATTTTACCAAAAAATTTAAAGAGACCTTACAACGCTGAACTTCCTATGGAAGGAAAAAAGTTGAAGGGGCTATTGTGGCTCTGTGATAAAAACAAAATTCCAACAATGTATCACCAATTTTATAGAAGCCTGAAATGCAAAAAAGCCAACGAAGGTGGAGAATCAGAAGGTGAAAAGTTCAACGATAATTAAATAGGTTTCAAAATAGTGTGTTTTGTGTCATGCTATTTCTTACTAGGTACCTAAAATGCGTTTTTTATTCTCTTAACCTTAGCAAATAGTTCAAAACTTGTGGATTAATTTGTGTGTATGATTCACAATGTACACTGATGTAATACTTAAAATATACCAACAATTCTTAAGTACTTATCTCATTCAATTTTTCCTATTTTCCAAAGTAAACTGTAGTAACTCACTCAAAATACTATTTGGCTATTTTACCTAAAAAATAAACGGTTTTAAGCATGGAAACTAACTTTTCCGCATCTGTGGTCCTGAACAATATTCTATCATAAAATTGTTACTTGTATACATTACGGGGGATATATCGTGCTAACAAACCGAAATTTCTCCAAAAATAACCAAAAATTTTGTATATCTGGATTTAGAGGACCCGCTGTACTCGCTCTAGTCAACTAAAAATCAATAGAGTACATCTGTGAGACACCTTGAACAATATTCAATTATAAAATTGATCAATCGTATACTCTCTGGAGGCTGTATCGTGCTAACAAACTGAAAATTCTCCAAAAATGATAAAAATTTGGTACTTCAAGTACCATAGCACCCGTTGTCCTGGCTATAGTGAGCTGAATATCAATAGGGTTCATCTTTGAGACGCTCTGAATAATATCCAATCATGAAACTGGTCACTTGTATATACTCCGGACGGTGTATCGTGCTAACAAACTGAAACTTCCCCAAAAATATCGTACTTAAAGTACTGTAACACCTGTTGTATTGGCTCTGGTGAGCTGAAAATCAATAGGTTCATCTGTAACATGTCCTTAACAACATTCAACTATAAAATTGTTGTACTCCGGAGGCTGTATCGTGCTAACAAGACATGTAAGGAAAAGTGGCCGACGACAACGACGACGACGACATACACACAGGATTTTTTTTTCTAAAAACCGTTTTTTCGTGTTGTTGTTGATGGAAAACGTGAAAATAACTCAAAAAAAAATTTCAAAATTCAAACTTTTTCTGGGGTAAACCAATACTTTTCTCGCATATAGAAAGGTTGGGCGGAAAAGTAATAATAATTAAATGAATGACATACGTTGCTTTGGAATTGAAATTTTGTCATCCACTTAAACATTTAAACTGCTCTCACTCAAAAGTATAAATAATGAGTTACTACAGATTCCGTTGCACCCGTCGACATGTTCTTTTTTGAAAGATCATCTCGTTATACCGGGTATGGCGCTGGCTACTATGCCGACGCGGTAATCCAAAATAACGAAAATATATTTTCTTTATATCACCTCTCCTGTAGGAGAAAATATTTACATTTTCATTCAAAACAAAACCTAATCAATTAATTAATAGTTATTATCCCATATTTCTTGATTTTTCCAAGTCTTCGGACGTTGCAAATCGGACAAACTTTGATACATGGAAGAAATCCGACTATGCCTTTTTTGACCCGTGTTTATTTTGAAAATTGAATCAGATATTTTTTCTAGTATCACTTTGGACCAATTTTTAATTCATCCATTCTTGTATCCATTTTCTACAAATACCCAATCACCGACGTTGAAATCCCAGTGTTTCCCATTTTTATCATATAGTCCAGGAAAGTAAGGAAATAAAAGTCAAAAGCTTCCCATAATTGATTTTTCATTTTTAAATGAAAATATATTGACCCAGCATCACTCTCCTAGATTGTCTAATAATTTCTGCTGGAGCTTGCGACGCAGCTTGCAAGCACAGCTCAGACCACCTAAAATTCAAGTGATTAATGCTCGTGTCATTCCTGGATGTGTTCTTACAAAAAAATCGTGGAGATGTAAATTGAAGCAAATCTTATGCTCTTGAAGGTGACGTAAATAGTTTTTTCAAAAAAAATTTTCCGATCTTAAATTTTCCAAAAATTGAAAAAATTTACGAAAATTATATTTTTGGTTGGTAATTATATATAAATATCAATATCGAGGTCAGAACATAGATAAACATAGAGGGCAAACTTCTAAAAATTTACATTTTTTCAGATTTGGATAATTCAAAATGGCGGCTGCGCAAATTGGAAACAATTTTTTTTTCAATCGCGTCTAAATTTATGAACATTAACGATATTGTGAAACAGTTTGTTGCAATAGACAGAGTGAAAGTTATATTTTTATAAATAACATAAACAAAATTTCTAAAAATTTTTTTACATAATCTTCTAGAACATTTACCGAAAATAAATTTTTTTCCTTAATAGTGTTTTAAATGAAACTCACGGTTTCTAGTTAATTCCAGAATATAATAAAAGTTATTGAAAATTCTAAAAAATTGACAATTGTTTCGATAAATCAATATCATCGTCAAAATGACAGAAGTTACATTTCATTTTATGCCTACCTGATGTTTAGTAGTTATTTTTGGCTAGACCAAGGAGTGACCTAACTTGTGATTGACATAATATATGTTAATAGGAAGAAGACGTGATATTACAAATATTGAAGCTTAGATATTATTAGCCCTATGGTGATATCTTGGATATCATTTTTCCAATTAAGATCAGTATAACTGTGCAATGATATAGAAAACCAGGAAAACTATATCTGCTGATCTTTACAATTATCACTTGAGAAGACAGTTCATTAGTGGAGAACTCCCAAGATTTAACTGTTCGTTGACAACTCCATATTGTGGGTTTCTTAAATTTCTTCTAATTTCCAATTCTTCAAGGAAATCCAGTTCTTGTTCCTTTTCACAAATATGCAGCACTTCTAGTTTTGTGTTAGGACTCAATGAATGATTGGTGTCAAGTAGATGTTTTGCGTAGTGGGATTTATATGGTTGTTTTAACCTGTATGCTCGTAAGTGTTCACTGTATCGGATTTCAAAATTCCTAAGGATCTGACCCAAATAGACAGCATTACATTCTGGACATTTGGGTTTATATATACCTGACTACTTTAATAGTGGTATTTTTGTTTTTACATTTAACAATTTTGTACTAACGTTACTTTCTATTTTAAAAGAAATTGTTGTATTCGTTGCTGAAGATATTATCTTTGAAATATTATTAGAAATATTTCCCGCATATGTGATGGTTTTATAAGTTTTTATTTCATCAGCTTGTTAAGGAAATATTAGTTGTAATGCCACTTTCTCCTCTTTTTTACTAATCAGCTTATTTATCATATCTAATGGATAACCGCTGGATGTGCCTATTTGTCTAATTGTATTAATCTCTCTATCAAAATTACATTTGTTCATAGGAACTGAAAAAGCTCTATGTATCATTGAATTATATGCCACTAGTCTGTGTGACATAGGGTGATTGGAATTGAATGGAATTGTCACATCAGTCTGTGTTGGTTTTCGGTAAATTGAAAAATCAAGTACATTATTAACTCTTTGAATTTTTAAATCAAGAAAATTGATTGAGCTATTATCTTCAAATTCTAATGTAAATTATTGATGTGGTTGGAAAATACATCCAATTGTCGTTCACTACCCATAAAACAAGCTAATATGTAATCTACATATCTATACCAAAATAAAATATTTTTCGAAATATTACTTTCAAATATCTCTCTTTCTAAATTGTACACAAAAATGTTTGCCAAAATAGGTGATATAGGGCTTCCCATTGGTAAACCTTCATTTTGAGTATATATCTTATTGTCAAAAGTGAAATAATTCTGTTTAATGCATACATCAAATAAATTAAGTATATCTGATATTATTCCTGGATTAATATTTTTATCTTCTAGTAATTTTCTTACAAGTATTAGTTAATTTCATAAAAAAAATTCCATCTAGTTTTTCTCATTTTGGCGTTGGAAAATTTGTTTATTATAAGTTTTCACGTTATAAATATGTGTGTTTTGAAAGACGAGTATTTAAAAAAAAATTTTTTACATCCGACTTTTACAAGTTGAGATAAACAAATTCAAAGTCTGTTAGATTCTGTGATAATATTGATTGAAATTTTCAAATTTTGATCACTTCGCTAGGTTGTCGAAGCCCAACTCAACTTAAACACAAATTTTCATTTTTCTACCGTCAATTGGTCCATTTAAAAGAGAATAGTAATCCTAGCTCGCTCGGCCAAACGGTGCGGCGGCAGCTGCTTGGCGTTGTGGTGGGGGGTCAGCGCTCGTTCGCAGTTGAACGAAGCTCAAGCTTTTATTTTGGTTTTCTTTGTAAAAATTTTGCATTTGTGGTTTGCTAATAGTATGGTTATTATCAACCATTACATATTGCTAGAAATAAGGTACAATGATATTTATAATTTATATCTATAAATCCATTTATTATATATATTATACATAATTCGAAACATAGATACTAAGAATAATATTTATTTACGAATTTACATCTATTTTCTACAAATTCTCGCCCTTTTTGGTCTCTGAGGAAGTGGCTCTGTACAAATTTCCTCGCCATTATCATTAGCAAACAAATCCTCATCGATATTATTACTACTATAAATTGCAAGTTCACAATCAACTAATTGAGTCATATCAAAATTTAGTTCATTACTCAGAGATTCATTATCATCCTCGTCATTGTCAAATACCGTACTTACAATTTCGATGTTACAACAGTTTTTGCCTTCGCAACTTTTACATAATATCGTACAATGTATGCCAACTTTTTTACAACCACACCTGGTAGTAGAGCACCCTGTGGTACAAGAACACGAAATAATGTTCAATAATTCGTTGGGTACAAGTACGTCTTCAGTCATGTTAGTAAGGGTCTTTTGGATGTTCGAAGAGAATGAGCGCTGACCCCCCACCAGAACGCCAAGTAGCTGCCGCCGCACCGTTTGGCCGAGCGAGCTAGGATTACTGTTCTCTTTTGAATGGACCAATTAACGCTAGAAAAATGAAAAATTGTGTTTAAGTTGAGTTGGGATTCGACAACCTAGCGAAGTGATCAAAATTTGAAAATTTCAATTAATATTATGACAGTATCTAGCAGATTTTGAATTTGTTTATCTCAGCTGGTAAAAGTCGCATCTGGAAAAATTTTTTTCAAAATACTCGTCTTTCAAAAACAAACATATTTATAACGTAAAAAGATATTTTCAAGAAATTTTTCAACGCCAAAATGAGAAAAAACTAGATGTAAAAATTTTTATTTTCGGTAAATGTTCTAAAACATCATGTAAAAAATTTTTAAAAAAATTTGTTTATGTTATTTATAAAAATTTAACTTTCACTCTGTCGATTGTAACAAACCGTTCCTGAATATCGTTATTGTTCATAAATTTAGACGCGATTGAAAAAAAAATTGTTTCCAATTTGCGCAGCCGTCATTTTCAATTTTCCAAATCTAAAAAAATGTAAATTTTTAGAAGTTTGCCCTCTATGTTTATCTTTGTTTTGACCTCGATATTAATATTTTATTTATAATTACCAACCAAAAATATAATTTTCGTAAATTTTTTCATTTGTTGGAAAATTTAGGATCGGAAATTTTTTTTTAAAAAACTATTTACGTCATCTTCAAGAGCATAAGATTTGCTTCAATTTTCATCTCTACGATTTTTTTGTAAGAACACATCCAGGAATGACACGAGCATAAATCACTTGAATTTTAGGTGGTCTGAGCTGTGCTTGCAAGCTGCGTCGCAAGCTCCTGTGGAAATTATTAGACAATCTAGGAGAGTGATGCTGGGTCAATATATTTTCATTTAAAAATGGAATATCATTTATGGGAAAGTTTTGATAGTTAACATATTTTTCGACCTTACTTTCCCGGACTAATAGTTTTTTTGTTATGGTTATGTGACTTTATTGAATTTTTGAGAGCAATTCCTTTGTCTCTTATCAAATCTTGTTCCGTTGTAATTTTTCCTAGCTCTCTCGGTAATTCCGAGATGTCGCTACAATTCATTAAGTATTTTGGTGCGAATCCAGTTACGCTATGTTTTGTATTATTATATTTTTGTAAACATTCGTGTGCTATAGTTGTCCAAGCTGCTTTCTGTTTCTTTCCATTGATTATTTCCGTATTTTAATAATAATAAAAAGTAGAAATAAACAATAAAACACTTTTTGTAATGTGGCATGATACAACACAAACTTGTGTTACCAGAACTAAGTTTATTTTAATCACCTAAATTAATTAACATCATTATGTGTATTCATTCACATTATTTCAGTAAAATTACTTTCCCAAATTTGCCTTTACTTCAAATTTGTGAGTATTACAATTTTATTTATTAAAATAAATGTATTTACTTCTTCTGAATTTATATAGAAGTGTTGTATTTACAAACAGTTCTATCTCACGAATGAAGTTATAAAATTACCAAAAGAGGCACCACTAATCTTGACGCAGGTTTTCTATAGGCCATGCAATAAACAACAAAAATTGCGGAAACCATTATTAATAATATAAGTTACCTGTGTAATTCACTGCTAGCAACAGCTACAACAATCAGGATTACTAGGACGTTATATAACATCGCCATGGTCTTACAATTATCTTTGAACAACCACAAGTATCTAATGAATCTCTATGTATTGTATTTATACGTTTTCACTCTAGTTCGAGTATCCATAATGATACGTGACAATAACACAAAACCTACCACTCTATCAAATTTAATCAATGATAAATATTCAAAAAGTTTGATGTAAAATCCAGTGTCAATTAAAACGATTATCTAAAATAAATCTGACGGCAATGCTTATCAGTTCAAGATGAAGCAATTACATTTTCGACAAAAACACTTGAAGTATATTTCGTTTAAATAGACTTATTAATTTTTTTTCGTCAAATATTTCAGAAGGAGGTCCACAATCACAAACTCGAAAATTAGAAACATCACGGTAGCTAGAGCCACAAATATTATCACTAATTACATACATCAACCGCATAATAATTCTTTCTTTCATAACCTTTTACTTAAATCTAAAGCCTTCTTGAAGGCGAACCCTCATCTGATTCTTACTCAATCCGATAAGGGTAACGTCACTGTCATTATGGACAGACAACAATATATTGAGTTGTCTAATGATATTGTTTTGAATAACAGTTCGTATGTAGAACTATCTTGTGATACTACTTCCTCTATACAAAGAAAGGGTAACAACCTAATTAAATCATTATTTAATAAACATTATATTGATATGACAGTTAAGAAGAAACTCATTCATGAGCGACCATGGTGTCCCTCCTGAATTTTATTCTCTTCCGAAAGTTCATAAACCAGTTCTCTCTGTAAGACCGATAGTGGCTTCCATAGAAGCCCCCACTGAAAATATTGCACAGTTTTGTACGGGAATTCTAACAACAGCGTATGATTATGACAATTTGTATTTTATCAAAGACTCTTTTTGAAGTCTATGAAAAGTTTAATAATTTAGAAATTCCAGAGAATTATGTTCTAGCCAGTTTGGATGTGGTCTCGTTGTTTAGTAATGTTTATCTTGATGCTTGTTTGAGAGCAATCGATAAGAGTTGAGATCGTATCGGTGTCCATTGCTCCATCCCGAAGGAAGCTTTTCTTGAATTAATAGTTTTTCTGTTCGATAGTACTTATTTCACTTATAATAACAAAATTTACAAACGAACCTTTGGTACTCCAATGGGAGCTTCAATTTCTCCTATCTTAGCAGCATATGTCATGGACGATGTTCTGGATACAGTCATACCTGTTCTTTCTTTCACTCCTTTTTTTATAAAAAAGTATGTCGATGACATTATTCTGGCACTTCCCCGACAAGGCCTTGATGAACTTCTGGATACATTTAATAGCTTTGATCCGAATATCCAATTCACAATCGAAATGGAAGACTTCGAGAACTCCGTACCTTTCTTAGATACAAAATTTATATGTAACAACAATACAATTATTACAGATTGGAACAGGAAGCCATGCAGCTCTGGTAGATATCTTAATTATCACTCCTACCACAAACATTCCATGAAAGTGAATTTGGTTAAACAAATGAAGCAGAGAGTACTCAAAATTTCAAATAATGATTTTCATAATAAAAATCTTAATATTTTACTTAACCTTTTCTTGGATAACTCTTATCCAAGACCTTTATTGAATAATATATTGTTCAGCACATCTAATGCTGTGGACTTATAGCCATCCTAACTTAGCCCAGACGGATGTTGGAACTGATGTATCCCCTTCTCGACCGGTTTTCACTACTTTGCCATATATTAGGGACATAACTCCGAGACTTGCCAGACTGCTCCGTTCATGTGGTGATTTTAAAATTGCTAATAAAACTGTTCTTTCAATCAGATCGATTTACACTAGAGTAAAAGATAAGAACCCTTTGACCTCACTTACTAACTTGGTGTATAGTATTCCCTGTAGAGATTGTGGTAAACAGTATATCGGACAGACTTTAAGATCTCTATCTAACCGTATAGTTTCACATAAGAGTGATTCTAGATTATATCCAGAGAGGTGCCCGTTAGCTTTTCATGTAAATTCTCTTGATCATCAGATCAATTATGAGGCTGTGAAGGTGTTGGCGACTGAGTCTAACAGAACGAAAAGATCATTCTTGGAAATGGCTTTCATTTCACCAAACAATAATACAATAAACAAGAAAACTGATACTGATCACTTAAGTGAGATCTACTCATTTTTGTTGTCCTTATATACTAATTTTGCTCATCAAGTGGTGCTCCTAACAGCACCACCCTTATTACTTTAACTCAATAATAATAATAATAATAAAATTAATTTTGAATGTATTGATGTTGGTAGATACATTCAAATTATATAAATAATAATAATAAAAACTTAATTTTGAGTGTATTGGTGTTGGTAGATACATTCAAATTTTATAATTATTAAAAAAAATTTACTCAATCACTATATTATATTATTATTACTACATATTAATACAGTTATTGTACTGTTTTCTTTCTCTTTTCTTCCTTTGTGTCAGTCATATTGAGGTGATGTTCCCTACACGCTCAAATTACAAAAATGAGAGCGTTCCTCCTCTCTCTGTCTCAAACTCTTTCTCCCTCTTCCTCTATTCGAAAATATTACATCTTCTTATTAAACCAATTATGGCCCTACAGCAGAGTCCATTACTGAAATGGTGGCATTGCCCACAGTTCACTGATTTGACTGTTGGTAGCACTGGTTGTCTCTTGTTACATCCCATTTGGAGGCAAACTATATCATTTCCTTGCCGGCGTTCAACATGGTTACGCATGCAGATGAAATTATTTATTTTATTTTATAAAATGTTGCGACATTTTCAATTGGTGCTGTGATGCGGTTGGTTTGCCCGTCCGTTAACTCAATTCCTGTTAAATATTTCACAATTTACGATCTGTAGTTTACAAATTTACAACTTTATGGAGTCTAACCTCACTTCGGAGGTAAGTACACACGTGGTTGTGAACTTCAATTCTAATTATTCTTTATTGACCACAGTATTTAACTGTTGTTTCTCATTTTAGTCTCCCTGATGATGAGGACAAACATTCTTGAAAGCTTGGACATTTTCCGCTAAGAGTATATCTTTTCCATTTTTTGCTGCAATCCCCCAATATTCACTAGTTTTATTCCTAACTAGTCAGCAAAGACTATCCTTCTTCTATATATATATATATATATATATATATATATATATATATATATATATATATATATATATGTGAAGGTATGTCTTTGCTGATCAGTTACAATGTAACTTCTGTGTAGATTTTTTTAGGGAAATTGCAGCAATAAAACGTATCCGTGTACTCTTTTAAGTATTTAATCCAAGCTTTCGAGTGAATTTTCACCCATCATCAGGGAAGCTACATAAAAATATACTTTGTTAAAATGATCTAAAATGTTATACAAAACACTATTTACTTACAAACTTACTGAGATTGAAACATGATTAGCAGTGGTAAAAAATGGAATGGCCATCGACAGCACCAACAACTACGTCTATCATTAACTCACACTATATCACATTTCATTACAAAATAAAATTATTACACATTTTAAAAAAATTTTAAAATTCATTTTTGTTGAAGTCTGGTTATCGACCACGTGCTTGAAATCTCAATCCCACACCGACAGCAAATTTACAAGTTTATACATTATAGGTTATACAGCCAACTGGCCTATACATATTCAAACTATTAACTTTTCAGTTTTATACATTATAGGTTATACAGCCAATTGGCCTGTACCTATTCAATATACTAATATTTCTGATTTAAAATTTAACCATTGAGCCCACTCTATATAAATATGAAGAAAACTTTCAGGAGATGCACCTTTAAAATACATTTGTATGCCTGTTTTATCGAGAGAACAACCTGATTGTCAAACAAAACTCTCCGACACAATGCGACCACCGCAGTGCGCACACCCCACAGCCATTTGACTGATGAGATCAACGGCTGTGTGCGCCCCCAATGCATGACCATAAGGACTATTCAGCTAATGAGACTGAGAGCCCCTCAATGCGCATAGAGAGGTCCACGACCCCATGATGACCTCTGTCTTGAGCATCCAAATGTAGTAAATAAGCAAAAATATCACTGAGATGTCTAGTATCAGTTCTATGATTTATGTTGTCCGGATTTCTTTTTATATGCAATGTTTCAAGAAAATTTCTTTTTAATTTGATATGTTCCGTATCCAATACCCTGACAGACTCATAGTTCATTGAATGACCTGTTTTATTGACATGTTCTGGTTCATGGTCATACCACAATCAAAAGATGAAAGTCAACTTAGTCAAACAAATGAAACAGAGGGTCTTGGCCATTAGTGACATAACATTTCATCAGAAAAATAAAAAAAATTTATTTCACCTTTTCAAGGACAACTCATATCCAGAACCACTTCTTAGGAAGATCCTATTCAACACAATAAATATTAACGAAACAATCAACACATCAGTTGGAGGAGCTACGATGGCTCCACGTAGCGATGTAGGTATAAATGAAACCAACACCCACTTAACCCAATATATAACTTTACCATTGCATATAGACATAGCAAGAAAGTTTAATCGTCTGTTTCGTAATACATCAAACATAAAACTAGCGTTGAAACCTGCACTCACCGTAGGAAACCTGTTTTCACAAACAAAAGATAAAATCCCACAGAAACTGAAGTCAGATGTGATCTACAGTATAGATTGTTCAAATTGTAATGCCAAATACATTGGCCAAACCTCGAGATACTTAAAAGATAGAATCACTAGCCATAAAAGTGACTGTAGGTTGCACCCCGAAAGATGTGCTCTAGCAGAACATGTCAATAAAACAGGTCATTCAATGAACTATGAGTCTGTCAGGGTATTGGATACGGAACATATCAAATCAAAAAGAAATTTTCTTGAAATGGTGCATATAAAAAGAAATCCGGACAACATAAATCATAGAACTGATACTAGACATCTCAGTGATATTTTTGCTTATTTAGTACATTTGGATGCTCAAGACAGAGGTCATCATGGGGTCGTGGACCTCTCTATGCGCATTGAGGGGCTCTCAGTCTCATTAGCTGAATAGTCCTTATGATCATGCATTGGGGGCGCACACAGCCGTTGATCTCATCAGTCAAATGGCTGTGGGGTGTGCGCACTGCGGTGGTCGCATTGTGTCGGAGAGTTTTGTTTGACAATCAGGTTGTTCTCTCGATAAAACAGGCATACAAATGTATTTTAAAGGTGCATCTCCTGAAAGTTTTCTTCATATTTATATAGAGTGGGCTCAATGGTTAAATTTCAAATCAGAAATATTAGTATATTGAATAGGTACAGGCCAATTGGCTGTATAACCTATAATGTATAAAACTGAAAATTTAATAGTTTGAATATGTATAGGCCAGTTGGCTGTATAACCTATGATGTATAAACTTGTAAATTTGCTGTCAGTGTGGGATTGAGATTTCAAGCACGTGGTCGATAACCAGACTTCAACAAAAATGAATTTTAAAAAAATCTTAAAATGTGTAATAATTTTATTTTGTAATGAAATGTGATATAGTGTGAGTAAATGATAGACGTAGTTGTTGGTGCTGTCGATGGCCATTCCATTTTTTACCACTGCTAATCACGTTTCAATCTCAGTAAGTTTGTAAGTAAATAGTGTTTTGTATAACACTTTAGATCATTTTAACAAAGTATATTTTTATGTAGCTTCCCTTATGATGGGTGAAAATTCACTCGAAAGCTTGGATTAAATACTTAAAAGAGTACACGGATACGTTTTATTGCTGCAATTTCCCTAAAAAAATCTACACAGAAAATATATATATATATATATTTATATATATATATATATATATATATATATATATATATATATATATATATATATATATATATTACTTAATATTTGCTATATTGTATTATAGTTGTAATAATATATTGTATTCTTTAATTGTAATTTAATAGTTTATATATGAATTTAACGATATTAATATTATTTGTTGACGTTTTCACAATTTGTTATTGTAGCTACACTATTGTGAATACACCTTTACCATTGAATATAACCTATTTGAATTTTGACAGCAGTTGTCAAATTAATATGCCCGGCTCAAATGAATATTAAATTTTATATTGTGAAAGATGAATCAATACACAATCGACTTACTCACTCTTATCTCAGGGAGGGATCAAAGATTTCAAATAATAATTCAAATTTATAAATTTTTAAAGAGTTTTCCAAATTACGTATTACGCTATTCCAAATCTAGAGTAACTGTTTGTTCAATATACTACAAGACAATTAAATTATCTTATGACATATATGATTTTACTGTCACTGGAAATTAACCAAATGTCACTTATTATATCAAATTTTCTATAGCATGGAAATTATCAAATACAATGAGAATAGATATGAAATGAGTACCAAAGTGAGTCGGAATCAAATTTATATAATATATGATCAGATAACAAATTACAATAAATTATAACTTTTCAAAAAATATCATAAACGAAAAACAAAGATATAATTTTTTATCAACCTTAATACTAAAACAACCTATATTACAAATCTACTAGCTGAATATTTTTATCAAAAGTTCAAAATGTCTGATTTTATATTTGATGTATATCAATGTCAAATACGCAAATTTCCGTGCAAAATTGTCTATTCCAAAATTTTCTTCACTTGACGTTGAATTTTATATGTGTAACGTTACTGTGATTTAGATCAAAATATTCATCATAAGATGCATCTATTTTTGAAATATATTTAAGAAAGGCCTATTAATTCTCGAGAAATAATGTAAATAAACTGGACAGGACTCACCAGCTAGGTACTGTTTAACTCGTTCGTATTCTAAAACGTATTTAGAATTCAGCAACACTTTCTAAATTTATAATTTAGAAACCGGAAACCACTTGCACTTTAACGATGTAATTTTTCTGCGAAATATACACGCACTGGCTTTACAATGCAAGGTTTTATGATCTGATAATATTCATATAAATTACTATTATATTACTACTATTTATTTCTATAATAAAGAGAGATTTTCATTCTTTTATTATAATTGCAATTTTGCTAGCAGAGACATCTGTATTTTTGTTTTCAAATCGTTATAAAAACTATCTATCATTAAGTATATTCTGCATTAATGTCATCCGAAATTGAAATGTCAAATTTTATTTGTATATAGAATCTTTCAAATTATTGATTATACAGTGTGTATCATAAGTATTACTTACAAATATACATATTTTTCCCTATATTAATGGTTTCTTTAAAATTTAGATAGAGGATCTGTATTAATATATATATATATATATATATATATATATATATAACCAATGAAAAGATGGAATAACGCGTGGAATATGAAACAAAAAACAGAATTAGCGGGCATATCCCGCAAAAGAGGTTACAGAGAATGAGTGGTAACCGTAGACATGCATGTTTCTGGCTCATTAGCCTTCATCGGTACGGCATAACCAAGAAAAGGTGTACAACTTGGGATCAAGGATGTTAATTGAAACATGAGAAAACACAAACAACGGATTTCAACAAGACAACCAAACGCACATTTGTGCCTTCAAATGGAAGATCCCGAGTTTTCAGGACAACAACCAACAGAGACACGGAGGCGTCTATAGCTCTCCTGCATGTCTACGGTTACCACTCATTCTCTGTAACCTCTTTTGCGTGATATGCCCGCTAATTCTGTTTTTTGTTTTATATTCCACGCGTTATTCTGCATCTTTTCATTGGTTATTTGTCTATTTCCAGGGTCGGAAGGTTCAGACAGGAGAGCTATAGACGCCTCCGTGTCTCTGTTGGTTGTTGTCCTGAAAACTCGGGATCTTCCATTTGAAGGCACAAATGTGCGTTTGGTTGTCTTGTTGAAATCCGTTGTTTGTGTTTTCTCATGTTTCAATTAACATCCTTGCTCCCAAGCTGTACACCTTTTCTTGGTTATGCCGTACCGATGAAGGCTAATGAGCCAGAAACATGCATGTCTACGGTTACCACTCATTCTCTGTAACCTCTTTTGCGTGATATGCCCGCTAATTCTGTTTTTTGTTTTATATTCCACGCGTTATTCTTTGATCTTTTCATTGGTTATTTGTCTATTTCCAGGGTCGGAAGGTTCAGACAGGAGAGCTATAGACGCCTCCGTGTCTCTGTTGGTTGTTGTCCTGAAAACTCGGGATCTTCCATTTGAAGGCACAAATGTGCGTTTGGTTGTCTTGTTGAAATCCGTTGTTTGTGTTTTCTCATGTTTCAATTAACATCCTTGCTCCCAAGTTGTACACCTTTTCTTGGTTATGCCGTACCGATGAAGGCTAATGAGCCAGAAACATGCATGTCTACGGTTACCACCCATTCTCTGTAACCTCTTTTGCGTGATATGCCCGCTAATTCTGTTTTTTGTTATATATATATATATATATATATATATATATATATATATACAGAGTGGAAAGTCTAACTGGAACAAATTCTGTAACTTGATAAATAAAGGTTCATCGCAAAATTCCTGAAACACGTCAATTTTTATTTTCAATAGGGCATATTACAAAGAGATTTGTTTAACTTTTTAATTATCTGGTGAGGTAGCAGACAACCCCAATTTTTTTTAAATGGAAGAGTAGGTTGATTAATTTTTTATTTTAAAGCTTTTTTAATTGCAAATACAATCCCACTCTTTTTAATTACTTTTTATAAGCAATGTGTCGGAAATAATGAAATAAGGAAATATTTACTTAAATGACTTCAGTGTATAGGTACATTTTTTCTTACTTGATAAGCCCAATAAAAAACCTGCTAGATAGTTTTTTGGTCAATTTGAACTGAATGTGATTGATTTGTTAGTACTTGTTTGTATTTTAACGTGTAAATAACAAACGAGAAATAAGAAAATGCCCTATTTAACCGAGACGCATCGTATCGAAATTTTAATGATGATCGGATATGGGGACAGAAGTCGAACACAGTCGAACACAAGCTGAAGTGAAAGCTTTCGTAATAGTATTATTACTTCGTCAGTCACGATTAAACGAGTAAAAAATATAAATTAAAATCCAGAAAAAACAGTGTAAAAATATTGATATATGCTTGAGACTTTTCAAAATTATTGACAATGGAGTCGATGTTGTATTGTGAAATTGTTTCTATGACCTTAGAGTTTTTATTTTCTAGCTTTTTTTTGTTTTTGGTAAAAATAAACTGTTATATAATATAAGGGTTTTATTTTTTTATTGTCCCTAAAGTGTGTGACATTTAATGCATAAGAAAAACAATTATTTTACACTGCAAAATATAAATTTTATTACATTTTGACATTTGTACCGGGTGTCCCAATAAGAATGGCTATCGGCCATATCTCGGGAACCGTTTATAGTACAGCTTCGAGAAAAATAATTTATAACAAAAGTGACCTCGAGAAAAACCTGGAAATTATTTACAGAGTTGTAGGTCCACCGCCAGAGGGCGTAATTAAATACCAAAAAT
The DNA here is from genome assembly GCA_963921935.1 of Galeruca laticollis. Lineage (NCBI taxonomy): Eukaryota > Metazoa > Arthropoda > Insecta > Coleoptera > Chrysomelidae > Galeruca > Galeruca laticollis. The sequence goes on along the minus strand of OY998176.1, from coordinate 13,481,259 downwards.
TATGAATTTATACTATGATTATCGTATTCTTCAAGAAATTCAGCGTATATTTGATTTTACAAGTTTTAGTCTATCTCTTCAAATAAGAGGTGGGGGGAAGCGGGAACTTTATTATGAAAAAACGCCTGTAATTCTAGTTCTACTTAACCTATCTAGTCTTTTTAGAGAGAGCTCCTTTCTACCAATGTAAGAGTTATAATTTCGAAACAACCTAATGAGTAACGTATGCGCTAGAGGGCGCTATTTATTTATTTTTTTAAGTCTAGCTATCCTTGAAAAATGTAATGGAAACATGCAGTTTTAATTAAGAATTATAAAAGTAGACCAAATTAGCAACAGAATAGCTAAAACCGCATGTCGATATCTTTTTCGTATTACGAGATATCCTAAGAAATGTGTAAATTTTAAGCATTTTCCTTTAAACATAAATTACTCCGGTTCGACTGAACGGATTTCTACTAATTCACTTTTCTTGCCGGACGTTTCCAACTCACGATCTTCCAATTCTGCTCTTAATTCCGTGACTTTCAGATCACATAGTCTCTTGGCCATTTTTACGTAGCAATTTACTTATATTATCCCACTTCTGACACCAATGTAATGTTTTTGTTATTCATTTAAACAATAAACGGGTGGGATAAATTTTAAACACACGGTAGGTTAACTTACTTAATTTATTTAAACACTAAACTAATCACTAACACTCAATTTATATATACTCAGTACATTCACTTAAACTAATTTATATAATCACTTAATTTCTATGCACTTATTTACTGTTCAGCTCACGATGTCAAAATATAAACCAAACTAACTCTTCCTAATCAGTCCCTTATATATTAAAGCCGTTTTTACTAGTAAATTCTGGGCTGCGGCTTACACAGTCACAAATAATTTTTCTGGCCTTTTCTAGATAACTCTGATCACAAAAACAATGTTTACATAAGATAGTCTTAAACTCGTAAACAGTTTTTTATAACTGCGTATCCGCCATAATTTTAACTTTTATACCTGGCTTAGACAGAGTCGGTTTTAGGGACTATACCAGCGTGCTGTTTCGTAACAATATTAACCATTCGTTCAATTTCTCTTCATTTGTTCTGCTCTCCGCATATTGACAGGGCATGGCAACAAAATTTGACAAAGGTAAAAGATATTAATGAAAGAAGTCACGTTTATAAAACTTTGAAGCATTATTAAATGAAGAAGAATTTGAAAAATAGGTTCATTCATTTCTCAATATGTTATCGATAGAACATTATACACGAGAAATGTACAATTATTTAAAAAATGATTATTATGATAACAGAGAAAAGTGGGCGTACTGTTATCGGGGCATAAACACAAATATGTTTTTGGAGAACATGCACAAGCTAATAAAATATGAATATATGGATGGGAAAAAGGTGTAAAGCCTTGATAAAACTTTGCATGTGCTCCAAGAATTTGTTACTGATAATACAGTTAGTAGACTAATAAACGTAATAAAAGGTCATACTTCGAAGCATCTGAATGAGATTAAAAAGAGACACAGGAATGCAATGTGTACTAGTGATTTAAAAATGTCTGTGCATGATAACTGTTTATTTTTTACAGGGATAAAGATGAAAATCCATATTTAGTTTATAGAAAAAACCATAAAGATGTATGTTGTGGATTAACATGTCGATATTGTAATATTTGTTGGCATGTAGAAGTGTCCCTTATAGAAGTAGCTAAACCAAATAGCGCGCCGCCCACTCCCAATTCAACAAGAGCAAGTCAACAGGATGAAGCCGTGACAGAAAATAAAATTGTAAACAAACCTAAGACGCGCTCTGACTCAGTATCCAATAAATAAATTAAATTTTAGTTTTTATGTCCTAAACAAATTCAGTTTAGTCAAATGCATTTTAATTCGAAATAGAAATTGGTTGTCTTTGTTTTTGAATTAGGTTTTGTACCTGGTATGTATGTATATGTATATATATGTATACAAGACTAGGAAGCAGGAAGTAAAGTTTAATAGTTTATTAGTAATTCACATTTTGGTTTTTAATAAGTATAAAAGTTGCTTTTATCAATGGATCCATATGTTAGGGATGTTAACTACGAGCCTTATCCTACAATTGAATTTAAAGAACTGAAAGATATTAATGAACACTACAAAACTTTAAAAAATAATCATTTTAAAATATTTCATCAAAATATACGTAGTATAAATAAGAACATTGAAGAATTAAAAATATTTTTATCACAGTTGAATCACACATTTGAAATTATTGTCCTTACAGAAACGCTAAATATTCCTGATTTGAGTTTGTTCAAATTACCTGATTATGATATAATTTACAGTGAGGGAGATATTAACCGTACTGACGGAGTTGTAATTTATATAAAAAGTAACATAATTTATGATTATAATATAGTACAAATAGGATTGTGCAAAGCAGTACAAACTATAATTAAATTGTCTAGTAAAAATAAACTTTTAATTACATCTCTGTATAAACCGCCACCGATAAAGGAAGAAGCATTTGTTGATGAGTTGTGGACATATCTTGAAGACACTAAGAACAATTTAAACATTCCGAAACACTTGATTTTAGGAGATTTTAATATAAATATTAAACATCAAACTGATCTAGTTTCTGCATATCTGGATGTATTGAGTGAATATGACTTCTTATCGTTAATAAACAAATATACAAGAATTCAGGGAACATCGAAAAGTTGCATAGATCATATATTTTATAGTTCGAATACGATAGATGAATAAATGGCAGCTACATATGATACCAATATTACAGACCACAAGGCTACAATGGCATATCTTCCTTTACAAGCTGAGACAACCGTAAAAAAGTTATTTTTCAAAAATATTGATAATAAAAAGCTACAAGAAGACATTCAGAGTCATAGATGGGAAGTCTTTTATAACATAAATAATTTAAACGGAAAAGTTAGCTATTTAATACATGTGGTGAATAAATATATAAGTAAAAATACAAAAGTTGTTAAAGAAAATAAGAAATATATTAAGAGGCAACAATGGGTAACCAAAGGTATTATTAATTCAATTACAGAAAGAAACAGACTTCATCATGTTTATAAAAAAGATTTGGAGAACATAGAAAAAAAGGAAGCGTATTTAAATTACAGAGCATTAACTGATAGAGTTTTGAGAAAAGCTAAAAAAGATTACTATACCAAACAAATAAATGAAAATTCAGGAAACTCAAAAGGACTATAGAAAATTATTAATCAGTTACAAAATAAAGCTAAAAACAATAACGATGACATAAAAGAAATACATACTGATGAGGGCCGTATGGTAACAGAGGCTAAAGATCTAGCAGACACATTTAACAATTACTTTACTGAAGTAGGCATTACTCTTACAAAAAGCATAAGCCCACCAAACACGCCTCAACCTAGGAGATATGCTCAGAAAAATTCAATTGTTCTGTTGCCTTTAACAAATATAGAAATCAAAAACATAATAAACTCACTAGCAAACAAGAAATCACCCGGAATAGATAATATACAAACATAATTAATAAAAGAGAATTCAGACATATTCACCCCACTCTTGACCCACTTAGTTAATGAAATATTTCTACAAGGAGAATTTCCCACTGAACTCAAGAGATCTTTAGTGATGCCAATATTTAAAAAAGGCAATAAGACAATGGTGACAAATTATAGACCGATATCCTTAATAACAACTTTCGCAAAAGTGGTAGAGAAAGCTCTAAATTTGAGATTACAAGAATATCCTTAAAAATATAATATAATTTCTACAAAACAATTTGGATTTCGAGAGGGACTCTCCACAACTGATGCAATTCTAGAATTAACTAAAAAAATTTATCACTCGGAGGATCTTAATAAGCTAAACTTAACCATTTTCCTGGATTTAGCCAAGGCCTTCGATACTATACATCACGAACAATTATTGCTGGCTTTGGAGGATGCAGGGATACGAGGAATAGCATTAAAACTTTTCGGAGACTATCTAAAAAACCAATATCAACAAGTGAAATTAAAAGATCAGCTTAGCAGAAGCAAACTAATCACAACTGGTGTACCACAAAGGACAGTCCTTGGTCCTATACTATTTTCAATTTACGTGAATAATTTGTATATTCAACCGACTACTGGCCAAATTGTGAGTTTTGCTGATGACACGGCTGTTTTCTATGAAGCAGATACTTGGGAAGAACTAAAGTATAAAACAGAAAATGACTTAAAAAAAATTATAGATTGGTGTAATCATAAAAATTATAATAAATCATTTTTTTTTACTTTTGCCAGCTATATTAACAGATTACCAGATTTTAATGAACTCAATGTCACTTATAACGATCAGGAAATTACTCTTCAAAGACAAAGTTATATAAAATACTTGGGTGTTACTCTCGACTCTCACTTACGGTGGGATAAGCATATAGATAATTTAACCTACACCTTAAGGATGTTGCTTTTAAATTTAAATTTCTCAAAAAAACATTGAGCGTTATTCACCTTAGAACTATTTACTACACACTTGTTCAAACCAGACTTCAATACTCCATCATCTGCTGGGGGGCTACCACAAAGAACCATTTAAATAAACTGGAAATTTTTCAAAAGAGATTACTGAAAATAATATTCAATAAAAAAATTAGGTATCCAACGGATTTATTGTATGATGAAACCAATTTTATGGATGTCAGACAATTATATGTTTATGCAATTTTAATGTACACTTACAAACATAAAGATATATTACAAAAAAAGGCATATAACTATCAAACAAGAGGTAAAGAAACAGGCACAGTATATACTCACTTTGTAAGTAAATCAGTATCACAAAGATATTATTTGTACCTAAGTGGAAAAATATTTAATCACCTTCCGGAAATGTATAAGATTTATTTGTATTCCGTAAACTCCCCTCAATTAATTAAAATATTAATGAAAAAATATATTGTAAATGGTGACAGGAAAGCTTTGAGAGCATTGATTGAATAATGTGTGAGGAGCTTTCGGTAAAATGTGATAAAATTATGAAATTTAGAAGTAAGAAATTCAATGGGTCCATTGCTATATGTATATGTGTAAGTGTGTGTATGTATATAATTGTTAATTTAGAAAGAAACGTGAAAAAAACATGCAAACATAATAACATAATATGTGTGTATGTATGTATGTGTATATATTTGTTATCCTACTATTGTTTATAAATTAAGTGAAATATTGTTTTGTGTACTTTTGGAGAATCAATTTAATTTAGTACATTATATATTAAATCATTTTTAGTAAAAGTAAGCAATTCAGCAGCCTATGCGCAACCGTGAGGTAATAAATAGGCTACCATGTCGCATACGTATTACATTGATGTTCCATATATAATATTGTACAACAAGAGATTTATGTATATATATGTATAACATGAGCTGAATAAAGATTATTATTATTATACTGACGAATATACATGTCTTGTGCTATCAAAAATATGATATGTAAACATATTCATTTTCTGAGGTTGAATGATATGAACAATCAACCAGTTTCAAATTTCATGTCAAAAGAAGAACAATCTGAAGAACTTCATGTTAGTTGAAAATCTAAATAGTTCGTCACATGTGTCTAATAATCCCATTGAAAATGCCTCAGATACGGAAAAAAATGTTGGTAATAAATACTGCTTTAAATTTTTTTACGAACCTTGATCATATATATTACACTCCCAATGAATATGATTTTATTCTAAAAAACTTGGAAGTGCTAAATTATTTAAGAACAAATTCCATGTTGCCTGAATGTGAGAATAAGAAAGGATCTAGAGGGAATAAATTAGTATCTTTAGAACCAGCAAATGAAAAATTGGCCAAACAACTCACATTTACATCAACAAAAAATAAGAGATATACAAGCAATAGCAGGATCGCTAAACCAAATTTAGAAGAGAAATAATCATTAAGAGAAACCTTATCACATTCTATTTATCATGATCATCAATACATAATTTGAGCTTTTATAATCTGGAATATTATTATCAATATAAATGTCTTTTGTAAAGTAAATTAATTTTACTTCCTAACTGCGTATATTTATTTGTACTATAAATAGTGAAACTATATACAATTCAGCATACATTGTTTTAAATATTATTTACGTGAATCACGAAGAATTTTATATTCCTGTATTTCAAAATGTTTTCTTACTGTAAGACAGGTTCCACTCAGTGTTTATGAAAATTACTAAATAAAATAAATAGTTCATTCTAAGCAGTTCAATAAAAAACTGTAATTTCTACATAATTAATTGGCATTTTTCTCATTGGTATCTATGTATTTATTAGTTTAACTATTATCAATATCACATTTTAAGCCAAAACTATCTAAATAAAATTAAATATGATGTACTCCATTTTAATTCAGTGAATATGAACATAATCTTTGTTATGAACACGGATCTCATAACTACTATTAAAGAAGTTGTGAATTCAAATTTACCGCCTACATCTTGTTATAGTTTTTAATAAGGACTGGTGAAGGAATTAATTAAATTGCAAATTCACCAAAAGTAACAAACTGTATTATTCTCTTGACATTGACATTACATGTATACAGGGTGTCCCGGGACTAATGGGAAAAAAGTCAGGAGCGTATAATCTGAGTCAAAATAATGTTAGTACTTCATATAAACTTTTTCTATTCAAGCCCTCGTTTTCGAGTTATAGGCCTCCAAAGTTTTAATTTTGAATTTAGTTTTTATTTTTATTTTTTGTACTAGTTATTTGATCTTCATAAAATTCACGGCAAAGCTATAATGTACGTGTATGTTTATTTTGGTAAGGTAAACAGATTTAGAGTTGTGTCTTGAAGCCAGGGACGGACTACTCGCAATGGTTAGTGATCCAAATAATTTGCAGGGATGGCACACCACTTCCCCACACATTAAGCTAACGAAAAGGTACTCTTGTTAGAATTCGATAAAATAAGCCGTTCGGCTAATATTGACAGTTTTATTAATGCACTACGTACATTCACCATTTTTATAAGTACACAACGATGTAAAACTAACTTATTAATAAGATGTACAAGATTTACCTTCAGTACTACAAAAAAATAATTTAATGATAGCAGATGATAAAAAACATTAACGACTCATTAATTGGAAAGTTGGTAAAAACTTTTTAAAAGTGTTTTTACCGTTTATCAAGTAACCATAGGATTAGTTGTCAAACATTGTGTAGAATAGTTCGTAGTCAGTACTTGTCAATAATTCATAAGTCCTTAATTTAACAGTTAAAATGGCAGAATTCACCTATATTGAGTACGCAGATATGAATTTAATGTATGGACTGGTTTCTCGAAACTGTTTAGAGGCCAGAAGGCTTTATGCAGAACATTTTACAAACAGAGCATTGCCAGAGAGACGAATGTTTGAGCGTATTGATCTCAGGTTACGAGAAACAGGTATGAATAAGTAAATCTAATTTTCCATGTATACAAAACAAAGTTTTAAATTTTAGGACGTTTTTTGCCAAAAAAGTGGAGAAGGTCCAGTACGAAGCGTACGTACTGTGGCAGTTGAACAAGACTTGTTAAATGCAGTTGATAATGAACCATCAACGAGTTTACGAAAATTATCAAGAGAACATAACGTCTCGAAATCAGTTGTGCATCGCGTTCTAAAAGAACAGCTGTTATATCCTTTTCACATGAAAAAAGTACACAGTATGACAGTGGCTGATCATCCTTCATGACTTGAGTATAGCCAGTGGTTTCTGCGACAACAACAAGCAGACAATACATTTATTAGTAACGTTCTCTTTACGAACGAATCTGGTTTCAACAGAGATGTAGTCATAAATTCTCATAATATGCATTTATGGGATGATGTGAATCCACATGGCATTAGTCAAACTAGGAGCCAGCATAGATTCATGGTTAATGTTTGGGCAGGAATAGTTGGCAATCATTTGATAGGGCCATACTTTATTGACGATACTTTGACCGGTCAGAGATATTTGGAGTTTTTGCAAAATGAGTTATGGAACCTGTTTGATGATGTGCTACTACAAACTCGTAGGAATTTATGGTTCATGCATGATGGGGCCCCTCCTCATTTCAGTTTAGATGTACGATAGCATTTACACACAAGGTTTCCTAATAGATGGATTGGTCGTGGAGGCCCTTTTCAATGACCACCGCGATCAGGAGATGTTAATCCTATGGATTTCTTCCTCTAGGGTTATCTCAAAAGTAAGGTATACGCAACACCTGTGCAAACAAGGCAATATTTAATAGACAGAAATGTGTTACACTGCAATGTTATTAGAAGTGCAAAGAAACAACCGTCGTAGACTTAGAATGTGCGTGGAAGTGGGAGGAGCTCATATTAAACATTTATTAGAAAAACGTTAGTTTTTGTTGCTTAGGAATTAGTTTCAGTCGATTGTTTTATAACTTGTGTTTTATGAGGTTTTCTTAATGGTTTAATAATGTTGTGTTCGTAATTTTGATTAAAAGCAACTAATTACGTTGTCTGCGTACCTTTTTAATTCCCATTAAATAAGTTCTTAATGTTTTTATCATCTGCTATCTTCAAATTATTTTTTTGTAGTACATCGTATTAATAAGTTAGTTATGTAAATTTGTACGTAGTGCATTAATAAAACTGTAAATATTAGCCAAACGGCTCATTTTATCGAATTCCAGCAAGAGTACCTTTTCGATAGCTTAATGTGTGGGGAAGTCAATTTGGATAATTTCATACAGGGTGTGCCATCCCTGCAAATTTATGGATCACTAACCATTGCGAGTAGTCCGTCCCTGGCTTCAAGGCACTACTGTAAATCTGTTTACCTTTCCAAAATAAACATACATGTACATTATAGCTTTACCGTAAATTTTACAAAGATCAAATAACTAGTAATAAAAATGAAAATAAAAACCAAATTCAAAATTAAAACTTTGGAGGCCTATAACTCGAAAACGAGGGCCTACATAGAAAAAGTTTATATGAAGTACTAACATTATTTTGGCTTAGCTTATACGCTCCTGACTTTTTTCCCATTAGTCCCGGGACACCCTGTATATGTATAAACGGCAACAACATTGCCTACTACATAAATTACATATTATTAAATATTCTAACACACCCCCTCGATTTCAAATGTTTTATAGTAAACAAAATTATGAAATCGTATATATTGACATACCACATAACTTAAATAAACATGACATTTACAAAATGCTAATTTTGTTTCTAAGGTAAACAAACTGTTCTGTATTTAAAGGTTTGGTCAGTATGTCGGCTAAACTTTGGTCAGTTGAAACATATTGAATAAAAATCTCTTTACTAGAAACTAAATCTTTTAGATAATGGTGCTTTATGTCAATATGTTTTGCTCTCTTGGAGTTTTCATTACTCTTACTCATTAAGATTGAGCTTTTATTGTCGCAGTATAGAGCTGGTTTGCTAAAAATTTGAAAGTCTTTTAAAATTCCTTTCAAGTTTACAAGGTCTTGCGAACAAGAAGCCGCCGCCACATACTCCGCTTCGGACGATGATAAGGCAACACAACTTTGCTTCTTTGAAGACCACAGTATTGGATTTTTTCCAAATAATATGAGACAACCGCTTATACTCCTTCGATCATCTCTATCTGTTCCCCAATCTGAATCAGAAAATCCTTTTAGTGTAACGTTTTCATCTGTATTTTTGTAATATCCTATCCCTAGTTTCTTTGTTCCCTTTAAATATCTTAGTACCCTTTTACCAGCGTTCCATACTTCTATTCTTGGTCGGTCTAAAAATCTGCTTAGATTTGATACTGCAAATCCTATGTCAGGTCTGCTAGTTGTTGCAAGATACATTAATCCGCCTATTAACTGACGATATGGGACATCATGTACAATTTCAGTTTCGATGTAGTGGAATCCTTTTTCCATTGGAGTTCTTTTTGGATTACATTCTTCCATATTGAAGTTACATAGCAGTTTCTCTATAAACTTTTGTTGGTCGATTTTTAGTTGGTTTTCTGTTCTAGCTATTTTCATACCCAAAAAGTTCCTAATTTCGCTTTTGCTTGAAAATATTGTTTTAATACATTAACAGGTTCTTTGACATCATTTTCTTGTCCTATAAGTAAAATGTCATCTACATAAATAACTATCCAGACTTTGTCAGTATAATACAAACAACAGTCATAGCTTGACCTTCTAAATTTATTTCTAATAGCAAAATCGTTAAAGGTGTCGTTCCAAACCTTCGGAGACTCTTTAAGCTCATATAAAGCTCTATTCAATTTCAATATTGGCGATCTTGTCTCTAGTCCCAATGGGGCATAAATGAAAACTTCATTTTCCAATATTCCATTCAGGAAAGCCGTTGGAATGTCTAATTGTCGAATAATATAACCCTTTTGTAACGCCACCGACAACATTAATCCAATTGTAGATATTCTGGTTACAGGTGAGTAAAATGGCTCAAAAGGATCTTCGCCTTTAACTTGAGAACCTTTGGCTACGATTTTCGCTTTCTTGGTGCCGTCTTCTTTGCTTCTAAAAACCCATTTTGTTTGTATTGCTTTTTGTCCTTTCGGTAGTTCTGTTTCGGTCCATGTATTTAACTTACTATGAGCATCTAGTTCTTTTTGGATAGCTTCTTTCCATCCTTCTTCTTCAATTGCTTCTTCATATCTTTCAGAATCAGTTTCGTTTGTTGATATAAGGCAGTATGCAGCATAGGTTTCGTATTCATTTAAATATTTTGGTGCAGTTATTTTTCTTCCCCTACTTGTTTCTGTTATTGGTATATATTTTCCGAAATTCTCTGAACTAGAACTCTCTGACTCTTTTTCATCCACTTCAGGTATTTTCTCATCTTGTCTCACTTTTGGTAATTCTTCATTTTCTCCTTCATGTATTCTTTCATCCTGTTCATTTTCTTGATGCTCATGTCGCATTTTATCTTCTTGAATATGTACAATCATTTTTTTTCCATATTCTTTATTATATCATCATAATTGGTCTGTTCTTCATTGAATTTGACATCTCGAGAACAAAAAACTTTATCTTCTTCATAGTTCCATAGTCTGTACCCTGAACTGGTATATCCTACCATAATACAAGGCTGTGCACGTCTCTCTAATTTATTTTGTCTTGGTAGTATAACAGCCCACGATTGGCTTCCAAAAACCCCGAGTTTTGATATATCATTCTTTTTGTACCATCTTTTGGCTGGTACTTCTCCATTATTTGCATGTGTAGGTGATCTATTTATTTCATAGGCTGAACACAGAACAGCTTCACCCCATAACGTTCTAGATAAGTTTGTTTCAATAAATTGTGTGCGTACCTTGTCAAGTGAGCTTCTGTTCATTCTTTCCGCCGTACCATTTTCTTGTGGTGTGTATGGCATGGTGTATTGAAGTTCGATACCCTTTTTCCTGCAAAAGTTTTTAAAATAATTTGAAACAAATTCTCCTCCATTGTCTACTCTAATTTTTTGTGTGCTGTGTTTTAATTAACTTTACAAAATCAATAATATTTTGATCCCCTTCACTTTTATTTTTTAAAAGTTTAACAATTAGAAAATGAGAAAAGTCATCTAATAGTACTTGAAAGTATTTATAACCTTCTGGAGTAGGTGTTGTTATAGGACCAGCTATGTCCGAATGAATCAATTGACCAATGTTTGTTGTGACTTTTTCCTTAGTATGAAATGGTTTTCTAGTTTCTTTACCTTGGACGCAAACTTTACAAATATCTTTATTAAAACTCTCATTTAATAAGCTAGTATTATTGGTATCTAAAAAGTTACAATTCTCATCTAGAAAATCAATATTTAACAAGAATAGATCATTAACTGTATTGCAATAAAAAGAAAAATTATTTTTAGATAAGACTGCATATTGCCTATCAGGCCTTTTGCTATTAAAAACAACCTTAAAATTTTTGTTTATCAACTTTGCTACAGATAATAAATTGTATGACATACCTTGTACAATTATAGCATCTATTTTAATTTCTCTACCTTGACAAAATCCCTTAACTGTACCTGCCCTGTTGGCATATAAGACTTGATTATTCTTAGCTGTACCAATCTTGACGGTTTCGATTTCTCTAATATCTGTCATATACTTCTCCACTTCACCCATTACCATATGTTGAGTGCATCCCGAGTCCAAAATAAAACTGTTCACGTTCTTTAAATCTGGAGTAGCACTTAACGCTATGAATGTAATCTCATCTGCTTTATTTGCACGAGTTTGTTGTTGAGAAGGATGTTCATGATGTTTGTTGTAACCTGAACTATTACCTCTAGTATTTTGGAAGCAATTTTTGTTGTAGCTTCTACGTCTGCTGAAATTTCCTCTTTTGTTGCATTTTGTCGACACTCCGAAAACTTATGACCACTTTTACCACATTTATAACAGGCATAAAACGACATTTCATTGTTAACATTCTGTCCTTGTTTCGCTCTACCTTTTATTTCTTCATCTAAGAGTCTTGATTTTACAAAGTCCATCGTGACACCAGTATTCATTGTCTCAATCGCTGTGATTACATACTCATATTCATTATTTAAAGATAAAAGCAAATGGCATACTTTATCTTCTTCTTCCATTTTGGATCCTGCATTTTCGAGGTCTCTAATTAGTGTATCAAACACCATAAAATGATCTTCTAATTTGTCATTTCTGTTTAATTTTAATGTAAGTAATCTTCTTTTCAGAGTTAATTTGGTAAACACGCTTTTTCTTTCAAATACGTCTTGTAAAGCTTTCATCATATCTTTTGCTGTTTTGGAGTCCTTCACCAAGTCTAAGTATTTGTCAGTTAAGCGTTGAACGATGATGCTCTTTACTTCTGCATCTTTTAATTTGAAATCATTTTTATCTCGATCTGCTGTAAAGTCAGCTTCTGTATTTATTAATGCACTAGATAGTTGTCTTTCTTCTAGTATGGTTCTCACCCGAAACTTCCAATTATTGTAATTGCTGGAACTTGTCAACTGCGGCATATTTACCACTGTACTACTTGTACTAGCCATATTTGAAGAGACTTTTTGATCAACTTGAACTTGCTTTCTATATTTGTAATTTTAATAGCCCATAACCTGTTATAGTTTTTAATAAGGACCGGTGAAGGAATTAATTAAATTGCAAATTCACCAAAAGTAACAAACTGTATTATTATCTTGACATTGACATTACATGTATACGAGTATATATATAAACGGCAACAACATTGCCTACTACATAAATTACATTTTATTAAATATTCTAACACATCTTGCCACACTGCATATTTTCAAAATGGCAACATCGGATCGTTTCTCTGCAGACAGGGGCTTCTAGTACGCGCACATAAAACATAACCTCAAAATATCGATCGGTTATGGGAATGTGACGCCAGCCCCAACGCGAACTGCAATCTACCAAAAATTCCCGCATTACCCGCGATGTACAGAAAATACCCTTGTGACCTGCGATCTATCGTAAATTCCCACGTGACCCGCGATCGACTAATTATTCTCACGCGAGCTACCAGTAGATCGCGATCGACGGTTTTGCCGACCTCTGGACCATTGGATCTTTTTGACAAGTGACATATATATTAGTAGTTGGTATTAGTTCTGTTTCCTAAATAGATAACTTTTCGTTTCCTCTCTTGTAAGTGTGTAATATAGATTAAATTAACACGTGGTGGGAATTTTATTTAATAAGAAAACAACAGGCAGAGCTTCAGTATTTAATGTAAATAAATGGGTTCATCTTTTTCTCCTACATTGTGTAAGACCTGTATTCTGTCGTAGATCGTGAATTACTCAAAATGACATTGTTAACATAATATTATCATAAGTTGTCAAATATACTGTCAGAAAATTATAGTGAGTATCTGTAATTCGAATCAATATTTTGGGATTAACAAATTTCCAGTATAAATGGCAACCATACCACATCTTATAACGCAAAAGCTACCATTAATCGATTTTAATTATATCCCATTTTTAAAAGATAGCCGATCAAGTTCTGGTGAATGCGGGCGGAAAAGTCTTGTTCCGGGTGAACCAGAAGGCCCGTGTGTAAAAACTGATATACCAGGCCCGCGTTCTCAAGAACTTATCAAGCAACTCGATAAATTTCAAATGGTAGGTACAATTCAATATTTAGTAAACTACGAGAAGTCTATAGGAAATTACATAATAGATGCAGACGACAATATATTGTTGGATACGTACACGAATATATCAACGATACCCGTGGGGTATAATAACCCTGCGCTGCTTAATGTGTTTAAGAATGAATCTAATTTGAAATCCATGGTGAATCGTCCAGCTCTAGGTGTTTATCCTGGCATAGAGTGGCCTAGAAGATTAGAAAATGTTTTGAATAGTATTTCTCCCAATCTTCCAAACATTCAAACGATGATGTGTGGTGCTTGTTCAAATGAAGGTGCCTGTAAAGCTGCATTCATAGGTTTCAAGATGAAAGAGAGATGTGGTAAAGATTTTACAGAAGAAGAAAAACAATCTTGTATTATTAACCAGCCACCGGGATCGCCGCATCTTTCCATATTATCATTTAAGGGAGCTTTTCATGGGAGATCATTGGGAACCATGGCACTAACCCATTCAAAACCTATACAAAAATTAGATTTCCCCTCTTTTGAATACTGGCCTATGGCAACCTATCCAATGTATAAATATCCTTTAGAAGAAAATTTTTGTGAAAATAAAGAAGTAGATAAAAAATGTTTGCAGCAAGTCGAAGAATTATTTGAAAGACAGAAAAGCTGTGCACCAATTGCCGGTGTTATTATTGAACCTATTCAATCGGAAGGTGGTGACAACCATGCATCTCCTGAATTTTTTCAAACTCTACAATCTATTTGCAAAAAAAATTCAGCCTACTTAATTTTAGATGAGGTACAAACTGGGGGTGGTCCTACTGGGAAATTCTGGTGTCACGAACATTTCAATCTACCGTGTCCACCGGATATGGTTACTTTCAGTAAGAAAATGCAAACCGGGGGATTCTTCTACACCGACGAACTAAAGCCCAAGCACCCGAGTAGAATTTTTAATACGTGGATGGGAGATCCGGGAAAAATAATAGCGCTTGAAGCAATTTTAGAAATAATTGGTTGTCAAAATTTACTCGGCCAGGTGAATAAATCGGGCGCAAAATTAATGTGTGGATTGAAAAATTTACAAAAAGAATTTCCTGATGTTATCAATTCCGTTCGGGGTAGAGGTACATTCGTGGCTTACAATGGAAATAGTGTAAAAACGAGAGATGCCATAGTGGAAGGATTGAAGAAAAATGGAGTCCAAGCAGGTGGTTGTGGCGTACAATCTATTCGCTTAAGACCAGCTTTGGTATTTCAAGAACACCACGTTGACATTTATTTAGATATACTTACAAAAGTTATGAAAGAAGTTAGTGGATCCAAAAAAAAATGTTGAATTTTGTACGTGATGTAATTTCAATTAAAAATGTCCAACGTTTTTGGGTTACTCAAGTACTGGGTGTTTTATTTTTTTTTCATCGGTAATTTTATTATTAAACGGACAGATATAGAAATGAATGTAATTCACAATAATCTTATCAATATATTTTAGACGTGATTTTAATTCTCACTATCTATAACTAGATTATTTAATTAATCACATTCTACAGTAAAGGAACAAAATATTATTTTGCTGATTTGTTTGATAACTTGACAAAACGAAGTTTAAAAACGGAGAGCTGGTGAACATTTCACGTCATTACTTGAAGTTAGCTACAAATTTATAAACCTCATAGGAGTAATAGGTTGCCGTTTGGAACGTTTCGATAGGGGGACGTAAGATCACCCAATAATAGTCAAAATTTTATTATAGCAACTCATATTTTGCTTGAATTAGAGTATATGAATGAATATATACATTGTCCGACAAAAATCTCAGACAGTAGGGGGTGTAGGAGCATCCAAAAATGTATATTTTTTAAATGAAATTTTTATTATTCGATCTTGTCTGATAATTGAATGTTATTCTGTAGTCATATTGCGTATTTATGTACATTGCGAACTTGGCCTTATCCAAAGTATAGTGTAAACTCGGCTTTACGTATTATTCAGATTTATAGGTTGGCAAGACATTTGAACGGAAGTGACTCCCGCCTTGTAGGGTGAATGTCAATGGTCAGGCGGGAGAATCTTATCTTATGTTTCGTGTAGTAAGAGATGATGTTTTTAGTTAGAAATTAAATAAAGTTCAATTATTGTTTAAGAACAATTTATTTACCGTCATCCTGTTCCGTACAAGTCTGGACATATTTTGGCGGTGTAATTTAATTGTAAGACAAATATAGCACCCTGTAAATACATCGCAAACTTTTCTTCATTCTGTCGCCAGTGACCTCAAGCTCATTTATTTCAAAAAGATATTGCAATTCCTAAGGTGTTATGATTTTATATTTTTACTTCACCTTATAATCAAGAATAATTTAAAAACCTTTAATAATATAGATCATCATTTAAATTTCTCTGATCAGCAAAACACACATTTCTCAGTTCGGAAAAACATAAGTTTATCAAAAAATAGTAAAATTATAAATGTCATTAATAAAATTTCTGACGGCGACTTGACATCCGCAATCAAAATCTTAGCTTCAGATGACAGTTTTGCTGATGTCAGTGCAGCCACTTTAACAGAATTAAAATAGAAACATCCTTCAGAGAAACAATAGTACTTTGAGTTCGGAACCTATTCCTATTCTTGTAACAGAAGAATTTGTCAGTAACGCAGTAAACTTTTTTTAGTCCAGGAGGAATCGGCGCATGAGTACCGAAAACTATTCCACCTCAATTTTTTCATGCGATCCTCTTTGAATTGCCCTACTGATGATATAAATGCATGTTGCCATGGGGCAACCTAATGCCATATTGTTCAAACCGAAATTGTTTAAACAATTGTAAGGAATTGTTATTTTTTAACCGGACAAATTTTTTTTTATTCTTTATTGAAATACAAATAAAAAAGGTCCTATGACTTTCCACGATAAAGTTAATATTTTTAGAGATATGAATTTTTAAAGGTTCGAAAAATCTCAAATTTGGGTACTTTTGATCCATGAAAAATATATGAAAAAAAAATATAATAAAATATGAATAATAATTTTTTTAAATTCTTTATACAATAGTTAATAATATTCTTAATAGAGATTTAAGAAATCTTCATTGTTTATACCTGTTTTTTAATTGTTAATTTCGCGCGCTCACAAGTATGCATCGCTACCTTTAAGTATCGCCGTCTGTCTCTGACTCATGCGCTGCATACGGTCTCTCTGTGTCCTGAATCATCATTAATCATTTATCTAAAAAACCATAACTTTATCAAGATTGGTAAAGAGTGCAATGTTATTATTAATTAAATTGTCTACAATTTGTTTTTAACAACAGTAATTTAAGTATGAATCGGAACATGTAATTAAAATTACTTTTTTGTTATTATCATAGTGATTTATGCATTTTTATCAACAATAATGAGATATAATATTATTTGAAAAATTTTTGGAATCACAATTGTAAGGTAAGTCCGGGTGAGATGCCCTACTATTCGAAAAAAAATATTTTTTTAAAATGCAACATCTCTATGTCGAAAACAAATGACGGAATAGTAAAAGCAAAGTTTATTTAAGCATTTTACAAATACAACCAAATTAAATTATATCACATTTAACGAAAAAATAATTATTTAGTAAAAATACGACTTTGCCATCTCTCCCGACTTATAGGGGATAGATGGCACAAACTAAAATAGTTAATAATATTCTTAATAGAGATTTAAGAAATCTTCATTGTTTATACCTGTTTTTTAATTGTTAATTTCGCGCGCTCGCAAGTATGCGTCGCTACCTTTAAGTATCGCTCTCTCTGACTCATGAACTGCATCGACCTCTCTGTGTCCTGAATCATTATTTATCATTTATCTAAGAAATCATTAACTTCGTCAAGATTGGTAAAGAAAGCAATGTTATTAATAATTAAATTGTCTACAATTTGTTTTTAACAATTATATATAAATAATAAGCTTTTGCTCAAAACATACATTTGGATAAATGCATTGAATCCGGAATATAAAACATTAGATTTTACGAATTTCGGATACAAACTATAGAGTGATACTTTCCTAATACCTTTATTTATAAACAAAAGCCCATTTCGAACTGATCAAAATCTAATGTTCTATATTCCGGACTCAATGCATTTTTCCAAATGTATGTGTGGTATTCACTCTTTTATCGTATCGTCAATATCTGATTTTGGGATAAGGTATATATAAATAAAACAGTTCTTTACAATTTGCCTGCTCACTGTCCGCCTGCTCGATACCGAATGAATCTCCTTCCCTGGTATCTCTTAGTCAGCCCAGCGTCAGCATTTTTATTATCTAACATGATACACCACAGTATGTTTGAGCAAAAGCTTATTATTTATATAGGGTAAGTCCGGGTGAGATGCCCCACCGGGATAGATGGCAAAGTGCAACTATTTGGCTAGGCGATGACAGATGGCGCTGCCGATACGCCGCCTCGTCATTTAATACCACATGTTAATAAGTAGAAGTGTAGTGTGTCAATAGTGTGTCATAAACGTAAGTTATCAAGTTTATAATTTTCCAAACAGGTTTGGAATTGTTTAGATACATATATAAATGTTTGTATATTTTTAAAGCAGTTAATTTAACAGGTGATTTTAGTAGAGTTTGTTGTGGTAGTTTAAGGTTATGTAATGGGATATTCATAAATCCGATAGCTTACGTAGTGTCTTTGTTATAGGGTGGGGCATCTAACCCGGTATTTGGGATAGATGGCACACTGTTAGTCGGGTGAGATGCCTCACTATATTTGATACAAAACTATGCAATAAAATTCAAAAGCATGCTCATAGTCTGTATGCGATGAATATTTATTGATGTATTGTTTCAGATGCCTACGAAATATATTAGAAAATCAGGTTCCACAAGAAATTCTTGGTCGGAAGATGCTCTTCAGCGAGCGATAACCGCAGTAAGAAATGGTATGGGAATAAACTTGGCTTCCAGAAATTTCAATATACCATCAAGGACATTACGGCGTCGGGTGCAGAATAATGACGCATCAAAAAAACCCATGGGACCAACAGGAAGTTTAGGAATGGCTAATGAGTTGAAGTTAGTAGCTCACATTAAAAAGCTACAAAAGGATTTGCTCCCACTCGAGATGATTTGAGGACCATGGCATATGAATTTGCGGTAAAACTTAAATTAAACCATAGGTTTAACCATGAGGAAGAGAAAGCCGGTTACGATTGGTTAAATTTGTTTTTGTTACGCCACCCAGATTTGTGTGTGAGAAAGGCTGAAGGAGTTTCTGTAGCCCGCGCTGAAGGTATGTCCCGTGAAAAAGTCTTGGCTTATTTTCAACTACTACATGAAATTCTAGAAGGAAACAACTTATTCGAGTTACCGGGATCCATATGGAATTTGGACGAATCAGGTCCACAGCTTAATAATAAAGTGGGTTATGCTATAGCCCAAAAAGGATCAAAAGATGTATCCACAATTACATCTGGAGAAAAGGGGAAAACCATAACGGTTATCGCATGTTGCAATGCAGAAGGCACTTTTCCACCCCCAGCTTTTGTGTTTAAAGGCAAGTACAAAAAAGATGAATTCCAAGATGGTATGCCCAACGGATCAAAAATTTACATGAACCAGAAGTCGGCGTATGTGAACTCAGATATTTTTCTGTTGTGGTTGAAAGATCATTTTCTGCCAAGAAAAGGTGTAGGAAAAGCACTGTTGATCGTCGATGGTCATACATCTCACTGCAGTGCCGAAGTATTAGAACTTGCGGAAAGAAATGATATTATTTTATTGTGCTTGCCTAGCCACACTACCCATTACCTTCAGCCTTTAGACCGTGGGGTGTTCAAATCATTAAAATCTGCGTTTAACAAAGCTTGTCACCTTTTTATGAAAACAAATCCAAGCAGAAAAATAACCAGATTGCAATTTGGCAAATTATTGGCCGAAGCATGGTCTAAAGCAGCAACTAATGACAATGCAGTTTCTTCATTTAGAGCCACGGGAATTTTTCCGTATAACCCTGAAGCTGTACCAGAACATGCCTATCATGTTTCTGATGCTCCAGCAACTTTTGCAATAGGTGCTCGGCCTATTGAAGATAATGCAATTGGTTCTAATTGTCGATTACCAGAGTCTGAGTCCAATCAATCTTCAGCACTTCAATGTCGATCTTCTAGTCCTCAAGCTAGTTCCTCTTCAGTACCTGATCGTCGATCTAAGGAACCTCGACCTGGTCTATCTTCAGCACCTTATCTTCAATCTCCTGATCCTCGACCTGGTTCACCATTAGTTCCTCATCAACAGTCACCAAAAATTAGACATTGCTCATCCTCATCATCTGGTCAACCTTCATCTGCTGGAAAAATTCTGGATTATATCTCACCCTTACCTATAATTCCTTTAGCATTAAAAAAGCGAGGTAGAAATGTTGCAACAATATTAACTTCACCAGAAAATATAGAGAAGGCCAAATTATTAAATGAAAGACTTGCAAAACATAAAGGTGCAGCAAAAATCAAATCTGTTTTAAAACCAATTAAAAAAGCGAAGAAGACCAAGCCTGAATTGCCCTCCTCTGAGTCAGATGGAGATTTTGAATCCAAAGAAGACAGCGATAGCGACATCAACGAGTAATTTAATGAGAACGAATGTGTTGGATGTTTGGAAGACAGCACAACTCGTTCAGATGACTGGATCCGTTGCATTAATTGCAATCGGTGGATGCACGAAAATTGCACTAAATTTGAAAATAAGTGTGACTCATGTGGGAAGTTTAGCCGAAAATAATTAAAAGACATTTTTTTGTGTTTTTGTTAACTTTAAGATTTTATTTTAGTTTGTGCCATCTATCCCTTATAAGTCGGGAGAGATGGCAAAGTCGTATTTTTACTAAATAATTATTTTTTCGTTAAATGTGATATAATTTAATTTGTTTGTATTTGTAAAATGCTTAAATAAACTTTGCTTTTACTATTCCGTCATTTGTTTTCGACATAGAGATGTTGCATTTTAAAAAAATATTTTTTTTCGAATTGTAGGGCATCTCACCCGGACTTACCCTATAATTGTGATTCCAAAAAATTTTCAAATAACATTATATCTCATTATTGTTGATAAAAATGCATAAATCACTATGATAACAACAAAAAAGTAATTTTAGTTACATGTTCCGATTCATACTTAAATTACTTTTGTTAAAAACAAATTGTAGACAATTTAATTATTAATAACATTGCTCTCTTTACCAATCTTGATGAAGTTATTGGTTTCTTAGATAAATGATATATAATGATTCAGGACACAGAGAGGTCGATGCAGCTCATGAGTCAGAGAGAGACGGCGATACTTAAAGGTAGCGACGCATACTTGTGAGCGCGCGAAATTAAAAAACAGGTATAAACAATGAAATTTTCTTGAATCTCTATTAAGAATATTGTATAAAGAATTTAAAAAAAAAATATTATTTATATTTTATTATGTTTTTTTCATGGGTCAAAAGTACCAAAATTTGAGATTTTTCGAACCTTTAAAAATTCATATCTCTAAAAATATTAACTTTCTCATGAAAAGTCATAAGACCTTTTCTATTTGTATTTCAATAAAGGATATAAAAAAAATTTGTCCGGTTGAAAAATAACAATTTCTTCCAATTGTTTAAACAATTTCGGTATAAACAATATGGCACTAGGTTGCCCCATGGCAACATGCATTTATATCATTAGTAGGGCAATTCAAAGAGGATCGCATAAAAAAATTGAGGTGGAATAGTTTTCGGTACTCACGCGCCGATTCCTCCTGGACTATTTAAAGCAAGTTCTGCTGGTGGTTTAGACTCTTTAAGACCTTCACATCTACAAGATTTATAAACTCTGTTGTTCGTTATTCGTTGTTCGTGATTCCCACTGCTCGAAAATGAAACATTGATATCACATACATGCGTTTATAAACCGTTGTTGTGTTGTTCGTCGTTTCCACGTCGTTCGTCGTTGCTCTCAAATAACCAAATTTTATATCTTGTTATTCGTGATTCGCAGTTTCACCAATGAAAACTGATGTTAGTCTCACGGGCCTTTATTTCTACCTATAATTTTAAACTAAAACTGGTACTACTGTTTTAACGGTCAGTAAAGAGAGGCGCTACATTCAAATAAGCTACTGTTTATTGATGTACTTCGGCAGCATGAATAGACGTCACCGTTGTGACCCATCAAATTTCACGAACGCCAACAACGAAAAACTGATATAAATTAATCGACTCGGGAACAGCTGTGAATAACGAATCGCCAGCAACTTGGAAAAGACGGCCTGCAACGAACAACGGGAACAACAGAGTTTATAAATCCACTTCACATCTACAACATTTAATAAGTTACAGTGCTGGCCCTTCAGGAAAAAATCTCTTTAGCTTTACATGTAACCATCCCAGTCTCGGAAGGTTGCAATACTCTACCAGTTGTGATTATACAAAAAAAGGAAAACTAAGTTTAAAAAATAAAATAAAAATAAACTAAGTCCGGAAGGCCGGGTTACCAATGACCCCAGGTCTTCATCCATGACGTGTGATTCAGCCAGTGGAAAATCAAAAGGTGATGAATCCAAAGATTCAGGACAATTCTTGTCCTGGCAGCTGCATAAACACGAAGCCAAGACGTAGTTCCACGAATCGAACCAACAGCGTCCAACTGCAAAAAGTAACAAAAAAGCTATTCTTATACCAGTGACTAGGCTCAAGCTTGAATCGATAACCAAACCCAATTTAAAATCCGTAACTGAAAACCCTTTGACAAGGGTTTTAGTTTCTTGGCTCCTTCCTCGGATCGTTGAATGTAAATTTGGGGCCACAAAGGCATCAACTTCTTCGAAAACTCCAAAAACTGTGCTTGGCGTAGGTGTAATAAATCCCTCCACAAGGTGTGGTGTGGGCATCAATCCAACAGTAGAATATTTCCCAAAAACCGCTATGCTACAGAAAATAGCCACAACTCCACTATCATTAACAGGCGAGAATCATAAAAACCCGCTAGGGGATGGCTACAAACGGCCATTAGAAAAATACGATTCTCCTCGATCACCCATTAGCACTACTGCCTTCCTTTTCACAGTCACCCACAAAAAAAGTCCGTCCGCAGAACACCGGACCCTGTCAGGATACCAACGAACCGAACAGTCACCACTAACATGAAACGCACTCTGGATTACACCAACGTCAACGCGGAGCAAGTTCCAAACAGGGAGTAGGGGATCTTTACGACGCGACGCCAAAAGGTAGATCAAAACTCTACTCAAAATATCAATAACCTTACCTATAAATATACGGTCAGCGCTCGAAAACCTATGTTGTTGTATTCTCATGAGTTAGGCCAATAAAAGCAGATTTGTGCAGGAGAAAAACCTTGATTGTATCAATTATACACTACTTATAGACTCCGACAAAATGTGTGATGAAAATGACCTAGGATCTAGCCAAGCTTTATGTTTTGTAGAACCTGTAAATCACGTGACTGAAGCTTCTAGAATTTAAAGTTTCACCAATAAAATTATGACAACCTTTATAATACGGACCAATCAGACCAAAGCGCTCATGTTAGTATTTCTATGAACTAGATATGAAAAAACAGAAAGCTCAGCTAATTACGAAAATAACATTTATGAAATATATTATATAGAAATATAAATAATGTAATAGTATGCATTTCAGCAATAGAATAATAGAAATAAGAAAATAGGAGCAATTAATAGAATTAAGAAAGATGGGAGCGATACCTCGAAGAGGGTGTAAAGTTAGGGCTTTACAACAATGTTAGCAACTCGTAACAGTCATCGGTTACGATATACAACTGACCTCTAACTACAGATATCAACGTTACACGGAAAACTCACCACAAACACTATAAAACGCCCGCAACTTACAACACGACAGAAATCGACATGATCCACACTCGACTAACATCTGTGTTTCCAAATATGACAGATCGGCTATCAAAACAAACACTTGTTGAGTTCAATAATAAATAATGAGAGGCAGATATTTCACCAAGGAATTGAGAGAACACGAAATATATATTTAGTGCAGTTATACCACCTATACCTAGTAGAAGGGACTGTACTTCCAAGTGAAATCTCTATAAAGTACAGTTATACTACCCATATCAATCTGAAAGGACCACTACACTTCACAAAGAGATAAAGAAAAACGAAGAAAAGGTGAAGACATAGCTTTAACTTGAAAAGCAGGAGGTATCAGACCAATTCCTATTGGTACAGTTTACCGTCGTATAATAGCGAAAATAATTTGTTCAAACATCAGAGACAAATTAGGATATTAACTTTGTCCATTACAATTTGGTTGCGGAAAGAAAGGTGGTTGTGAAGCAGTTGCACATGCAGCAAGACGTTACGTCTCTAATCATCCAGACGTTAATAATAAAGTTTTTCTGAAAATTGATTTTAAAAATGTTTTCACTGCAATTCATCGCGATCATTTATTAAATTTTGTAGCAGATATTCTACCTGAAATTTTTCCATTCATGTTAGTGATTCCTTCATATATTTCATTTGGCGAAAACATCATTTATTCGGAAAGAGGCGTCCAACAATGAGACCCTTTGGCACGTACCCTTTTTTGCATATCGATACACAAACTTATAAGCAACATTGACATAGAATCCAATGCTTGCTACCTTGATGATGGTTCTTTAGGTGGTACTACTAATTCCGTGTTCAAGTCTCCTGTCTATATTATAAACAATTCCAAGGATATTGGTCTTGAACTCAATTTCTGCAAATGCCAGTTATTTTTCTTAGAATCACCAAATAATATAACAATTGATAAATTTAATTCTGTAGCACCAGGCATAACAATTACCAACAGACACATTTTTTTCTATTAGGTGCTCCTTTATTAAACGAATCCTTTCTATCAGCTTTCAATGAAAAACTAACCTTTTTCAGAAAAATGTCATCTCGTTAATCCTGGTTACCGACACATATTGCTTATTACCTTCTCAAGAATTTCCTATTAATTCCAAAATTAACATATATCTTAAGATGTAGCCCAACCTGGTTCCATAATGATATCTTAATCAATTTTGACAATACCATTCGTCATTCATTAGAGTCATTAATTAACATTGAATTAGATAACCTTTCTTGGAAACAAGCTTCACTACCTGTTTCATATGGTGGTTTAGGAATCGTTTCAGTAGCTCTTCTTTTTTGTCATCATTAAATAGTTCAAAAAAATTCATAAATTACATTCTGCCTATATTTTTCCACACACCAGACCCTTTATTATTGGAGGCAGAAAATATTTGGTCAATAAAATCTAACAAAGTTGTACCCGATGAATATAAATCCTGGAATATACCTTTATTGAACATTGAACAAGAAAATCTGTTTCAGAAAGCTATCAATTTACCAGACAAGGCTCGTTTGAATGCAGCATTTTCAAAGCATAGTTGAACGTTGTACCGTCGACCCCATTAGGCACGCTTTCAGATGACGAAAGTTTCCGTATTTCTATTGGTCTCCTGTTAGGTTGTCAAATTTGTGTAAAACATCGCTGTCATTGCGGAGTTGATGTTGATGAATATGGTAGACACAGCCTAAGCTGTAAATTAAGTGCCGGCCGTTTTTAACGTCATTCTGCAGTAAATGACCTAATCAAACGAGGCCTGTCATCTGCAAAGATTCCCTGTTCGTTGGAACCGTTAGGTACTTACCGCGACGACGGTAATCGTCCAGATGGTGTGACCCTTATTCCATGGCAACGCGACAGACCAGTTATATGGGACATGCCCTGCGATCTTTCATAGCCACTGCTAAACTGCATTTTTAACGCTATCTATTCGCTTGGAACATCAAAATGTCAGGAGTAACAAATGGATAAGTATATTAGAGACTTTGACAGATTTTTATTGTATTTGTCAATTTTTAAAGAGAAATAATTTTTTAACTTGTAGATGACTTTACTGTAGCACAAAGAAAAGCCAAAAAGGCTTTAATTACTACAGACCTTTTGTCTAGTTCCGATATTTACAAAGGACGGGGATCAAGGATGCGGAAAAAAAATACAAGGTGTATGTCCCATCACTCTAGTTCTGATTCAGACGAGAGTCCCTCATTAAATCGTAACATTTATCCTGTTTTTAAACCTACACCACAAACAAATTGTAAGTATTTAAAGAAATTAATTGGAATGTTTTGTGCAAATAATATATTTTTCAGTATTGTATAAAAAGTCGGGGGATTATAGATCGGGTAGTACTTCAAATGGAATCTATAGCTGAAACTATGAGGTCTGAAACTAAAGGAATTTCCCTTGAGAATAAAGAATCAAATGATATTGCGAGATTTGCTGTTCCTAGAGGTAATTTGTTTCTTAAGTTAAATCATAATTTATAATAACCTAAAGTTTGCATATTAAATTTGAGTTTTAGTATTAAAATACTTATTTTTATAATGTACTTTTTTTTTAATTTTTTTTAGAGTCAAAACCTTGTGGCAGTGGAATCAGATGAACACTTCACAAAAGAGATAAATCATCACCACAAATAGATACACTTGATGATCAAGGTGACTAAACTAAATAATTTTAATTAAATTTTATATTTAATCATATTTTAAATTTATTTTAGAATTTAAAAGGTTGATGATAGATGAAATATCTCAATTAAATTTAGAAATCAACACTTTAATTGAAAGCGTTGACACTCTCTTGAAAACACAAAGATTTCCGAGTAACCTGCAAGTAACATCGTTTGAAAATAATGTGAAAACGTTATATGAAAAGATTCCAGTAACTCGACATTCAACGCATATTTTTAAAATCCAAATTCAACGTACTCAATCAAATACCGTCCCTAGTATTGCAAACCGACATTACAGATCATTTCTCAACAATACTACAGATAGTACTGGAAAATACCAAATGCCCCAAGGAACGAGGAATAGTGAAATACATAGATGAAACAAAACTTAAAAATACAATCAGACAACAATCTTGGGGTTTCTTATACTTGAATCCAGAATCCAAATTCTAACTATGCAACAAATACTTTCATTGAAACACTTCAAAAATATATAGATGACTGTATAATGTACTTATACAAAAAAATATAAAAGGAAAAATACGAAGATCGCCCCTTGGATGACAAATACACTACAAAAGACACAATGTATAAGGGAAAAATATGAATTGGTGTTTGAAAAACATTGGAATCCATTATATTGTATCATATGTGTAATATTTGTTAGCATATGCTATTATCAATAAATTATTCTTATCTTAAGTTTGAGAACAAAATAAAGAAAATCACCTGTACTATTTAATAAACAAAATTTTATATTAAATTTTTGAAATTATTTGTCGACACTCGTCTTTCAATAAACTATCCTGGTTAATAAAAACGGATGAAAGCTTTAAACAACTTTTTCAAACAACCTATCCTACTTTTAAGCCAAAATAAAATGACAGGTTGTTTCAACAAGTATTTAAACTTTGTGTGACTGTTTTAATTTGTTTATTTAAGAAAAAACAATATATATATATATATATATATATATATATATATATATATAATATTGGAAATGTTTATATTCTTGGGTTCATAGGTTGTACTCATAGTAATACCCATTATAAATCAAGGAAAAAGCTTTATCTCACGATTCAACAGCTATCTCACCCCTATAAATCAAGGAAAAAGCTTTATCTCACGATTCAACAGCTATCTCACCCCTATAAATCAAGGAAAAAGCTTTATCTCACGATTCAACAGCTATCTCACCCCTATAAATCAAAGAAAAAGCTTTGTCTCACGATTCAACAGCTATCTCACCCCTATAAATCAAGGAAAAAGCTTTATCTCACGATTCAACAGCTATCTCACCCCTATAAATCAAAGAAAAAGCTTTGTCTCACGATTCAACAGCTATCTCACCCCTATAAATCAAGGAAAAAGCTACAGTATATATATATATATATATATATATATATATATATAAATATATATATATATGGCTTGATACTCTTGCTGGGGTTTCGCCGCCTCACGCTTTCTAGATTCATTTTTTTTGGGGTGGATCAATCCCCGTTTTTCCTTTTAGAGTTTCTCTGTCAATAGTTTCCTATCCTTAACTTTGTACTTCCCCCAATTCCGGCCCTTGTCATATCTTCCTTCACCTGTTCCAGCTATTTTATTCTAGGTCTACCCCTACGTTTTTCCCCCAGGATCCCATTGTGTCATTTGCAGTGTGATTTCTTGTTCTTCTGCTCTATATATGTGTCCCAGCCATTTCATTATTTGCCTCTTTATTTTCCTTACTATGTCCTCTCCTTCCAGTTCTTGCTCAATTTCATAGTTCATTCTTTGTCTGTACTCGTTATCTCTCAATTTAATTGGTCCCAATATTGTTCTCATTATCTTTCTTTCTATCATTCTCAAGTCTTCTTCTTCCTTTTTAGTCAGTGTCATTGTTTCAGCAGCATATAACAGGACGGGTCTCATTATCACTTTATAAATATTGATTTTGGTTTGTCTTGAGAGTAATTTGCTTTTTAAAGTTGAAAAAAAAACAATATAGGCATAATTTGAAAAACCTTCAGTATTTGCTTGGCTTCCATCTAGTAGTAGCTTGTGAGCTGTGACTAATCATGCAGGTCTCTTCCTGTATTTTTTCCCTGTTGGTGAATAGTAACCTTCCACCACAATGGATGGCGCTGCACTCGACAAAACTTTGTGGTTTCGGACTTAGTACAGGAGATTCCATTCTTCCCCGTATTAAAAGTATTTATCTATGATATGGGATTTCACTTGCACTGACACTTGGGCTCCGTCTCATGTCCGATCCACATCTACTTCCGCAGGCACTGCAGCTTTACAAAGCGAAACTTTTAAAATCAATGAATACAAAAATTGGGAGAACATTCATATTTTTATTCCTGTAGCAATTGAAACTTCTGGTGTTTTTGGTCATGAAGCTTTAAAATTCATTGAAGAAACCGCTAAGAAAATATTAGTGGAAACCAATGATTCAATAGCAATATTGTTTTTTATACAACAAATAAGTATTGCAATTCAAAGAGGAAACGCTTCATCTTTTCTCGGTACGTTTCCCCGTTCTAAGCCTCTAGAAGAACGTTTTATTAAACCTAATCATAAGAAACCTAATTCTTCTACCACTTTCAAACTTTCTCACATTACCGACCCTAAAACATGTGATCTCTCCTTTTTTCGAAATTCTACTTGAACATCATCATTCTCTTCTTCAGAATGTGTGCCTTCTGATAATAGATGCGTGGACAATTTTATAAATTATGCCTCCAACAAGCTTTCGGGCCTCAGTGTACTAAAAAATATAGATAACCACGTGTCAGATTATGTCCCCTTCATAGGAATACTGAATAAGATTACTATGCTAGAGAATGATGCGATTCCTATTCGCAATAAATTATATTTGACCAAAACAAAATATAAAACTGGTTTACCCCCAATAGAGCTGAAGGCATCAAATGAAAAGGTAAACGACCAAATGGAAGGTATTTATACTAACAGTGTGGCATACGCTAACAATACTAATATAGACAATTTGTATGATGAAGATGATAACGGAAATCACGTATCAGTAGCAGATTTGAGTAAAAATTTCAATGACAAACTCTCCTGAACAGTAAAAAATAGTACTAACCTCGCCAATACGACAACTGAGGTTAGATCCAAAATATCTGATGTGACCATAGAGTGAAACCACTAAGTACAAAAGCAATATCAACCAGAGTTAAAAGATCTAGTAATAACGTTTCTGTGACCAAAAAAATTACATTGCCTCCAACAAGTGTCAAAATAACTCCGATGTTTTGCAGTCAAATTCGAAATTGGAAGAGAATGAAGACGTAGAAAAAAATAATAGGTTCGAAGTCGATAGGATCGTACTAACTGAAGAATCAATATACATCTATTCCCTTTCTAAAAATAATCCTAGAGTTAACAACTTCCTTCATACATTTCATTTTAGATTAAAGCTTTTCAGAAAGGGGATGAAACTCAACAAGAACAAAAGGACACGTCTAAAAATGATGTAGATAACAAGGAATATATTGACAAAGTGAACCAGACCAATGATCTATCGACATCACCCAAACTTCCCGAAACCGTAATATAATCCATATAATTCAATAGCAAACAACATCATTCCAAATTCCTTATCACGCGGATCAAGTGAGAAAGGCAATAATAGAATCCGAGAATATTTGGACAATGATAGTAGTTGCGAAAGAGCTCTTAACAATAACTCCACAATCAGATCCATAAAGGGTATTCCCATAAAATTTTTGGGTCTCAAAGGCCTCAAAAATACTGGTTACGCATGTTTCATGAATAGTATTATCCAATGCCTATCAAACACAAGGTGGCTATTAGAATATCTAAAGAAAGACGCATACATAAGAGATATTAATATAAATATATCTAGCATGAAAGGAGCAGGGTAGACCGGGGGAAATTGTAACAAGGGTCAATTGAAACATTGTTAATAGTTCCTAAACCGCCGCAATTGTGTGAACGTCGCTTCAACGGGTGTGACGAGTGTTCTGTTTTCATATAGACAACGTAAGTTTTTTATTTTCTACGTAGATATTCGATAACTATTTCCCTATGTATATCATTAATTTTATTTATACTTTGAGTGGTTTGGGCGGTCTTTTAGATCATCTTGAGATTGTTTTCCACGTCGACTTTGCTTTACAAATTTTTCTTTTCTGCTCTTGAAGTTCTGAACACGCATTGGGGTCAATTGTACCATTCTCGTCGGGGTCCATTGTAACGTTACAATTGACCCCGTTCAAATTCTGTGAATGATATTCATGTATGTTTTTCCTTATTATAGATGCCACGGACCAGAATTCAGAAGACTGAGCGAAATTTGAAGAGTATTTCTACCTATGAACGAGCTTACGAACAAGTTCTTGGTGGTCAGTCTGTGCGGAGAGCTGTTAAGGAATTTGTCCTATGTCATGTCTCATTGATGCGATACAAAAAAAAAGAGAGGCAAAAGCAGAAGCAGAAAATTCCGATCAAACTATTTCAATCGGGTACAACTCTCACACAAGAGTTTTTTCTGCAAACCAAGAGGTTGAAATGTCAAAGTACATCACGAAAGCAGCAGACATTTACTTCGGTCTCTGTCCGAAAGAAATACGAAGATTAGCCTATGAACTGACTGAGAAGTACCGTCTAAAAGCGCCTACATCTTGGGCTACTAACAAGATTGCGGGAGAGGATGCGTTTTCCGGCTTCATGAAAAGACATAAGAAGTTATCCATTAGGTGTGCCCAAGCTACAAGACTTTCGAGGGCTACAAGCTTCAACAGAACGAATGTAAAAGCCTTCTATGACAATCTGAGCAGAGTAATGGATCGTGAAAAGTTTGCAACGAAAGATATCTACAATATTGACGAGACGGGTGTTACAACTGTCCAGAAACCCAATAAGGTAGTGGCCAAAAAAGGAATTCGGCAAGTAGGTGCACTTACATCTGGTGAGCGTGGAACTCTTGTGACAGTTACTATTGCTGTGAGT
Organism: Galeruca laticollis; assembly: GCA_963921935.1. Classification (NCBI taxonomy): domain Eukaryota; kingdom Metazoa; phylum Arthropoda; class Insecta; order Coleoptera; family Chrysomelidae; genus Galeruca; species Galeruca laticollis. The sequence goes on along the minus strand of OY998176.1, from coordinate 13,449,583 downwards.
GTCATAGGAAATTATGTCCCGCCAATGTTCATTTTTCCACGCAAAAGGTATGACGATCATTTCTTAAGAGATGGTCCAATTGGGTGAATTGGCACAGGGAATTCTTCAGGGTGGATGCAAGAAACCGAATTTGTGATGTTCCTCAAACACTTCCAGAACCACATAAACTCATCGGTGGATAGGAGAGTACTACTACTATTAGACAACCACTCCTCTCATATCACGATAGAGGCACTAGATTTCTGTAAAGCCAATGGTATAGTCATGTTGTCATTTCCTCCCCACTGCTCCCATAAGCTGCAGCTGTTAGATAGATCTGTTTTCGGACCTTTCAAAAAAGCAGTGAACAGTGCTAGCGATTGCTGGATGCGGAATAATCCGGGTAAACCCATGAAAATCTACAATATACCAAGCATCGTATCTACTGCTTTACCCTATGCATTAGCCCAAACCAACATACAAGCTGGCTTCAAGTGTACAGGAATATACCCATTTAACGCAGACATATTCACTGACATCGATTTCGCACCCTCTTATGTTACGGACAGACCGATCCCCATGTCAGCGCTCCAAGATACACCTTCACTCCAAATGGAAAGCAGTTTATCTCAAAATATTTTGCCTCAGCCAGAAATTGAAATAACAGCTTTTTCAGTTCCTGAAAATTCACTTGCCGATGTGGAATTACCAGAAATTCCGAATCCAACTGAGAATGTGACTAACCAAAACATTCCATCAACATCGAAAGATATTGGCGCCACAAAGGATACAATGGCATTTTCTCCTGAATATGTGAGACCATTTCCGAAAGCAGGACCCAGGCAAAATACAAATAGAGGGAGACCAAAAAGGAAGTCTGCTGTTTATACAGACACTCCTGAGAAAGACGCTATAAGAATAGAATCGGAAGCGAGGGAAAATAAGAAAAGAGCACAGATAGTGAAAATAAATCTAACAGATGTGAAAGGTAAAGGAAAGAAAAGTATTGCTAAGAAAAAATCTCGGAACGAATCTTCAGAGATAAGTGAAGACGAACAGGAGTATTATTGTCTGGTTTGTATGGAGTCATACAGCAGCAGCAAGCCGGGGGAACAGTGGCTGCAGTGTTCCGATTGCAAATTCTGGGCGCATGAGGAATGTACTACAAGTTTATATCCATATATTTGTCACAATTGTGAATCAGACTGATTTTTATGTTCCTGCTCTTTATCTTTCATTTATATTATCACAAATATGATACTTATTTCTTAATAGTTCAATAAATACCGATTTTGACAGAAAAAATTGTTATGTTACTAATGACCCCATTAACTGTTACAACTGATCCGGGGTCGGGGACGGTTGTAACATTGCTCAATTTTTTTTAAATACATAGGTGACGCTTATTGATCAATTAAGTGACAAATTATTAGGTAAAATAATTTTGTTCTAGGTTTATTACCCTACATACAGCAAGTGTACAAAGTCAAAGTGTTACAATTGCCCCCGGTCTACCCCACTAATTAAAGCATTTGCTGAAGTTATTCAAGAGCTTTGGTCTGAAGATGGTTCAGACAGAATGGTTAATACAGTATCATTGAAAAGTCAGATTCACAGGAGTTTCTTCGTTACCTATTAGCAGGACTTCACGAAGATGTCAACAAGGTACATGAAAAACCAAAGCCCATAATAACAGAAATTGATGATAAACTTAGTGACATTGAGAAAGCACAAGAATCTTGGTTGAGATATCCGAGAATGGCACCGCAGTTCGGCAACCAAGAAGCAAAGAAGCGTAGCCCTATAAATAGCAGAATCCGAATTCGCAGCTCTGACAAGCTGCAATAGAATCTGTTTACCTAAGATCACTGTTCAGAGATTTAAGCATTGAATTCGGACACATAACAATTTGGAATGATAATCAAGCTGCCATGAAATTAGGACATAACCCCATAGCCCCCAAGTCAAAACACATAGATCTCAAGGCACCCCACATAAGAGATTGTATTAAGCAAGGAATCCTGAATATGACTTACAAGTATACAGAAGAAATGGAGGCTGACCTTTTGACGAAGGCGTTACCAGGACTCAGATTAACAATGGTGAGTGGCAAACTAGGTCTCCTGCATTAGTGGTATGAGGAGGAGTATTGTAAGTCTATGGAAATACTATTACAACACTATTGCCGAGTTATAATTCCGATATTTACTTGTCAATAATTATACTTCTGAGTAAAAGATTAAGTAACATATCGTTCTGATAAGTTAATTCAACAAACATTTCTTAATAAATAAAATGTATTCTTACATCCCTCGTTTCATCCAACAATTAATTCATTTCCCCTGTATACTATCATTATTATTATAAACAATAGAGTGTTAATTTAGATATCCCGTGTTTTATCAAAAGAAAGAGCAAATGACCGACGAAATCCTGTCCACTATCTTGTTCTTACTAAACATTATCAATTAATTTTCACTCACTTCACGTTAAATTTGTGGGTTTTCACCGGATATCTTTATATTCAGGAAATAATTAATGAATTTGATTAAATATTATATTTGCCATAACAATAGTCGCCTATAAGTTATAAGTTATTTTCGCGAAGAGTACAGTGGAGTGAGGGTGATTTTTGTAAGGTAACGTATTTTTTAATCGATTATACATTATGGAAATTGTTTTCATCACACAATAATTTTTTTCAATATACTTCCAACATCAAACAAGCAGAGGAAACAGACTAAATAAACCAAATATACAATTTGACAAATTTTGAAATTTATGAAAAAAATCTAAATGAAAATGTTCTATTAAATTATTTATTTTTCAATAGCATCAAATTAAATATCAAAATCCAATAAGGTGAAGTGGGGTAATTGTGATATAGGTTTTCATTAGGTTGAATGTATGACGCCGCTAAATAATTAAAATTCTAAAAAAAATGTAATACATTCTGAAGATGTTTATTACCCATCATTGTCTAATACTTGTAAGAAAATTACTAGAAGATGAAAATATTTATCCAGCAATATTATCAGATATACTTGACTTATTTGATGTATGCATTAATCAAAATTATTTCACTTTTGACAATAAGATATATAGGGTTGTCCAAAAAAAACGGAATTTCCTTTTTTATTGATATTTTTTTTATTTATAGGTCGATTATATTGATTTCGGTTTTGTTCAAAAGATAATTGATCAAGACACACTACTAATCTAACATTTCGCGTTTTGATAAAGAAACAAAATGGCGGACACATCCAAACTTTACCAAACTTTAAAACTGACTGGAAATTTTTTGTTTCGCACTGTATATGTTTGCGAATTATTTTACGAAAGTTCAGACATTTGTGAATGTAACGAGAGCTCAAACATAGAAATTGGTCAAAAATTGTCTGATGTATGGCTCGAAAAAAACAAGTATGTTATTACATATTGAATTTTAATTTCTTTCGATATTATCTACTAAAAGTTAATTGAAACAAAACGAATTTTTTATGAAGAACACAAAAAAATAACTAAAGTTAAAGAGAGAATTAAACATTAATATGGCCACCATTAGCTTCAACTGCTAGTTAAACACGACTTCGCCAGCTGTCGATTGCTTTTCTAATTTGTTTTCGTCTGATTTGGCCCCAACATTGAAGAATTCTTTGTTTAAGTTCTTCGACATTTTCAAATGTTGTACTATTTTCATGAATTCTAGCCTCTAAATCGCCCCACAGAAAGTAATCGCACGGATTTAAAACTGGACTATTTGGAGGCCATTCGTGAAGCTCTAAAAAGTCAGCTACGTTTTCTCTTAAATAATTGAGGGTGTGTGCACTGGTGTGACACCTTGCGCCGTCCTAAAAACATATTCGCAACCATTCAAAGAGCAAAAAAAATTAAACACAAGCATACCTGCATAAAAATATAGTCCGAGGCTCGATCCTCTATTTCGGGAAGCATTTGTGTTAAAACGGTATCGCAGTAAGTTTGAGAATTTAACCTGACGCCTTGATTAATAAAAATTAAATTAATTTTTTGATTCCTCGAGATCGCTGCAGACACCATTACGTAATTACCAAACTTGTTTCTGTCCCCAAACAGGCGATTTAAGGGCACTTCCCTTTTGCGTTGGTGGTGAGGTATACATATTCTGTCATTTTGCGCGTTTTTCAGAGGATTTATTGTGAAAATCTTCTCATCAGTAAACCAGATTTTTTCAATTTCTCTTCTAGTCCTAAATTTATTTGAAATATTTCTGCACTCCAGCAATCTTCTGGCTTTTACTTCATTAGTAAGTTTAAAAGAATATTCTCGTTCAATAAATTTGAGTCCTAGATCGATACTTATTATCCGGTTTACGGAACTACCGGAAATATTACACCTCCTCGCTATTTGCGGACCACTTAAACTAGTACCAGGTGCTCTTTCAGGACTAACTGCCAAATTCGAAACTCGGAGAATGTTTTCCTAAATTAATTTAATGTGGTTTATAAAACTTAAAACGTACGGTATCCTACTCACCTGTGTTCGTATACTCCTTGGGCGCCCACTACCTTCACGCCTTGCAATAGACTGCGTTGAATTAAATTTTTTAACGAAGTCGTAAATTGTACTTTTTTTGTAACGCTCTTCAGGAAATTGTTCTAAGATTTCATGCACCCTGTATCCTCTCAAAATTAAAGTTTTAATAAAAATTTTGTCGTCGTTAGAAAGAAACATATTTTGATGAGCCTAATAAGTTTTATCACGAAAAAGATAAATTTGACAAGTGTCAACAATTCTGATTAACTACAAGCAACAATATTTGACATTCGCCCACTTAATTTTGGAAAATGTTGAAAGAAATTAAAATTCACTATGTAATAACATACTTGTTTTTTTCGAGCCATACATCAGACAATTTTTGACCGATTTCTATGTTTGACCTCTCGTCACATTCACAAATGTTTGAAATTTCGTAAAATAATTCGCAAACATATACAGTGCAAAACAAAAAATTTCCAGTCAGTTTTAAAGTTTGGTAAAGTTTGGATGTGTCCGCCATTTTGGTTTTTAAACAAAACGCGAAATATTAGATTAGTAGTGTGTCTTGATCAATTATCTTTTAAACTAAACCGACATCAATAAAATCGACCTATAAATAAAAAAATATCAATAAAAAAGCAAATTCCGGTTTTTTTTGGACAACCCTATATATTCAAAATGAGGGTTTACCAATGGGAACCCCTATATCACCTATTTTGGCAAACATTTTTATGGGCAATTTAGAAAGAAAGATCTTTGAAAGTAATATTTCGAAAAATGTTTTATTTTGGTATAGACATGTAGATGACATATTACCTTGTTTTATGGATAGTGAACGACAATTAGATGTATTGTTCAACCACATCTATAATTTACACCCAAAAATTGAATTTACATTAGAAATTGAAGAAAATAGCTCAATCAATTTTCTTGATTTAAAAATTCAAAGAGTTAATAATGTAATTGATTATTCAATTTACCGAAAACCAACACAGACTGATGTGACAATTCCATTTAATTCGATTGTTACTAATATCGTTTTATTTTTCTTAAAATATTCTTCTCTGATGTGGTTGAAGACTCTAATTATTTGAGCAACAGTTCTGTGTCCACTTCTGAACCCATACTGCTCTTTAGGAAAAATATTTTGTCAGTCTACAAATTGTTGCGTTATTTTAAGAATAATTTCAGCAATCACCTTTGCTATGTTATTTAGTAGGGAAATTGGTCTGTAACTATCCACATAACAAGATTGTTTATTGGCTTTAATAATAGGGATAACATTGGCAATTTTGAGCATATCTGGGTAGTTACCTGTTTTTATTATATAATTAACAATGTAGGTAATTTGTACAATCGCTTTTTACAGTAGGATTTTGAGGAGGATGTTAGAAATACCATCAGTTCCTGGGGCTGTTTTGTTTCTAAGCGAAACTATTGTACTATATATTTCAGCGGTAGTTGCTGAATTAAATTTATTTGAAGCATCTAACGTGGAAAGATAATTTGATACTGTTTTTGATATTTTATTGTCCAGTTAAGTGTTAATTATATTGTTTTTAAAATTGTCTTGAAAATACTCTCCAACGGCCTCTGCGATCTTCGATTTTACTGTTTACCATTTGATATAATTTTAGTTATTTCATCTCTTTGGTTTTTTAATTTTTTTGTGATTTTACAGAGAGAGTTATCTTTTGTTGTTAAAGTTTCTAGAAACGATTTCCATTCATTATTTCGATGTTCATTTATTACAATATTTACAATGTTTTGATAGTCTTTTAAGTGTTGTCTATCAGTATCACATCGGCTTTGTTGCCATCTTTTACGTATCTTGTCTTTTTTCTTTATAATATTTACAATACGTTCAGGAAGGATATTTGGGGATTTAGGTTTGGGTTTAATAGAAGTTGTGTTGTTTCTAGCTGTTGTTATAGTATTTTGTAAATTTTGAATAGTGTGAATTAGTTGACTTTGATTTTCAATATTATTTGTAATTAATAATGTTTCATTTATAAGTTCTTTATATGCTGTCCAGTTAGTGGTTGTGTAATCATGTAATTTACGTGTATGTGACTGTGTGTTATGTGTTATTTTTAATTCAATTATTATTGGGTCATGATCAGAATTTACGTCTGGGATGGTCTTCATTTTAGTTATAGTGTACAAAGACCTAAGAATTGACAAACCTCATGTTTATCTCTTGGTTTTGGACAGTCTTGAATCGCTGAAATTTTTGCCGGATCAGTTTTTATTCCCTCTGCTGACACAACGTAACCCAAATATAAAACTTCACGTTGAAATAAGGAGCATTTCTTGGACTTCAGTTTTAAGTTTGCATTTTTGTGTCGGCTAAAAACTTCTTCTAGATTGTTTAGATGTTCGTCGAATGTTTTTCCTATTATAATGATGTCATCTAAATAACACAGACAGGTTTTCCACGTCAGTCCTTTTAAAAGTGGCTGAAGCATTGCATAGTTCAAATAGAAGTACTTGTAATCAATAAAGGCCATTTCCAGCAGAGAAAGCTGTTTTATCTATATCATCGGGATGAACTTCAACTTGCCAGTATCCGTTCTTTAAGTCTAATGTGGTTAACCGCTGAGAGCTGGATAGGTTATCCAGTGAATCGTCGTCTATAGGTGGCAGGTGGTGGCTATCTTTTACAATAACTTGATTTAATTTGCGATATTCAACGTACTTCAATCTCTCTTAGTTACTAAAACAACTGGAGAACACCACGGTCGAGATGAATCTTCAATAATATTTTCATCCAACATGTCTTGTATCATATTCGCTACATCTTTTCATTTAGCGAATGGAAGTCTTCTTGGAATTTGTCGTTTCGGTGGTGCATCTCTTGTATTAATTCTATGGTGGACCAAGTTGGTTCGCCCTGTAGATTTTTCGGTTTCGAAAAGACTGAGGTGATTCAAAATTTATTTGCCTTGCTGGCTTTTTCGGGTGTTAGTTTGTCAAAGTCTGTGATGAGTGTCTCTATAAGTTGTTCGTCGACTTTATTTTATGGCTCTTTTTCGAGTTTGGGATTCTCGTAAATTCACTATGCTCTTCACTGGTTCACAATATCCCAACTCATGATTTTTCTCTAGTTCAACTGGTCTCCTAGATGTATTGGCAACACGAACGGAAATTTGCTGTTCTATTTTCACCATTAATCCATCTTCTGTCGATTCACGTGGTTCAATAAACCCAATAGTCAGATCTTTAAATTTTTCTTTAACATGAGCCATTATAATGCTTTCTGGATTTGCCGGAATTCTTATATCTTCATCAACTATAACTTTCATTTTGTGCAATTGATCATTTTCACCACTGATGATTACTTCCTCGTGTCGATGGATAAAATTTGAAATCTATTACAAATTTGTCTTGCATAACGTCTAAGCCCAAAACACATTCATCCATAATGTTTGCTACCAAAAATGAGTGAACTATGGCGGCGTTTCCAATTTGAATGGATGCTGTTACTTGTCCCATATTCGGAGTAGTATGACCAGTGGTGGTTTCCAGCACAAGTCCTTTAAGTGTCCTTGCGTATTTCTGTGTCAATATATCTGGGCGTACAAATGATCTAGTTGCCTCAGTGTTGATGATAAATTTGCAATCGTGATTTTCTAGTTGTCTCCTAACAGTTAAATTTCGGCCATTTTTAAACAAAGAATATGTGTGAATCGTGTGGCTTTGAATGGTTTCAGTCGACGACCACCCCGAATAGTTGAGTTTTAGTAGTTTTTTTGGTTGCTGCTATTAGAGCGCCGATCAGGTGTTGCTGATCAACTCTGGTATGAAGATGATCTTCTAGGGTTGTTTCTAGTTGGGCTATGAGCTTTGTTTCTAACTGGGCTCTGCGAAGATGTACGTTGCCTTAATGTTGTCTGGTTACCCGAGTTGTCTTCGAGATATTGATGGAACTCTACATGTTCTCTGCAGATGTCCGATTCTTCCGCAGTTGAAACATTTCCGGGACTCTTGAATTGGTGTACGATTTTGTAGCGTGTCTTTCAGTTTCGATTCTAGCTACAATTTCGGTTAAATTCTCCTCCTCGAAGTGTATTGCTCGTAATTTTAGACGTCCAGTTTCGGAAATAGTTTTAGCAGCTTCGAGTTCTTGAGCAAAAGTTAATACTTCTTGTAGTGTCAGATGGTAGCGTAATCGGAGGGGTTGTTGCATTTCTGTATCTCTTAAACTATCAATGAATGCTTGAACGTAAAGTTGTTCTAAAAATTCTTTATGTGCCTGTGGATAGGCTAAACTCAATAGTCTTTCTATATCACTTCCATATTCTAGGAGGCTCTCGCCTAATTTTTGCATGCGCACCTTCAATTGACTTTGAAAACTTGTTTTAAATGTTGCTGTCCATACCTGTTGTCTAAACCTTGGATAATGACGTCACAGGTAGGGTTGCCTTGGGCTAATAATTGCAGAATGCATGTGGCTTGTCCACAAAGAGGTGGCTTTCTCATGACTATTCCACCCATTGGCACTAGCTGCTGCTTCAAATTCGACGTCGACATGTCTCCCAAGATGATTGGCCATCATATGTAGGAGTGTCTCAAATTTCTATTTTTTTTAATAATGCATCTAATTTTTGTCTTAAGTCAAGCTGGTCTATTTATAAATCTTTCTTTTTTGTTTTTAAATATTTCTCTACTGCTTTTAAATCTTTTCTACTGTTCCCAAATCTTCCTTAACTGTTTTTATATCTGTTTTTAGGTCTTCTTCCATTGTATCTATTTTGTTATCTAAGGCCGCTATTTTATATTTATAGGTAGAACTAAAATCGAACAGTACCTCTAATATTTGTTTCCTTCTCCACGTTCCACCTGTATTCTTCGTCTTCCTTTTCTTGTTTTCTACGGTTTTCCTCTTCTTCCTTTTTTGCTTTCTTTTTCGTTCCTCTTCCTCCTCTTCTTGTATTCTTTCTTGTTTTTCTTGCTCCATTATCTGAAGAAACCATGCTACTGCTCCACTATTAGCTTCCATATCAGTGTCGTAATTTGTACTTCTAGTATTGAACATAAATTACTTTTACCGTCATCACCACTGTTATAATTTTCGCATCTTTCTTTAAAACTTTGCAAAATACAATACTACTTTTTAACAATTCAACTTATTAACACATCAAACTATTTAGACGCGTCAACGCCTGCGGAAATAGGGATGAACCTGGGAAAGTGGTACGACAGGACGGATCGGGATGCGGTTTTCTGCATTCTCTTCCAAAAAAGATTATCACGAAATGTGGGGCGGTAGATTTTCCCTTCCACCGAAAGTTGCATTGCTGCAGGCCAAAGTGCACGCGAAAAATGCATTATCTGGGAGGCCTTTTGGAAGATTTTCAAATTTGATAAATAGGGCCAGGACAGGGTACTCGGGGGGTTTTCGATGCCGCTGATCACGAATATAATGTTCAAATTGACCTCCGAACACCTGGTGCACCAGAACCTGACCCTAAACGTCATCTCCGGGGGTTTTCCTGACACAATCAAACAAGGTCAACCAAAAATCATTATGGGGGGTTTTTTGGCCCGCTGAATCCAAATCTGGCATCGGCGAGCACCCCACTGGCACTTGGTGCACCGAAACCCGGGCTAGAACGTCATCTCCGAGAGTTTTCTTGAGAAGAGTGCCAAAAACCACCCGAAAATCATAAGAGGGCAGTTGTGTGGGGCGGTGGTCCCGAATTTCACGTCGGAAACAACCCCCCGAACACCTGATGCACCACAACCTGACCCTAAACGTAATCTCCGGGGGTTTTCCTGACACAATCAAAGAAGGTCAACCAAATATCATTTTGGTGGGTTTTTTGGCCCGCTGAATCCAAATCTGGCATCGGCGAACACCCCACTGGCACCTGGTGCGCCGAAACGCGGGCTAGAACCTCATCTCCGAGAGTTTTCTTGAGAAGAGTGCCAAAAACCACCCGAAAATCATAAGAGGGCCGTTGTGTGGGGCGGTGGTCCCGAATTTCACGTCCGAAAAAACCCCCCGAACACCTGGTGCACCACAACCTGACCCTAAACGTCATCTCCGGGGGTTTTCCTGACACAATCAAAGAAGGTCAACCAAAAATGATTTTGGGGGGGTTTTTGGCCCGCTGAATCCAAATCTGGCATCGGCGAACACCCCACTGGCACCTGGAGCACCGAAACGGTGTTAATAAAAATATCCAAACAAATATCTACAAGATATTGATAAAAACTGTACGAAATGATTTTGTCTAAACAACATCAAGAAGTTATAATTAATGAAAATTTCCAAAATATCTTTTGTACTAAATTCTTGTGCATTTGCCAGTTCCTGTACAATTTAATAAATAAATCAATCAATCAAAAAACCAATATCTCTCTCACTCTCACTCTGTCACTCACACTCTCGTGGCTTTAGTATTCCACAATTAAGACTTACGGATTTACAAGTTTTTAGCTGGTTATTTTATAAGAAATGGATATTTTGTCCGCTGCTATATGTATGTTATTGTGCAGTCAATTACACATGTTCCAGGATACTTGATATTTTCAGCTCATACTTCTCTCTATTCAGAATGTTTCCAAATATTTATTCTGGAATCATTACAGGTTATAAACGTTAAATTATATCCAATTAATTAAACCAAATTTCCAGTAAATTGTAAAAGTTATGGGGAACTCACCCTGATTATGGATATGTTTCTATGATGAGACCTTCACTGATGAATTACCTCTCTAATCAAGAGATATGCAGAACTGCGAGTTATCGTTGACTGAGATATAGATGATAAATAAATAAGCATTCACAGATATGCACGAAAAATGTCCCTCACTGATATGCACAAAAAATATCACTCACAGAACTATTTGTTATTATAAAATATATCTCGAGGCAACATAAATGCTCCAAAAATGAGCACGTGTTTCTCCTGACTGTGGATGCCGGCAGCTGCTCGATCTACGCTTCGTGAGAAAGTGAAAGGCCCGATCGGCATGCTTTGGAGATTTGGGGGGGGAATTATTCTCGTTGTTCCTGCAGCACTGGAACAACTTTTTCGAGAGCCCTAAGCGAGAGTTACACATTGATAAATGTGTCAAATTATGAGGTTTTGGTGAGTTTGTTGGGGTCGTATCTGTACAACTCTCGGAGATGACGTTCAAGCCCAGGTTTCGGTGCACCAGGTGCCGGTGGGGTGCTCGCCGATGCCAGATTTGGATTCAGCGGGCCAAAAAAACCCCCAAAATGATTTTCGGTTGACCTTCTTTGATTGTGTCAGGAAAACCCCCGGAGATGACGTTTAGGGTCAGGTTGTGGTGCACCACGTTTTCGGGAGGTTGTTTCCGACGTGAAATTCGGATCCACCGCCCCACACAACTGCCCTCTTATGATTTTCGGGTGGTATTTGGCACTCTTCTCAAGAAAACTCTCTGAGATGAGGTCTAGCCCGCGTTTCGGTGCACCAGGTGCCAGTGGGGTGTTCGCCGATGCCAGATTTGGATTCAGCGGGGCAAAAAAAAACCAAAATAATTTTTGGTTGACCTTCTTTGATTGTATCAGGAAAACCCCCGGAGATGACGTTTTGGGTCAGGTTCTGGTGCACCATGTGTTCGGAGGTCAATTTGAACATTATATTCGTGATCAGCGGCCTCTAAAACCCCCGAGTACCCGATCCGGGCCAGTTCTGAAAATTATTTATCAAATTTGAAAATCTTCCAAAAGGTCTCCCAGATAATGCATTTTTCGCGTGCACTTTGGCCTGCAGCAATGCCATTTTCGGTGGGAGGAAAATCTACCGCCCCAACCGCATCCCGATCCGTCCTGTCGCACCACTTTCCCAACAGTTCGCAGGCGTTGATGCGACTAATTGACTGACTGACTCTGCCACAACTGATCTCTATTTATATATAGAAAGAACTTTCCAGAAAGAACTAGAATATTCTATAACATACTAGAACGTCGATATGGAACACACTAGAAGAATCTTGAAAATTCTAGACTGTCACCTTGACAGGTGACTTTGTCTACTGCGCCTATTCAGCCCTCTTCTTATTTTTAGTCCAAGCTGTCATTCTGACATTCATAGAACAGGTGTAACAATACTATTATTGACACTGACTCAATAATTATTAGGATATTCACTATAAAATGATGAATTTATATAGTAGTTTAAGGTATAATGCTTCTTTCTTTTGCATAGAACCGTGAAAAAATTTCCTACAAGGTCTTTAGAAATCACTGTTTATGTTACATATTTTTATTAAAGCTTTTCAATTGCACTGCAGTTGAAACTTTTTATATGAATGCCTCAAATCTCCAAAAAATACCCAGTTATTCCAATTCCCCATACAATTCGGTAGTACTGAAAATTGCGACGGCAATAGTTTTGAATATTGTATTGATGTTTATAGCTTTGACGATCCATTTCAAATACAAATAGAATTTAGAGTAAAAAAAATTGACTGCCTCGACCCTTACTTCGTGGAATATGCTCAAATTAGTGTTATTAAATGAAACTGACGGTCTCTAGTTAATTCCACAATATAATACAAGTTATTGAAAATTCTAAAAAATTGACAATTATTTCGATATTGATTTATCGAAACCATTGTCAATTTTTTAGAATTTTCAATAACTTGTATTATATTGTGGAATTAACTAGAGACCGTGAGTTTCATTTAAAAACACTAGAATTTAGAGTCACAATTTTAAATAAAACACTCTATATATTATTACATTTCTAAAATCTTGTCAATGATCTAATTTCAACGAAGTATCGCACATTTTATCTAGTGTTACTAGTTAACCTACAGCTAGTAGGATATCACATTTTTTCAAATTCAGGTGGCTGTAGTTAGCAAACAGTTGTTAAAAATCAAGAAAAATCGTTAACTTTTCAAGTTCTATTCAGTGGCCTAAAAAATTATTTCATACAGTGTGATTCTATATGGACATGCGATGTGAGGGAGTCATATTATTTTTCCTATTATTGCACTATTGGCACAGAACAGATTTTTGTGAGAGAATTTATGATCTTTATCTATTGCGACCATAAAGACTTTTGATCGGGATAACTTGGAGAACATTTTCCAGTTGATTTCAAAAAAATTTATTGAAAAACCATTTTTCGATCAAAAACTGCAGAGTTCTTTGTGACAAGCTCGTATTATACATCTTGATGTGATACATTCTTATCAGATGTGCAATGATGCAGATGTAAATGGAAATCTTATAGTTTCTAACATTAAGCATTTTCCATGTTAATTTTTTTAATCGTACATTAATGGTTATATCGAAAGTCATTGTATTATAATATTTTTTTCATGTATGTATTGTAAACAATTACTCAGACAGGAAATTAGTCAAAAATATATCGATAGTATATTTGACTTTCCGGTCTTAAAAGTTATCTGATTATATTTTTAGGCAAACGTATTTGTTTGTACTAAATAGATATTCATGCAACAAGTGCAAAATTCAAGAAAATAGTTGATTTAGGGCACTAAGTGTAGAAAAATTAGAGCAGTAATTCAATAGCAAAATATTTAATAATCAATTAGTACTATCGATTAACATCGATTTATAAAATAATGAATTTGTTCCATAATTTAGCCGCGCTCTGTATTTGAGAAATGTCCCTTTTAGTAAACAACATACTCAAATAAATTAAATTTAGACCATATTTTAAATAAGTTTGTCATTACTGGTACCAGAATTGGGATGGATGTATTTTCATAAAAATAACAATATTTTTGCGCGAAATGACTTGTTTTATGGTAGATCAGGATAAACGAACAGGCTTGTTTTGTGGGGATGCAGCACTATATGGAAAGAGCAATATTATGACGATGCGCAATATAAGCGATGGTTCCCAGGAAGAGCAATTCTGACGACATTCCACGAAGTATAACGATGACGACGATTACAAAAAGGACAACGAAAACTAAAATTCAATTAATGATATTTGTTCGAATCTGAGTTAATTATCAAATTCTCCTGTGATTTTTCATTTTCAATTTCTCCTGTAAAACACCATTCAAACTTCATTTCATATAAAAAACCACAAATAATTGTATACCAATTTCTTTTCTCCACAAAACTACATGCGTCGGCTGAGTATCAGCTGTCATATGACAGTTTCATTTAAATCTCTATTTTTCCCATCGGTTACATTCTCACATAACGTTCCTTATTACTTACACTTTAAACCACACATAAAAATATCCATAACAACATATATTCAATTTTTCATGATCATAAAAGAAACCGTTGTTAATCAAGTCACAAAAAAGCATCAGAAAATCTAACGACACATATTGTCATAAATTTGACAGAAACGTACCAAAAAATATGATTGCATCTTTTAATAAGCATTTGTTAATTCTTCATTGTGACGCAGATATATAACGAAGAAAATGTAAATAATAAAAATATAAAGAAAAGTGTATGAAACCATCGAATTTTATTTTCACATAATAACCAATTCATACATGGAATAACATTCATTATCGTCACATTACGACGATTGGTCCTTCAGAGCATTTACCATAAAGGAGAATACGGCATTCCGCAATTTTGCTTCTCCAACATTAGAGAAGAGGAAAACGCAAAAACAGATATTGGCGATGAAGTTACCAGAAAGAGCAATAGCTATGACGTTTATAGAAATTAAAATGACAATTTTGGCATCGATTTCAGTATAGTAAAGGCCAAGATGAGCTACTGTGTGACTGGGACAGCACTCCTAGGAGTAATGAAAGCATATTAACCCTTCCACAAATACTTGTATGGCAAAAAGTTTCTCTTAAGAACTGTTTTTGATATCACAATAGTATATTACATTACGAGTGCGGAAAGTGACACTTTTCACACGAGTGGGAAATATTGTAGCACAAGGCGTAAGCCAAGTGCGACAATCCTACAAGAGTGAAAAGTCACTTTCGCCACAGATTAGAGAAAGAACAGATACGAAAGCTTGACAGAGAACAGTAAAAAGAGAGAGAGATAGGTAGACATACCCATTTAAATGTCCATCGTCGTATGTCGACTCCGTTCGGGCCGCTGCGCGAAATTTTTTAACAGGGTTGTCAATTTGCATAATATTTCCTTCAATTTACGATCATTGGTCAAATATTTTATAAGCATTATTGTTAAGTGTGATAGTTATACAGATACAAATATTCGACAATGACTGGTTTTAAATCAATTTTATTAACATCAAAAGAATTATACAATTTAAAAAATTATAATGTATACAAATCATACCATGAATATATACTTTTTTTCACAAATCATATCTTTGGCAACCATGCACAATAACGGTGACGGCACATATTCTAATCTGTAGTGACGGCACGTGACGGCTTGGCTCAAAATACATAACGCCATTTTTGTCTGCTTAATTGTTTGAAGGTGTTCAATCGGCGATATCAATTGTGTTATTTGACTAATCGATTGTGCGTTGTGGTAATATTAACTATAAAAATATAGTGGTATAGACTATTATTCTTATAAAATGAATAAACATTACGACGGAGTGTATTGTTCATACAGAGACTGTCCAAATAAATTTTATTCGGAAAGAAAAATAAAGTTCTTCCGAAATATATAGTTCAATTTTATGAAAAAGATAAAATGCTTCGAAATCGTTTAGCTCCAAAGCTTACAGAATCGCATATAAAATCTACAAATTTTGAAAAAATGCGAGTAAAATTTGCAACTCAAGTATTGAGTGCTACCGTTGCAGCCAGTTTAGAAACGTATGTATCGTTAAAATGCTTACCTCAAGAAGCTTCAGATACAGTCACACTTATTTCACATGCTGACAAATTGTTTGATATTTTCAATTCTTCTTCATTGAACAATGTCAAACTATATAACAGAAAATTTTCCGGGGAAATACACCAAATTGATTTTTTAAATGATTCAATTAAAATATTAAATAACATGAGTGTTATGAGCATTGCAGAGAGAAATATTACAAACCATTGCAAATTTATTAAAGGGTGGAAAATTACAATTAATTCCTTGTTAGAAATATGGGCATATTTACAATCAAAAAATTTTAAATTTATTTTAACAAGACGTCTAAATCAAGACTGTCTTGAAAACTTTTTTGGTAGTATTAGACAACAAACTGGAAATGCTACCAACCCTACCCCCATTCAGTTTTCACGTGCATTTAAAAAATTATTTTTTGTAAACTTTTTCAATTCATCTTTCATGAATTGTGAAGATCAGTTTGAAAATGTATTATGTTGTTTGGCGCAGACCAACACTAATACATCTATGATTATTAAAACTCCTATTGCCATTAACCAATTTTCCGCAAATTTCAGAGTCACTAATTGTGATTATCATCGAAATCCATTGCCAGAACAAAACGCATTTAAATATGTGGTTGGATATCTTATTGGTAAGTGTCTAAAAGTTCATTCATGTGATGTTTGTCAACAATTTTCTACAAATACGCAAGTTTTGGACTTGACCAATATGTTTATTCATTATAAAGCATATGACAAGAACTTAGTATTTGGAAAGCTCAAAACACCCGAGGACTCGTTTTGTCAATATATTTATAATTTAGAATGCCTTTTTTCACAATTATAGAGAAATATTTGCCGAACCTTTCAGTTGGAAATAATTTATATATGATATCAACAGCTACAGAATTTACACATCCTTGTGAACGCTTCCCTCACGAATATTTAAAAAAATTGTTCATCCGATTAAGGATTTTTTATTTGCTGAAATTTAGCAATGGAGATTTTAAGTTCCAGCCAAAGAAAAATAGAAAACTGTCTATTTTACTCAATTTATAATCAATAAATCAATTTTTATGTAAAATTGTTATTAATCTTGTTGATTCCAACGAGATTGCCTGCCTCGTTAAATTTAATATTTTTAAAGTTTTTGATATTAACTTTAGTGCTACAAACTGTAATCAAAATTCTCCCTTGCGTAGGTGTTGTAAATCCTTCTACTCAGTCTATAACCATGTTGATATTGATATATTCCATGACAAATTCTTTACATTTTGTAATAAGCTAAAAAAGCTGTATCTTAATAACAAAATTATGTTTTAATTTCGTACTATTTAGTTTCAATAATTACAATTACCAATTTATACTGTATAATTGATATGTTATTGAATACCGTATTTGGCTCATCCCGTTTGTATTTGCTTTGATAAATGATAAATTGAGAATTATTTGGAATTTGATGAATTTTTGTAGTGATTTGTGTTATCTAAAAATGTATTTATTAATTAATCTCCCAAGAGTAATGACTATTTATAACAAATCATAAGAATGTACACATAGGTATTAAATAAATACATGAATATATATTCGGTTATGGTTATTGTTTTAATTCATGGCCCAATTTTAAAGATTTTGTGGAAATTTCCAAAAAAAACTAGATCCGGCACTGGAAATTGTTATTGTCCCCGAGTAAACATTGCAATTTGGTTAGAAATTCAGAAAATATTTTAAACTGGCAACATCGCGGCCATACCGAGTTAAAGGTCCGAGGTCATTGAAGACGGAGTTGAAAATCGTTTGATGTTTTACGGGGATTCGTATCTGTTCTTTCTCTAATCTGTGCTTTCGCACAAGTAATGTACACCCATTTTTTTAAACAATATGGTAAATATCAGATCGAGTATATTGAGTTGCCTGACTAATCTTACGTTTAATTTGTAACAGTATACGTTTGAATATTGTTTCTATAAAAACTGCACCCGAATTTGCAATTACTTTTATAGTGAAATTAAGAAATAACGATAATTTATGTTTATTTGGAAAAAGTACAATAAGTAAGTACTTATTAGATACAACTGGGGAACAAATTGAATTATTCGTAACCATAAACTTAAAAGTGCATTGGTTATTGTTACAATAATAAATTAGGATTTCGTTGCTATCCCTCAATTACTTCTACTTTAAAATAGTTAAATTAGGTTTCATAAAATGAAAATATAAGAAATATCAAAATTAGATTGATGTAAATCGACTTAAGAGATATAAGTACATATCTCTGATAACGATCATTCAAATCTGAATTAGCTCAGTTGGAAGTGTATCTGGTATGATGACCGGATGGTTGTGGTTTCGATTTTTTCGAGTCAACAATTGTTTTCTTTTCTTCATTTTTTATAGATAATTAGGTTTTAGTCCAGTTTTTATGTAAGTAATATCAACAAGGAAGAGCTAATGATAATTACATCTGTAAATCTCACAGGATTCACGGGTTTGGAGGCTTATTGACAGCCGCGCGTAATTAGTATATTGTGCAACAAGTGTCTGGAAGTGGAAGCAAACACACGAGTGAGAAAAGTACCTTTAACACATGTTGCACACTATCTTTTTTCTACAACTGCACAAATTTAAAGATTACAAGTAAATAGTTTTTTAGAAAAAGTCTAAGTATCGTGGACCACCCACCGAAAACGGCTGGGCATCGAGTATAAGTTTCTGAAATGGGCTGAGCATCGAGTATCCCTTACTGGATTCTCCATATAATATACTATTCTGCACGCGTACTTTCCATGGGAGTAGAGAGTGCGATATGTGTTAGGTACTTCCCTATGTGGTCGTAGGAAAAGTAAATTTTTTATACGTGAATTACAAAAATATACAGAGTGGGGCACCACATACGGCACGGAATCTGGTGCCCAGACCATAACAATCTAAAGAATATTTTGATAACCATATATGTAGGTCGGTAAGAGGTACATTTTAAAAATATTTATAAATATACAGGGGGTTCAGAAATAATTGGCATATCAAAGTTATACTTACTTATACTCTCTCTCTCTCTCCATTTTTTTCTATTCCTCGCCTTGTTTTGCCAGTCCCTTACTCCTACTGATCTCAAGTCTCTCCTAACGTCCTCCAACCAATTCTTCTTTGGTCTTCCTCTTCTCTCTTTACCACCTTCTCCCCCTTTCAGCACTCGTTTTACCCATCTATCTTCTGCCATTCTACCTATATGCCCTAACCATCTCGCTCTCTGTGCTTCAATTATATGGGTTATACTTGGGTGATTATACAAATCTGATAATTCTCTGTTTGTTCTTCTTCTGTATATTCCAGTTTCTTTTATTCCACCATAAATCTTTCAGAGCATTTTACGTTCCCATATCTCTAGTTTATTCTGCTCTTTTTTGTTCATTATCCAAGTTTCACACGCGTAGGTAACTGTCGGTCTTATTATTGTTTGGTACATTTTTATTCTTGCTGTTCGTGATATATCTTTTGAGTTAAACATCTGTGAAACCATTCCTGCTGCTTTACTGCCTTTTGTTAACCTTTTTTCTATTTCCCTTTCTTCGTCTCCTTTATTTGTGATAGTGACTCTCAAATATTCGATTTATTCCATTTTTTCTATTTTGTAGCTTTCGTTTCCATTACAATTTATAATAATATCGGTTTTTTCATTATCCTTCATTACCATGTATTTTGTTTTTTTCTCGTTGATCACTAGACCATATTCTCTTGACTTCTCTTCTAGTAGCTCAAATACGCTTAGCAGTTCTTTCCTGGAACTTGCCATAAGTACCATGTCGTCCGCATATGCTAGATACTGATGTTTATTCCCATAAATTCCGGTCCTGGCATTATTTTCAGTAAGCGTGCTTGAGCTCTGCTCCTTAAAATACTCTGATATTTGTGGATTATTGCAACATTTTTAATTTAGAAACTAAACATAATCAGTCACCTTAGTGTAATAAGTGCCTGTTGTAAATTGCAGCAAGATTAACTACCAGCCAAGTAAGATTACTTATATATTGTTAGTTATATGCCACATTAAATTAGTATCCATTATTAAACAGTAATCAGCCGGTAGACAAGAAACCAGTTTTTTAAATTGAGATAACACAAGTAAATCAGTAGGCAGATATATTAGAACTTTTTCAAGAGTGCCAACAGGGTTGGCTTCAGATTATTTTTAGAAGTGCAAAGATTACTGAATATGGAAAATTATGCTAAAGAAATTTTAGATAAACTTAAGATCGCGGAAGAAAGAAACATGAGAATTGAAGGTAAAATTGATGATATACAAACTAAATTGTCAAAGTTAGAAGCTGAAAATCAAGCAAGAAAACAGGAGAATGAACGAATCATGGGTTTGTTAAGGATACAAAATGATCAGATCGAGCAATTACAGAGAGAATCTGAGAGAAAAAATATTATTATCTTTGGAATCGATGAAGCTATTAACGAGGATCAAAAAATGCAAGAACATAAAGTAGCTGAAGTGGTGAAAATAACTGGTGTAGAGTTGGATGCAGAAAAAGATATAGTTGAGATTAAAAGAATAGGCAAAAAAGAAGAAAACAAAATCAGACCGATAATGGTAGAACTACGAAATGGTAATAAAAGAATTGACATCCTGAAAGCCAGTGAACAACTTAAGAGAACTAAATTTAGCATCAATGAAGACATTCCGAGGGATGTACAGGAACAACGTAAAGTGCTTAGAAAAAATTTGATTTCGGCAAGAGAACTAGGAAAGCGTGCAACAATGCGGTACAACAAACTCATAGTGAATGGAACTGTATACACAGTAGAGGAATTGATGAGGAGCCAGGAAATTGAAGACGGGAAGAGACACCTCGGCGTAACACCACATAAAAAAACAGGCACAAGAACCACAAGTGAGAGATCACAAATTCGCTCATTTATTATAAACGAATAGCTTGGGTTTTACACAATTTTTTTCTCGCTCTTTTATTGTCAATTTTCATTGTGATTTTGCTGCATGAACTATGTATTTATTTATAGACACTGTACCGGATTTCTTGCTATATTGATTTGTATCAATTTGAAGCAATAAAGATATTATTATTATTATTATTATTCCCATAAATTAAACCTCGGGTTTTTATACTTCTTTCTCTCAGTATAATTTCCTGAACTAGGTTAAAGAGGGTTGTGGATAATGGATCTCCTTGTCTCAAACCTTTCTCTATCTTGAATTCGTTAGAAGTACTGCCCTCCTAAATTACTTTGCTATCAGTTTTTCGTATGGTCATTTCCACTAGTCTTCTCAATTTAACTGGTATTTTTAACTTTCTCATTGCCTCATAATTTCTTTTCTTTTGATAGTATCATAGGCCTGTCTGTAATCGATGAATAGCATATGCAGACTTAAATTTTGTTCGTAAGCATTCTCCTGAAGTTGTTTCATAATGAAAAGTTGGTCTATTGTCGATCTACCTGCTTTAAAACCTTAGTATTCTCCTGCATTTTCATTTTGGTATTTGTCTAATCGATTTTTAAGTATTTTTGCCAGAACTTTGTATATTACATCTAAAAGTGCTATTCCGCGGTAGTTATCGCATTCTTCCCTGGGTACCTTTTTCGTGGATTGGAATTATTAATGCCTTGTTCCAATTTTTAGGGATTTTTTCTTCTCGCCATACTTGTTTCAAGTATGGCGGTATGGTATCCATATTTTAAAATTTCTATTGGAATATTTTTTTCTCCTGCACTCTTATTATTCTTCATATGTTTTAAGCATTCTGTCACCTCCTGTTTTTTTGGGACCGTTATGTCTAGATCTCACTTCTTTATTTTTATAAGCTTCTTCAATTTTTATTAATTCCCTTTCAAAGTAATTTCTTTTGTTCTTTCTGCATATTTGTTTAACTTCTTCCCTTGCTTTTTTATACTCTAGTCTATTTTCTTCACTATTTTCTTTAATAGTCTTTCTCTGATTTCATTTCTTTTTTCCAACGCCTGTTTACATTGTTCATCAAACCACTTATCTTTTTTTCTTCTTTTTTCTTCCCTTGGGGCTCCCTAGTATCCTATTTCTTACATCTCTCATTACAGTTTCTATCTGTGACCATTCTTCTTCTAGTTGCTCGACGCAAGGTCTTAAATTTAATTCTCTATTGATTTCTTGTTGAAAGTCATTTACTTTGGTCTCATCCTTCAATTTTTCTAAATCGTATTTTTTCCGTTTTTTTCATCTTGTTCAATTCTAGATGGCTTATCTTGATTCAATTTTGTAATTACAAAAAAGTGGTCACTGTTACCCTTTTTAAGTGCTTCATTTCTATTAAGACGTGATCTATTTGGCTTTTTATTTTGCCATTTGGTGATAACCAGGTTTCCTTGTGGATGTTCTTATGGTCAAATGACGTACTTACGATTTCCATTTTATTTGTAAAGCAAATTCTATGAGTCGCTTGCCATTATCATTACTGAGTGCGTGTCTACTTTCTCCTCCCGTTCCTTTCATATACTCTTACTCTTGTTCGACCTTTGAATTCATATCCCCTATTACACATTTAACATCAAATTTCGTTATTTTATTGACTGATTGTTCCAGTTCTTCATAGAACTTCGCTTTCGTGTATTCATCTTTGTCCTCAGAAGGGGCATGCGCATTAACTAATGTCGTTTTCATGTGTTTTCCTTTGATTCCTATTCTACATAGTCTATCTGATACTCCCTCAAAATCTATAATATTTGCTTTAAGTTGACTGCTTACTATAAACCCTGTACCCAGCATTCTATTATCTACTCCCCTATTAAAGAACATATAATCGTCTATCTCTGTAATTACTTTCCATTTTTGTTTAGTTTCTTGTATTGCTAACACATCTAATTTGTATTTTCGCATTTCATTGATTAACCCTCCGCTACTCGCGCGGGGTATTTTAGTACCCCACGGGCATATCCTATGTCAATATCTTGGTGGGGGAATCGCGAAATTCCACGTCGCCTCGTGTATTCTTCAAGCATAATGTGTAGATATCTGTGCTAGGGAGTGGTCGCTATCGAGTCACTAACTTTTACGAAATACGCTATTGAACCTCGTTGGGGTATTTAAATACCCCACGTGAGTGGTCGTGTCATATTTTTGGTAAGTGTACTATATACTATAAATCTGCTATTACTTGAACATAGGTTATTATATATAGGTTAAAACATGACAAATCAATCCAAGGATCCAGAACAGTGGTTGAAATGGTATGAGGAACTTGACGAGGAGCCGGAGGTATATGGCGAAGAAGATCCCAACGAGTTCGAAGTTGACGCGATTGAAGTACAGGATGAACGCACAGATAGTGAGCAAGACGCAGATCCTGATTATATGGAAGATCCTCTAGCACAAGATGTTGCTGACGAATCTGCGAGTGCGTTCGAAGATCCGCTTACACAGGCTGATGATTCTGGTGAATCTACGGGTCCATACTTCATAGGAAAGGATAAACAGAGTAAGTGGAATAAAATGAAACCACCTTCTTCAAGAACAAAATCTCATAACATAGTTTTGAAAGTTCCTGGTCCAGTGGGCAATGCAAAAAATGCCAAGTCTTATATGGAATGTTTTTATAATTTCATTGACGACACTATGTTTGCTATAATTGTGGATTGTACCAACATATATATATCGCACATTCAACAAAATTTTGCTCGAGAAAGAGACGCACAGAAAACTGATGTTTGTGAAATTAAAGCTTTTGTAGGGATTTTGTATCTTGCCGGCGTCTTGAAATCTGGTAGACAAAATGTTTTATCTTTATGGAACACGAATGGTACAGGCATTGAACATATATTTATTACAATGACATATAACCGTTTTAGATTTCTTTGTCGATGTATCAGATTTGATGATATTTCTACCAGGCTGGAGAGGCGCAATTTGGACAAGTTGGCACCTATTAGAGACATATTCGAACGTTTTGTCTCAAAGTTTCAATCTTCAGTCACACCAAGTGCGTATCTAACAATAGACGAGCAGCTTGTGGCATTCAGAGGAAGATGCCCGTTTAAACAATATATACCGAGTAAACCAAGTAAATACGGGCTAAAGGTATATGCACTCGTGGATGTAAAGACCATGTATACGTATAAGTTAGAAATGTACGCTGGAGTGCAACCCGATGGCCCATACTTCCTTAGTAATAAGCCCGCCGACGTCGTCATGCGCCTCGTGGAGGATCTAAAAGGAACCGGACGCAATATTACTATGGATAACTGGTTCTCCAGTATCCCCCTGGCTTTCGAATTGCTCAGAAATAAGCTGACAATGATTGGAACTATCCGCAAAAATAAAAATGAAATTCCTCTCGAATTTACCAATACGCGTTCTAGACCTGTACAGAGCAGCATGTTTGCGTTTAAAGACCATTGCACATTGGTTTCTTATGTACCAAAGAAATATAAGAATATCCTATTGATTTCCACAATGCATCACGATGATGAAGTGGATGAAGCTTCTTTGAAACCAGAGATTATACTTGAATATAATCGTACAAAGTCTGGAGTGGACGTTGTAGATAAGATGTGCGCTCATTATGATGTGGCTAGGAATACCAAGCGTTGGCCACTTACAGGTTTTTTCAATATCCTCAATATTGCAGGAATTGATGCCATATGTTTATATGCACTGAACAATGGATTCCAAAAACCCACTAGAGAATGTTTTTTGAGGAGTATCGCTGAAGGATTAGTTCGTCCACAAATTCTGAAAAGAATATATGCTAAAAATATTCCAAGAAATATAAAGAAGCGGGGATTCCTTCTTCTAAATATCGAAGAACCATCAACAACTGCAAGAGCTCAAGATCCTGAAACACATATGCCAAAGAGGCCAAGAACGGGTAAAGGAAGGTGTTATTTGTGTCCCAGAAGTCTTGACAGAAAAACCCCAGTAAGTTGCCTCAAATGCACCAAGTGGATATGTAAGAACCACCAACAAATTGTTTGCAACAGTTGCCTGAAACATGGAGCGGATGACGATTCTGAATCGGAAAACTCAGTCAATTAATGTTTTGTTGCCATTTTTTTGAATTTTTACCTTGTGCTTCTAAATGTTTATAATTATAAATTTTTGTGATTATGAAGTTTGGTTTATTTTGTAAAGCATACAAGTAGGTGTTTTTACGTAATTTGCCATATAATAAATAACCCAAAGAACTCTTTTTTAATGTTTCCCATTAAAATAAAATTGGGGTATCAAAATACCCCACGCGAGTACTCAAGTAAAAAATGTAGGCGCGAGTAGCGAAGGGTTAAGTGTTTTATGGCCCCCTCCTCAAATGTACCTCTCCCGTTCCATGTTCCTATTCTCATTCCATATTGTTTTTATTTTTGTTTCTGTTTAACGCCGGAGTTTACCTTAAGTTGTTGCTTTTATGTAATCATTTTATTTGTACTATCCTTCATCTTTTGCATTTCCTTGTCCATTTCCATTGGCCGGTCTACTTTATGTTCCTCTGCCTCTGAGCTTATGCTTGTCGCCACTGGTTTTTTGTCGATATGTTCTGTTTTGTTTTTTCCAACTTCTCTTCCTCCGTGTTCCATCTCCATTCCTCTGTTTCCATGTACATTTTTCTGAGCCCTATTTTCACTCGTTTTCCTTTATTCCTTTCTTCTATAGCTTTCATTCTGATCTTTTTTTGAATTTCTCTATCCTTCTTCGGCAAGTCATCCTGGATGAACAATCTCTCTTCAGGTTTAAATCTCAATTTTTGTTTATTGAGCATCACCTTCCTTTTCTCTTCTTGGTTTGCCAGTCTTACTAAGCATGTTTTTTCTCCTAACTTTACTGAGCTTTCTACCGCTGTCTTTATTTGTAATTCTGTTTCTAGCAATTTTTCCATTTTATTTCGTAGTTCTTCTGGATTATTTTTCTCTATTCCTACTCCCTGAACCACTATATTGTTTTTTTTTCTTTTTCCGCTTTCCAGTCGTTCCAATCTGTGGTCCATATTGGTTATTGTTTTCTTAATTTTTTCATTTTCTTTCATCAGTTGTTTCATTTCTTGTCTGTACTCCTTTTGCTCATCTCGTGTTTTTTTAATCTCCATGCTCATTTCCTCCATTTTGTCTCCTATTTTTTCCATCATATTCATCATTTTTTCTATATCACTTCCTATTTTTGTCGGCGATCTCCCTATTTTCTTACTTTTTTTGGAAATATCTTCATCCGTATCATAGTCATCCTCTCTGTCGCTCTTCCTCTTTTTGCCATATTCATTATCACTCATTTCTTTCTATTTTGGATTTAATCGCCTCCATATTAGAAAATTTTACGTCCGTCCCTGTCTTAAGTATATCGTTCGACACAAGGAAATTCCAGTTGTTGGATTTTATCAATAAACTTGTTCTTATCGCTATCACACCGCGCAAAAAGCTCTAAGGCCAGTCAACCCGTCGGACCCTGAACTTTTATCAGTGATATTTAGCTTGGCTAATTGTTATTTATGTTAGGTATATTTGTGACAAACTTACTTGGATACTGTTGAATTTTCAATGGACACTTTTATCCTTATACTAAAAACTTCATACACGGTTTTGCTGATTATATTACTCGTAATTCCCGTGTAAAACGAAGCTTATTACGGAGCAGAAATCAACACAACTTTACAGTCCAAATATACCAAATACCCTGTATATTATCACATTTTCGAATTCAACGAAAAAAAATATTGTCTGTTTCTTAAAGATTCCCTATACATATATTTTATGGTTTTCGAAATATCTCGGCTTTTCTCGAAATACATTATGTCACAAAAATAAGACTAACTATAAAACGAATAGGAATGAAAGAAACTTCCTTGAATCAGTTGGTTTCAAGCCTTTGGGCTACTATTTGCAATATTTAGGATTATGTATAAATGTACGGAGTGTGTTCCAAAAAGTGCGAAATATTATGGACTCTTACTAACTTGAATAACATGCTTATCTTTAATAGAACACCCAGTGTTGGTTCATCCTATCCGATACAGTAACCGATTCTCTTTCAAATGTTATTAGGGTTCCCTATAGGCAAGTTTGATATTTATCTCGTAATAAATAGAAAACTTATTTAATGTCAGCTCTGTGCCTTTCTCTTATGTTATAAAGGAGTAGTAGACTGTGCATTATTCTAAACAATACTTGAAATGTCAATGTTATGTCAATTTGTTAAAATTTTCCAAGAAACTTCGCCAATTGAAGTACTGCATTAAGATATTCACAATTAATTCGTTATAATATTCAGAATGAAAACATATTCAATGCAAGAAAGAATTGACGTGATTTTAGTATTGGGTGACTATTAGCTTCACGTGTATATGCGCAAAATACCCCGACAGGAATCATCCGAAAAAGGAAAGTTTTCAGAAGTTACTCAACACATTTCAAAATACTGGAAGTGTATCTTATGAAAAACCCAATAAACAAAGTACGATTGTAGGCAATGAGAATATTCAATTCCATTGGTTCACTTGTACAATCCAAAAACAAATTAGTCAAGAATTAGGAATAAGTAGAAGCCGCGTATCCAGAATAATAAAAAAATACAAAGTTCATTCTTATCACATACAACAGGAATTTTACGATAGAGATTTGGGTCAACGGATAGATTTTTGTTTATGACGAATGGAGCGGGTGGCGGTAACTAGTAACTGGTAATCTCATTAGATATTTCTCTTAATGATTCAGACCTTATACCATCGAGACCCGGTGATTTTTTAAGTTTAAAATCCTTTATTGTACTAATAACCTCAACTTTATCGGTAGGTCTAAGGAACATAGAACCCTCCAAAAACTCTATATTTTCTGAAAAATTTGTTAACTCGGGTATGTTTCTAGCTAGATTTGAGCCTAATTCACAGTAATATGTGTTAAAGCCATTTGCAATACTCAGTTTGTCATTAGTTTCAGTTCCATTCAATTTAATTCTTTCAATAGTTTTTTCGTGCAATTGCACGCGAAGTCAGTATTTCGCGTTCTCAGCCGTTACCCATAGCAACGGCCGCGAAACCAAACGCCACTTCCAAATTTGAATATCAATTCCAAATTTGACATTTCGAAAATACTAGAAAGGCAAGGATTATTTTTTATTGAATACCAACAAATACACAAGTACTTATATTATTTAGGATGAATACTTTTTACAACATTTGATTTATGCATCAAATAAGCCAATAAAATGTTTTCAGACATCGTCTTAATATTCTGTTTATCACTCCAATCTTTAAGCTGGCCGTAACATTTTTCGTACTGCCGTTTCGATTTTTCGGGTATTAAAACGGAAAGCGACGAATTTACAACGCTTTTGAGTTCAGGAGGAGTGGAAGGTACTGAAATATCGCTATCAGTATCAGACATTTTGCGTTTTGTCAAGAACTGTCAAAATATTTTGTATATATTGAAACATATCATTTCCATAGCACACGTTAACATTGTTAAATAAATTGAACTGCTGTTGATTTTAGAGCAATAATATATTTATTTACAATTATCTAGTTTAATAATTTTAACGATTGCACGAAAAATAGTGTGTATGCCATGGCCGCGAAATTTTTTAACGACCTCAAGATTATCTTGCCTCGGCTGCAAAGGTATTTCGCGGCCTAAGCATACAAATAACTATTTTACGTGTTGTTTCTCCGCATATCTTTTTAATGCTTTCCCACGAAGATTTGTAAGAATTTTGATTTTCTTGAATAATTCTCCTATAATAATCCTTTTTTGTTTTTTTTACAAGTCTGCTCACATTATTTTTGCACACATTGTATTTAATTTTTGTTTCTAAATTATCAGGATGTTTTAAAGTTAATTTGTACAAATTATTTTTTTCCTCAATTAATGATACTAATGTAGGATTCATCCAAGTTTGTAATGTTTTTTTGTTTTACTTTCACTTTTTGCGTATTTTCATTAATATAATATTTCAAACAATCAATAAAGTTAAGAGCCATATTATCAACTTCATTTTCATTGTATACCTGTTCCCATTTTTCGTACTTTAACGCATTTTTTAGTAACGGTTTTTTTATGTAATATTTGTGATTAAACTGCTCATTCAACTGGATGTTATTTCGCCCTGTTTCTACTGTAAGGGCTATAGGGCAGTGATCTGTAATATTATATCTTAAAATATATGATTTAGCTTTAAGTTCGTTACGACTTGATACATAAAAATGATCCAAGCATGTTCGACTAGGTAAACGAGTGTATTCATTAATGTAAGAAATATATCCAAAAGAGCTCATTATATTTTTGTACTCATCTACTATTTCATCATTGCTGTCTAATAAATCTAAATTTATGTCACCTGTTATAATGCTATTGTCGTGTTTTTTTGATGCATTTAAATAATTGATTAAATTCTGATTAAAACTTTTTGTGCAAGTACTAGGTGCCCCACGGTTTTATTTTAGTCTAGTCTATGCATATGTTTATAATTTTCACGACTGTATCTATTTTATTATTTTTTGGTTTTTAGTACATTTATCTTAAACATTGCAATGTATGTTTAACATAAAACCGTTTAATTTAAAAAGTTTTTTCACCTATTTTTATTTTAAACTTTAACTGATCTTGAATGGAAACATATATCCCTTTTCATATCCCTGAATTTTGAAGATATTGTGATCATATAGCTGCCAGGTTTCAGTTAGTACTATCAAATCAAATCTAGCATGCATATGTTTTTTGCTACGCTCCGAATATTCATATGATCCTCAACGTTAATATGATTTCTAAATGTACCCGGGATCTGGATCTTAGTTGATTTAATTGGATAATTTTCATAATCCCTAATATAAGCATCCATTTCGGTTGTGACGTGCTTTTTTCCCTTATAAGAATCACGGACGTCACTATGACACCCACGGCTTCGGTACTTCCTAGATTTCCTCGGGCGCCAGATTTTTTTGGGGTGGTTTACTCCACCGAACTCTCGAAAATACGGCGTCGAGAGTTACCAAGGTAGCCACAGATGGAGGCTCAGTAATTCCAGGGGTCTGTTGTTATGGACCTTTCCGGATACGTAGTGTGAAAACAGGCTTTAATTGCTTACCACTATCAAACAAATGAAACTACTCGCTACTGGAGAAATTATTAATTTTAATTCCACAAATAAAATTGAATTTCACATAAATGAGAAATTACAAAAATATCAAAATCTACTACTAAATATCTACGTTATTAATCAAACCAAAAGCGGACTGACACCAAGCAATAAATATTCTAGCTATTTTACAACGGAGGCGGAAAATAACGTGCAGAATTCTACTAGTACGTAGCAGGTGAAAACAATATAAAGTTCCTAGTGATAATATGTCAAAATGTACAGAGAAAGTGTTATGGTTGCACTAACAGAGCGTACTATATCGGTTCCTAATATTTGTGTACTTATTAAATAAAGCGGAAGAAAATAATCAATTAACTAGTCTCGGCTGCCGGTTTAATCTCAATAGCCACCGGAATTTCTTAGCGATTTCACTAGATTCAACTAAACTAGGTTTTACTGATCAACACAACGGCCTATCGTACGAAATCAAATACTCCAGATAAAGAAAACTACCAGCAGAATGCGAAAACCTCTCTTGGGTATCCCTGCTCGGCAGCGAATACTTTTGAGATTATTTCGTATCCCTTAAATCAAATCTGCCTTAGAGGCCTCTCGAATTGATCCCTGCTCAGCAGCGAATCCAGACGAGATTTTTCTAAGCAAGTGCAAACGAACTAAATTTTTCAAACAGTACGACGGCCTATTCAGCGGGATTAAATACTCAGATAAACTAGACTTTAAGTGTTCTAACTAAAGTTTTACTGGCAAAACAACAACAGCCTATTGTACGAACTAAACTTTTCAGTTAAAATAGATTGACAGTAGAATCCGAAAACCTCTCCTTCGTATCCCTGCTCAGCAGCGAATACTCTCGAGATTATTTCGTATATCTTAAATCAAATCTGCCTTAGAGGCCTCTCGAATTGATCCCTGCTCAGCAGCGAATCCAGACGAGATTTTTCTAAGCAAATGTAAAAAAAACTAAACTTTTTTACAGTACAACGGCCTGTTGGGCGGGATTAAATATTCAGATGAAACAGACTCTATATGTTGTATCTAAGGTTTCACTAACAAACAACGGCCTATTGTACGAAATCAAATTCTCAGATAAAGAAAACTACCAGCAGAATGCGAAAACCTCTCTTGGGTATCCCTGCTCGGCAGCGAATACTTTTGAGATTATTTCGTATCCCTTAAATCAAATCTGCCTTATAGGCCTCTCGAATGGATCCCTGCTCAGCAGCGAATCCAGACGAGATTTTTCTAAGCAAGTGCAAACGAACTAAATTTTCTTAACAGTACAACGGCCTATTGGACGGGATTAAATATTCAGATAAAATTGACTCTATATGTTCTAACTTCGGAATTGTACACAAATACTATGAATTCAAACGGTAAAAATAAAAGCGGCTAAGTGTTGGATGATAATAGCTATTCACAGAACAATTTTATATCCACTTACCTGGTTCACAAAAACCAGTCACAGTATTCGGTGTAAACACAATGTAATTTGCAAGCAGGAAACGAAAGAAAACGCCCCGTTTACCTGGATTCTCCTACCCCACTTACGAAGTCTCCTCCTTAAAATTTTGAAAATGCGCGCACATTAGCAGACTGGTTCAAGTGAACTTGACAAAAGGATATACCGGATGTCTCAAAAGCAGTACATTTATATAAAAATGAATATTCATAGGTAAATTTCGAAAGAGAGGCGATTCAATTATTAAATAAAATGAAATGTATACTGCTTGGTAGCTGGAAATGAAAACATTAAAAAGTAACATCGTTACATGGTTAATATTCAAAAAATTGTTAAAAATCAAATTTGTTGTTTATAAATGTCTAACAAAGAATTTAAAATTACAAGAGTAACATGTAAAAGATGAACTAGGTTAACTGTAACAAATGTCAAGATATACACAAAATAAGTATTACAAATTCCTAAAATATTTAATTTGACGTTAAGATTTTTTGATTCCTGGTTACACGTTTTGAAGCTTCTGATTCCTTCAATTTTCTTTTAGTTCCCGGTTGTGGCGACGAGTTTTCTTTAGAAGTAGAGCCTTTTCCGTTGTTTGTTGTTAATATTTCTATTGCATTAGGTATTTTCATCAGATCTTCGTATCCGTATTCCTTGCCTTCTACGAATAGCCTATTTTTTTCGATCTTTGCTTTAAGATTGTTACTCTTGGCTAACTTTAGATTCTGACCTAACACTTTTTTACGTTTATAGTCTACTTGAGTTAGGTGGTATGCAAAAAACAATTCCCTTCCTTTCAAGATTTTCGATTTTCCTAGTATCTCTGTTTTAAAAAAATAGTTCATGCACTCTATGGTTAGTGGTCTAGGCTTGTTGTTAGCAGTTATTGTGCCAATTCTTCGAATGTCTCTAAAGTCGCTTAAATTGCAATTAATGTTTAGTTGGTTTTTCACTATATCTACAAGTCTTGTTGAGGGTCATCCTCTTCAAGACCATATAGTATTATGTTGTACTTCTTTAGGTTTCGTTCAACGGTTAGAAGCTTATTTTTTAGTTGCTGATTTTCTACTTGTATCTTATTATTTTCTTCTTTGATTACAGAAATATCTATGTTCAAATCTTCACTTAGGTCCTTAATTTCATTCTCAAATGTTTCTTTCAATTCTTTATTTTGTCTGGTAATTTCAGTTATTTTACTTTTTATAGTCTCGTTTGATTCGTTTACACTTTTCAAAAGGCGATAAATTGCTGCGTTGTTGATTTCTTCGTCCATTTGTTAAAATTAAATTTCAATTTAATTTATTTAACTAGTTTTAAGCTCCCAGACTTAAATCAATCTTATCGACTTGAATGTTATTAGTTTTTATGTTAAATTCTCAGTGTTTGTTAGAATTCATTCATATGTTTAAATCAAATCTGGCTTACCAAGAGTTACTTGTTTGATATTTTTTCACGAATGATGAATTCCATCACTAAATACACTCTGAACAAATTTTAGGAAATTTGGATTATTTTTTCTCACTATTCTCGCATTTTATTAGGGAACGACACAAAAGCACAACATTCAGCATAGTACAGCTTACCGTCGTGGGCACCAAGATTGCCAGATTTAACGTCTATCGATTTATTTTTATGGAGCTATTGTTTATAATACCAAGCCGAACATTCCAGATGACATTAAATTGCTTTCGCAACAATATCACCTCAACAGTTAAGAGAAGTTGAAAACAATTTTTTAAAAAGACTTCAATTGATTACTGAACAATATGGCCGTCATTTTAAACACCTTTCTTAGTTGTTGGTTTGAGTTTGTTTGAAAGTGTATTGTCATTGCTCGATCTTGTTTATTGTAATCTGTTCATGTTGGTCTTTTGTTGTAACATGTAATTAAAATTGTTTTCTCCTGTTGCCTATTATTTTGATGACGTTATGAAATTGAATAATTTGGATTCAGTCATTTCAATATTAAACTGGAATATAATATTTCATGCATTGCTGAGAATAAAACACAGCCTACTACTCCTTTATCATATAAGAGAAAGACACAGAGCTGACTTTAAAATATGTTTTCTATTGATTACGTGAAAAATACCCAACTTGCCTATAGGGAACCCTAATAACGTTTGAAAGAGAATCGTTTACTGTATCGGATAGGATGAACAAACACTGGCCGTTCTATTAAAGATAAGCATGTTTTTCAAGTTAGCTGAAGTCCATAATATTTCGCACATTTTGGGACACCCTGTACATTTATACGTAATCATAAATATTGCAAATAGTAGCACAAAGGTTTCAAATCAACTTATACTAGGCAATTTTTTTTATTCCCACCCGTTTTATAGTTATTCTTTTTTTGTCACTTACTGTATTTCGAGAAAAGCCGAGATATTTCGAAAACCATAAAAGATAGGCATAGGGAATCGTTAAGAAACAGATATTATTTTTTTTCGTTAAATTCGAAAATATGATAATATACAGGGTAATCCATTCAAAAAAATATAACTTTGATATGCCAAAAATTTTCAAACCACCCTGTATATTTATAAATATTTTCAGAATGTAGCTCTTATTGATCTACATACATGCATATCAAAATATTTTTTTAAATTGTTAAGGTTTGGGCACCAGATCCCGTGTCGTATGTGGTGCCCCACACTGTATATTCTTTACTCTTGTACCAAATTCACACTTTTTGGCATATGACAAATTATTTATTTCGTCTCTTGTTTTCACTTATTATTTCTTCTTAATTTTTCAGTGTGCAGCACATAAACAAAATGGCGTTGGAAGTTGAAATGTTTTATCTGTACCCCAAGGAAAATTCCAGATCACACAAAACTGATCAATATGAATTGGTTAATGAAGAAGATGTACCTGTATTAAGAAGGGGACAAAAGTTCACCGTTGCGCTTCGATTTAACAGAGAGTATGATGCTAACAGTGACACGGTTAAAATTGCATTCAATTATGGTAATAATATTTGATTGTAACCTTAACATAATATAGACAGTATCTTCTGATTTCTCGTAGAAAATTACTAATCAAAACAGTTTACACAATCGGAATATTTATTAATAAAGTATGTGTAGCGAATATTTTAGCAGACATGCGTTCCAAATATTAAACACTCTGTATTATTATCAAACTTTCGGAAATTACCTGAGAAATTAGTGACATTTATTTAGGATAATCCTATATATGAATTGTATACTTTGCGAGATATTGACATATTGCCAAGATGTAAAGTTTTTGAAATATTTCCCACCCTCCAATCCAAATTTCCAGCGGTACCACAGATTAGAGAAATCTGTGGCGGTACCTTATTGTTCCTTGGAATTATTTATGTACCTTCTTGTACCTATGCAATGGGTTTTCTACAATGATTCTGCCAATCTTTCCAAATACAATTATTCGGTTTGTTCCTAGGTGTAATCTGTTTCTATTTTGCTCCCCGCATGTGTCGACACAAAATCATGGTAAAGAACTTGTAAAAGCAGTAGGGGTGGCCGGGGGAATCGTAACACTCAAGGTAATGAGACCCACATTTAATTCCATGTTAAAGCGTTTATTGCTCAATAGGAACTGGTTGCGCCATCTACTAATGGATAGATAAACTAGTTAAAGAAGTTGTGGAGTGTTCTTCCTAAAATCGATGCCAAAGAGAAAATATTGAGTTGTGATATTATAGACAATAGGCAACAGTTATTTTGTTGAAACTGATTGAACCGTGAGTATAATTTTAAACAATAGTTTGCTGTTTGTTATTGGAAATGGAACAGGTAGTTTTTGGAGTTTATGGTAGCCGGTGACTGCAGAGTAATGATGGCCGTATACAATAACCCCATTATGGACTGGACGCAACTAATTAATACTAAAATATTTTTCAGATGCCAAGGACATATTATAGAAAAACTGAAATAGCATCTTGGGATAGCGAACAGTTAAAGATAGATGGCAGAAGTGTCTAGAACAGTTGCCATTCCTCGAAGTAGTTTGCGGAAACGATTGAAACAAAATTGTGATGCTGGGCCTTCTTTAGGTCGCAAGCCAATATTTATAAAGGCGAAGGAAACTTTCTAGCAGATCATATTATTCATCTTTCCAAACATTTTACGGCATTTTGAGGAAAGAGACAAAAATATGCGCATATATTTATGCGGAAAAAATAAAATGGCTTTTCCTTTTAACAGGAGAAAAATAAAGTGGGAATGATGATTGGCTTAGCGGGTTTTTTAACAAGAAATCCATCAATATCTCTTCGTAAACTTGAAGCAACAATTATAAATCGAATCACAGCTTTCAATAAAGAAGAGATTACAATATTTTTCAACAATATCGAACCAATTAAAGAAACTTCGACTCTCAAAGAATTTTCAACATAAATGAGACAGAAATCTCTACAGTACAGATGCCGGGAAAAATATAACCACAGAAAGAACTGAAACAAGTGGGATTTGCTACGAGCTGAGAAATGGGTAGAAACATTACAGTTGTGTGGTTTCAGCGCAACGGCATTTATATCCCACCAATGTTTGTTTATGCGAGAAAACGAATAAATCCGAAGCTTCAGAGAGGGGGTCCACCTGGAGCTCAATACACTTGTTCAAACAAAGGTTGGATTACTAAAGAACTTTTTGTGCTATATCTACGACATTTGGAAGATCCACTTCTCATGGTGATGGACAATCATTCCACGCACTGCATTTTAGAAGCTTATGTATTTTGGAAGGGCAGTGGCATTATACTATTGTCGATCCCCCCCACATACTTCACGATCCACTGAAAATAGCGTATAATTCAGAATGAAGCAAATACTCAAGGAATTATCCGCATGAAGAAATGACTTCTTTTGAAATTGCCGAGCTGCTCAATATAAGCGTTTATGAAGGTAGCTACACCAGAAAAAGTAACAGGAATTTTTCCGTACAATCCTGACGTATTCATCAATGACAATTTTGAATCGGCTCATCGGCTCATCTTTACAGTAACTTAAGCCATGAAAATGAAGCTCCTATTAACGGAATCGTCGTCCAGGAACACCATGAAACACCAGGGGCCCAATTCTCGAGTCTGTAGGAATTTGTTCCTATAGGAAAAATCGTCATTTTCCATCGGAATTTTGAGATGGTGTATTCTCGAAAATAGTATTGGAACATATTCCAACACAATCTATAGGAATCGCTTTCCATGCTTAAAACTATAGGAATCAGTGGTTTCCTATAGGAATATCACTGAATAATGTCATGGATGACATTTTAGTCCTGTCACAGATTTTACTCCGTTAAATTTTACGAATTCGTTTCGAATTCCGTTATTATGGCGAATTTAGATGAATTAGCTCAGCTGGATGCTTTTCAAAACCTGGAAGCGGCTGAAGTACTTGCTCGGAGGCCATGGAGAAGGTTCACCCCTAGAAGAGATCCATTTCAGTATTTATCTGAAAGTGCATTCATAAAAGTGTTCCGGTTATCCAAAGCAGTTACAAGAGAATTGTTGGAAATGTTGGACCCTTTCTTGGAACCGCCCTCAAGGAGTTCAGCTTTGGACAAACAAACAAAGGTCCTCATCGCATTGCATTTTTTCGCATGTGGAAGTTACCAGACATCAGTTGGACTGAACTTATATATTGGTTTTAGTCAATCATCTTCTAGTCGGTGCATTAAAGAAGTAACAAACGCTCTGAATGAACATCAAATTTTCAATCGATGGGTTAAATTTCCACAAACCCTTGAAGAACTGCAACACATTCGTCAAGAGTTTTATGATTCCTTCGGTTCTCTAGGCATTATAGGATGCATTGAGTGTACCCATGTGGCAATTTACCCTCCTCCAAAAAATGATTTATTCTATCCCGAGCATATATATGTTAATAGAAAGAACTATCATTCCATCAATGTTCAATTAATTTGTGACGCCAAAATGAGAATAATTAATGTAAATGCAAGATACCCAGGAAGCAGTCATGACAGTTATATCTGGAGCAGATCTTGAGTGCAGGAGGCTGTAGTGAATCTGAGTAATGATCATCCAGATTTCTTCCTCATAGGTGATTCTGGATACCCCCTAAGGACGTGGTTACGGACACCACTTCCAGATCCTCTGCCAGATACACCTGAATTTCGATTCAACAAGGCTTTCAAAAAGGCAAGATGCACTATTGAAAGATGCAATGGGTTATTGAAAATGAGATTCCGATGCCTATTGAAGCATAGAGTACTTCATTATACACCAAATATGTGTTCGAAAATTATAAATTCCTGTGTGGTGTTGCACAATATTTGCATCGAAAATAATATTCTGGATGTAGATGAGGATGAAAGAGATGATTTTGGAATATTTGAACCTTTGCACTTCGTTGAACATGGTCTTGATAGACAAAATGATGAGCTCATGAGGGCAAGAAATATACAGAGGCACATAACTAGAAATTATTTTGAGTGAATGAAAACGACGAATACTCAGTGTGTATTAGTTTATTAATTTCCACCAAAGCGCTTTCGGCTATCAAGCCATTATCAAAGCTGTCCTATGAAAAATTACAAAGCTTGTGAAATTTTGAAAAAACAATTTAAAAAAGGTTGAACTTACGTCATTTAAAAAGTAGCTGTAAAAGCCATCAAGTTGATTGAGAACAATGCTCAAAGTAGAATCATTGTTATGATTAAGTCATTAGAATAAAAACTGTAAATTCATTTAAAATTAAAAAACTGAATGAAAACAGATGACAAGTTTGACGTTAAAATTACGGTGGCTAATAAGCCAGCGCGCCGTAAAAACAAGTGTATGACAATACAACATATTTACACGACGAACACTGAATCAAAAGCATGATTGAAAAGATGAAAAAATTCATATAGTGAACTGAAAACTGTAGGGAACCCTGAATATTACATTTATTTTTAAATCTGAAAATGAAGTTAAAGATGTGAATAAAGCAAAAAATTGAAAAACTCTATTCAAATTCAATTCCCAACATTCATCCAATTCAGATGAATAGCAAAATCCCCCTCATCCCTCAGCTGCATACTGAAACTGAATTAAGAGGTTGGATCCATTCCCCAGCCAGTCAGGAACAAGCGTAGTAACCTAAACGTGTGAAATGCTAGATAACATAAATCAAATATTTAGTTGTAAATGCATCCATGGAGGAGCTTATATAATCTATTGACTAAGGTGGAAGAAATACGCTGGCAAGGTGAACAAAACAACCGACGGTCTCACATATGAATTAGATGTAATGGCATAGTGATTGTGACCTAATGACCCAAACTATGTCCCATACATAGCCCGACGTCAAGAACACAATGTGAATATGAATTTAAGGCAGTTGTTACAAACCTAGACCCATACTAGGCATGTACAAGAAGAGAAGAAATCATAGGAGTATGTTAAGAGTGAAAGGGGTAGGACAGAATGTGATAAGAGCTGCAAGATAAAGAAGTTGATGAACCCAACTATGACCCATACATAGCTAGGTTACACGGGAATAATGTGGTTAAGAAATTTTGGTAAGTATGATCCATA
This sequence comes from Galeruca laticollis, assembly GCA_963921935.1. Classification (NCBI taxonomy): domain Eukaryota; kingdom Metazoa; phylum Arthropoda; class Insecta; order Coleoptera; family Chrysomelidae; genus Galeruca; species Galeruca laticollis. Next base: position 13,410,287 of record OY998176.1, on the reverse strand, counting down.
CTAGGCATGTATAGAAGAGAAGAAACAAAGTTTATAAAGAGAAGAAAGGATAGCAGCCATGCCATGGCTGTGACAAACTTAGATCCATACTAAGACCGTCAAGAACCAGGCATGCGCAAGAGTAAGAAAATAAGGGAAAGTGGAAATGAGGATGATTTGCTCAAGTTATTACGTAGCTTATATGCTTAACCAAACTATGACCCATACATAGCCTGGTGTCTGAAAATGTGAGAAGTGAATAAGGTTGAGCAAACTTAAAATAGAAGAAAGAAGAAATAGAGGTAAAGAATGAATAGAAGATAGGAAAGACTCTTTCATTCGCCTTTTACGAATCAGCAGAGTGCTGGGCGAAATATTCTTGGACTGGATCGCCACGGTGAGAATGTAAGTCGAACGCCGTAGAGGACCACAAGGTCTTGAACAGAGGTTGAAATTTACAATTAAGATGTACCTGTGGGTTGAGGCAGTTTTCTGAGTTAACATTCATTTCCCTGAGTATTTCTAGATCCTCAAGCAAGTCCATCTTTCTAAAGTTGTTCCTGGAAATGTTATGTAGGATTTTTGAGTTACGTGATGGAGAAAAGTTATGGTTATTGAACTTAATGTGGAAGCCGAAATTCGATAAAGTGGGTTTATTAAGATGTTCCTTAATTCTAGTACCTAAAGAACGAGTAGTCCTACCCACATAAGTAGATGGACAGGAATCACAAGTTAATTTGTAGATACCACTTCTATTGAGTTTATCAATAGGATCTTTGTTCTTAGAGAAAATTGTGGAAATGGAACATTCAGATTTAAAGGAGATTTTAACATATTCAAGATTGTTGGTAATAATCTTTGAAATTTCATCTGAAACTACACCACAATAAGTCAACGCACGATACTGAGTTTGAACGTTGTTGTGAACCTCAGGATAGGCCAAATTTCTTCTCAACCTCCTTGTTGTCTTAGAGACCATACTATCAACAATTTGAGGAGAATAACCATTGTTCAATGCCAACTGTTTCAAGATATTGAGTTCTACGTTGAAATTATGTTGAGAAAGAGGAACCCTAAGTAACCTATATACATAACAAGATATGGCGGACATTCTATGTTGAATGGGGTGGTTAGAGTGTATTGGAATAAGATGATCAGTCTGTGTGGGTTTTCTGTATATGGAAAATTCAATTTCAAAATCTTTCCTTGATAAGGTCAAATCCAAAAAATTTATTGATCCATTGTTTTCAATTTCCAAGATAAACTGTATGGAAGGGTGTATATCGTTAAGTTTACTGAGGATAGAAATTATTTTGCCTGAATGTTATTATTCGAATAAATTTTTCATTTTCAGCAATTTTTGTTATTATTTATCTGGAATGGAATTAAAAAATCACAGAACTTTGAAAATTGTATAATCGGGGCACAAAATACCAAATATTACCTCAACATAAACATGAAAAACAATTATTACCTAACAAAATTTAAAAAATAAGTCTGTCTATTCTTATTAGTTTTGTAAGGACTGTGAAATGTTTTCTAATGCTGTTGCAATTCTCTTTCCGATAACCACATTCTCCTTCAGTATTTTAATTTTTTTCTCACAATATTTTTTTTAATCTCAACTTTTTCAGTAGCTATTTTGCTCAAATTAACATTTGCCTTCATAGAATATTCTAGGCGTTGTGTTGCAACCGGCTTCCTATTCTTCCTTTTCATAGGCTTATTTTTTCGTTCATTCATTTCTATATCCATGACCTCATTTCCTCCAATATATGCTTCCTCATGATTTTCAGCTTCAACTATTTCAGTTATCTACACATTCGTTTCCACAGTATAATTTTGATTTTCCCCTATCTATAATAATATGAGTTGACAAAAATATGGTACTGCTTTTGATAAAAATTGAAAATATTATAGGAACATACAAAAATGACTTTGGATTCCTCAACCTCTGCATCGCCTTCCACTGCTGTTGCATCTAAAATTTTTAAAAGATTCTCTTCATCTTTTGTCAACAAAGTGTTTGTAGGTGGTCCTCCGCCTGTGCTCTTTACATGCTTTTTTATATCAGTATTTTTTTCTTAACGATTTTATTCATATCTTGCCAAGTCTTACGAAAATCAAGACTAATGAACTATCACAAAACGTTTTATCATTGTCACCTACCCTTCGCCAGTGAATCCAGTCTTTCTTTGACCCGGGTATTGCATTCAGCTTCTCTTCTATTTCTCTCCACTGACGCTGAGAATCTTTGTAAGTGAAAAGTAAATGGAATTTACCTTTTCGGAGGTCTTCAGCCGCCTTCATCAACTCAATGAATACTTTTTTTTGCTCTTGGCTAATGTTGCCACCTCTTTGCCCTTTTTTCAAAATACTTTCATCCATCTTTCAAATGATTATTGCCAACATGAATTACTAATATTTCATTGGTCTATACGTTTAATCTCATGAAACTATCAACGAAACACTGTACTCTTCCAATTCTGTAGGAAAAACAGTTCCACTTGGTTCAAGAATACGTATCTGAGAAATTTCGTTTTCCTATGGGAACTGAAAGCATGGGAACATCTTCCTATAGGAAAAAACTCCTACAGACTCGAGAATTGGCCCCCAGAGAGAGAAACAGTTTTAGTTTCACTACCTGCAGCTTCTGAAGAAAATATTTAAACAACAGAACTGGCAGAAAGACAGGATTCAACTATAAAAAATGATTCTAGGAAATTTTACCTCTACCAGGATAATCAAAATCAAACATTAGTAATAGGTCGACGGCAAAACAGCATTCCCAAATTATAACGTCTACCCCATACCAAACAGTTTTAGAATAAAAAGCTAATAAAAAAATAGAAGCAACAGGAACTTACTAAAACAAGTTATAAATGGAAAGTTTTTGCTGGCAACGATAAAGTTGAAAAAGAAAATCACGAATTAGTTAAAAAGAGAGACAAGCAACCTAGGAGAAAAATTCAAACGCAGACTTATATTGAGATCAGCTCTGATGATGAAGATAAAGACGCTCAAGACAATGATAAAGATGCAATAGGAGGTGAAAACAACATATGTTTAGTGTGTGGGGAATTCGGCAAAAATAGGGAACTCTGGTTAAGATGTATTCTATGTGGAAATTGAGCTCGCAATGCTTCTGCATACAATGAGAAACATGCATATAGTCCCAGAGCTGGCTACAAAAAACAGGGTCGATAAGGTGCGCGCCATTTCAGCTTGTAAACTGGCGGCCCCAACTTCATACATCACCAAACGCCACTTATCAAGGTCAGCAAAGGTCGGATATGGAAATGCCAGCCGGTTTTCCCGGCAAAAAATTGGCTGAAAAGCCTCATAACGGGTGCGCGTGAAACCTTTAGTAACGTGAGGTTCAAACCTCAAATAAGAGCGGTGTAATAGCGCAAGAAGTTTTGCAGGCCGGAAAACCCTCGTAAGAAGTGATCGAAAGTGTCGGAAAACTCATCTGAAAAACCTCATAACGGGCGCGCGTGAAACCTTTAGTAAAGTGGGGTTCAAACCTCAAATAAGAGCGGTGTAAAAGTGCAAGAAGTTTTGAAGGCCGGAAAACCCTCGTAAGAAGTGATCGAAAGTGTCAGAAAACTCATCTGAAAAACCTTATAACGTGCGCGCGTGAAACCTTTAGTAACGTGGGGTTCAAACCTCAAATAAGAGCGGTGTAATAGCGCAAGAAGTTTTGCAGGCCGGAAAACCCTCGTAAGAAGTGATCGAAAGTGTCGGAAAACTCATCTGAAAAACCTCATAACGTGCGCGCGCGAAACCTTTTGTAACGTGCGCGCGCGAACCCTTTTCCGGCCTGCAAAACTTCTTGCGCTATTACACCGCTCTCATTTGAGGCTTAAACAGCACGTTACTAAAGGTTTCACGCGTGCACGTTATGAGGTTTCTAAGATGAGTTTTCCGACAGTTTCGATCACTCCTTACGAGGGTTTTCCGGCCTGCAAAACTTCTTGCACTATTACACCGCTCTTATTTGAGGTTTGAACCCCATATTACTAAAGGTTTCACGCGCGCCCGTTATGAGGTTTTTCAGATGAGTTTTCCGACACTTTCGATCACTTCTTACGAGGGTTTTTCAGCCTGCAAAACTTCTTGCACTATTACACCGCTCTTATTTGAGACTTAAACCGCACGTTGCAAAAGGTTTCTCGCGCGCACGTTATGAGGTTTTTCAGATGAGTTTTCCGACACTTTCGATCACTTCTTACAAGGGTTTTCCGGCCTGCAAAACTTCTTGCGCTATTACAGCGCTCTTATTTGAGGTTTGAACCCCACGTTACTAAAGGTTTCACGCGCGCCCGTTATGAGGTTTTTCAGCCAATTTTTTCGTCCGGAAAAACCGGCTGGCGTTTTCATATCCGACTTGCGCTCACCTTAAGAAGTGGCGTTCGGTGATGTATTAAGTTGGGGCCGCCAGTTTACAAGCTGAAATGGCGCGCACCTTATCGACCCTGTTTTTTGTAGCCAGCTCCCCATCTAAGACGTGTGTGCTTATTGCTACCAAAAAAAGTGTTCATTGGGGTAACTATGGCCGTATGGTATCATTACCCCCAGTACCTAGGGTAATGATAGCCACTAGGTGTTTTTTCTCTCCTCTATAAAAATATTTTTTCTACTTAATTTTTGAATGAAGTATAACGTTTAATATAGTTTATTTGCGATAAAAAGACGAGGACGTTACAAAACAAAGTATTGTGATGTTGCCAAGCTGTAGTTTTTTCCTTTACTTAACGAAAACTGGAAAAGTCAATCTGATGTTAGATTGACAGTTCTTCTTTTTCATTGTTCCGTGCCTCGTAGGGCGTAAGTCAAAAATATTTATTCAAAAATAAAAGGCTTGTATGATAGGCTTGATTAATTTTTATAGATATTTATTCATGAAAAACTATGGATAAGATACAAGAATCAGTGATCAATCATTCTAGATTCGAATTAACATTTAATTATTTTACATAGAAGAGGGTTAAATGACGAACTGTAGGTCCTTATACCTTATTCTATGCCCTATAGAACCATCTTCAAAAGCACTGCAAGGGTTTACGCTAAAAGGAATCAATACAAGCTTCATGCAAATTTAAATATTGTTTCTTTATTCAATATCTATTATAATAAAAATAGAATGGAAAAGAAAAATATAGATACACAAAATAAAATTTTGTTACAAGAAATAAAAATATTAAATCTCTTATTTTATCAGTATTATTTATGTAGAGATACTGTGGTCGTTGCTTTAATTTGTGTATTATAAAATAACTGTGCCTAATTAATTTAATAATGGTTATTAGTGATTTTGAAAAGGTGGAAATGAAGCAAATTGGATATAAATGTACAAAAAATTAAACACAAGATTTCCACTACTCCACTACAAAATCATCACTATCTTCATCGTCACTGTCAAAATTAATAATAAGCGGAGGCACATCATGTCTATCAGATACTACTTCTCTATCCCTCCCATCTTGTATAATTTCTTCAGTGTGCTCTACTGTCTTTGACCAAATATGAGTCACTTTTCCTAAAGACTTTTTCCATACACCTATTGCTTGTTCTGTTGAAGAACCATCAGTTCCCACATAATCTCTATAAAATTTTTTAACCATGCCCCAAATATGTTGAATTGGGTTGAACATACAGTCGTAAGGGGGAAGTCGAGGCACTTTGTGACCATATTTTTCAGATAATATGTCAGCTTCATATACTGTTGGTGGTTTATTCCTACAAAAATGCATATATTGAAACAAAATAAGTATTACCATAATATATTGAAAAATGTTTATATCAACTAACCGTTGTACTAAATTCAATAATTGACTTTTGAGGAAAGTATTTTCAAAAGGAATATCATTTTGTATCAACCAGTTCTGTATATCAGCCTTTTTGGTAGCTGTTGTTGGTACTTTATTGATCACTGCACTGTGATAACTTGCATTATCCATTACAATTGTGGCAGGTTCTTCCAATTTCACTAAAACCTAGTATTCAAACCAATGCAAAAAATTGTCTCGGTTCATTTCACCGTGGTAGTCACCATCTTGTTTTCTTGGAAGAAAAGAAGAGGAACCAGCATGCACTACTATACCTACAATAAGGAAATAACAAATTACTACTAGGTTTCCTAGATAGACTGCATAGCTCAAAACAACTATTAATAATTATATAGATTAAAATAAAATAATGTGACTAGTAAATATTTGGAAAGGTCTTAAAATAGCAGGAATGTTAGTACATCATAAATTAATTGCTAAATTTTATTTTTTAAATACCTTGAACCACCAATTTTGGGTTTTTTTCACGCTTCTATGATTAGAATCTTGCCAAGAACGTCTAACAGTACCGTCTTTAAATATCCAGGTCTCATCCAAAAACACAAATTGATATAAACCTTCCCTTTTTATCTTGACATATTCATGTAGAAAATGTACACGTTTTAATGCAATATGTGGAAACTCCATTAAACCACGACGAGGATCATTTTATTGGTATTTGAATCCAATATTTTTCACTATCTTCCAGAGTGATGTTAAACAACATTTGAAGAGTTCACGATCCTGGAGTTTGTCTCTTAAAGTTTCAAGGTTATGTGTTCCTCTGAAAAAATATTGTGTTAGTTAATTGTGAATAAAATAAAACAGTAAATTCAATATACTCACTATTTCGTATATAACATTCCGAAAAGCATTTTGATCAAAGTTATCAATTTCAACAGTAGGTTTTATGCGTTGTCTCTTTTTAGGTGGGCTTTTAGGCTGTTCACCTCTATTATGCTTGGCGGCAATGCGGTTAACAGTGGTAACGCTAAGTTGTAAAGCTTCTGCAACTCTCTACAATATAATTACTTCAATTTATGAAAGAATAATATATTATCAAGTTTAATTAACCTAACCTAACATTAAAAATATTTAATTATTTCCATTTAAATATGTAACAATAATAATAATAATGATGAACACTAATAGCGAATACTATTACTTACGTCTCTTACAGCAGTAAGCGGGAGAAGCGGGCCCCCATTTCGGCATTCTCGTTCAAAATAGCTCAACAAAGATGTTAACATCTCTTGACGTTTTCTGTTCAGCTGCTTCGGCATTTGATTAACCACACACTGCAGATCTGCCTAAAATAATTAGTTATGAAAATAACTGTTTTTTTAATCTTAAAAAAGCAATGAATTTGAAAGCACTAAAAAAACTTGTAAATATTAGACGATGATCGGATGTCAATAAACGTTAAAACAAATTTGACCAGTTGATTTGACAACGTCTTGAAATTTTTCCAACCCGTTAGCTGTAAATTGCCCTGGCTGTTGAGGATAAATTGTATTCACGGTTGGTAAATTAATATTTATTCTGATAAGCAGGAAAGTAACTAAAAATGACATTATCGTAAATAAACTATAAGTGTTGCTTAATGTTTATGTAGTCCCTTATTTTCAAAACAAATATCAAAAATAACAAAAAAACCGACAAAAAGGTTTAGGCGGCCAACATTCCTCCGGTTTCCTCTGTAACTCGATTTTAAAAAGCGGAAACGATATGATTGTATCCTTTTCTGAGCTCGTGTTTAATCCAAGGATAGTGTAGAGCACAATATAAGATATTAGTCATTATATTAATATAAATACCGATCCTATTATATCTTCAACTACTTTCATATGAAGTTTTAAATTAACAAAGAAGGTTTTCACTGAAATTCTTACCGATGATGACATAATTACAATTAAATACTATTTTTCGAAGGAAAACGGTAGACGTTGTCATTCAACCCGCTGACACTTAATATGTTGTATAAAACGGAAGAAAGAATCTCGAGGAAATTGATACAAGGCCGCCGGCTGATTAGCTTAAAAAGAAATGATACAATTTAAGAAATTATAGAGTTAGTGTCTCGTTACAAATGAATCTCAAGAATTATTTAAAAATGTATGGAATCCAATGAATAAATAATAAAATAATCACAATAAAAATAACAGATTAGACTCATATTTATAAATTTCCAATGCATCGGTTGTGGGAATATCTGAAGTTGAAAGGAACGTGAAGAACATCATGTGATGGGAGAAGGAAAAGTTCACTCCCACTGCCAACATATATGTTTAAACTACTAACTATTTAGTATCCAGAAACTTCATTTTGTTTACCAATATCGATAATAGGGCCATATATCTCAATAAAATGTCGTCAAACATTATCAACATTCGCCAGTAATAAACTGTCACAAAAGCGAGTATGCTGTAGTCAAATTTAGTTCCGCGGCTGTATAATGGCTACATTGGTGGATTCTTAAAGAGTATTTTTTCAATTATGATTTCAACAATAATTTTGTGTCCAGTCTATATGTATTTCTTAAACTCTCGAAATTTTTGCCAATTTTGATGCTTTGTCGGGTAAGTACTAAAGATATTCTAAATTTTACGGATGCTTAGGTACTACCAAGCATCTACCTACCATCCTGACTAGAAGGACCAGGGATTCTTCTGTCGCAGCTTCATTGGGAATTCGCCGTCACCTTTCTTATTCTGAAATAAAATGTGTTATTGCTGTGTTAGTTACGTCAACGTTATTTTGCATTTCTTAGTAGGTACATATGGGACTACTTCATCGACATTATCAATTGCCCTAAGACCTTCTACTACCCCTCCGACTCTAGAATCTGTAAAAAAACATGTCAAACATTATAAAGTGCTGCTAGAATATTTGCTATATATCACTGAAGGAGGAATGTGAGATTCGAGTAAAATAAAATAATGTGAAGCTGTGAAATGAAATTTGCAATTAATTTTAAGGTCCAGCACCACATCCCATCAAAGGTACCTCTGGGGTAATTAGACTTGATCCATCTAGAAGGTATGCCATTGATAATGAGAAACCATTTTGGTTTGCTAACGTTCTGGATGGAAAGGAATCGAATTTCATGTTGGAGGTGAGTGAAGATAATTTGAGCACTATAGTCCGTTTTTAAAAGGCATGGAGTAATAAAAGCTCATTAGGTATGCAAAACCGATACAGGGTGTATAATAAAATATCTCCGAAGTTTATCTAATTTTGTACTAACATTTTTCATTTCTTACGAATTTCAGGTATTCGGTTGGGTCGCCTATTGTATTGAAAGGGTCGCTCTATTGTATTTGAATGAACAAATAAATAATTTAATCCTCAGAGGCGTGCAATCAGGACAAAGCAAACTTGGTATATGAATATGAAGGCACTATGAAATTATAATCACGAAAACTATTCAAAAGAGTTCACAATATCGATTCAATGAAAACACATTTTTTTGTGTTCCTATGAATAAACAATAAACATAAAATATTATATAAAAAATAGCAAATTTTTTTGCAGTAGGTATAACTTTACTACTAATATACCGTTTACAATAGGAGAGGAAAAAAGAAAAATGCAGGAATAAAGTACGAATTAATGTAATATTTATATAAAAAAATGTATGCGTCAGTCCAAAACTAACAGCGTCAAAAGTGAAACTTTTCATGTAATTCAAAAACTGTCAATGAGTGTACAAAAAAATACATTGCAGCAAAGAAAAATTGACTGGAAATTATAATAAAAATGATTTATAATAAAAATCAAGAAAAATCTACAGACTATCCCGAATTAATTACTACGGAAGTTTCACTTGTACGTACTATTATTTACATATACATAAAACTATATACATATACGTATAAATGAAACTTCCGTAGTAATTAATTCGGGAAAGTCTGTAGATTTTTCTTGATTTTTATTATAAATCATTTTTATTATAATTTCCAGTCAATTTTTCTTTGCTGCAATGTATTTTTTTGTACACTCATTGACAGTTTTTGAATTACATGAAAAGTTTCACTTTTGACGCTGTTAGTTTTGGACTGACGCATACATTTTTTGTATCTTCATTGACAATAACTGAGAATAAAAACAATATTAAAAAATTTTTAATATGAAATAATTTAATAGACATATACATATATATATATATATATATATATATATATATATATATTACATATACATAAACATTCTACATTAAGAAAAGAACTATATAAGTAATTAATATGACTTATGTTAATGAATCACAGATTCAAATATCTTTATCTGCACTGTCATTTTTATTTGGCAAAATAGAAATAATTGGCTGATGATAGCTAAAGTAGGATGCAAATACTTCAGATCTCAATGAATTCAAGTGTCTTGAAAAAACAGCATCCAAGCAAGTTCCATTTCTTGTTGTTAAAATATGAATGTCATTGTTTATTTTTAATTGTAATTTATCATATAAAAATGAAATGAGTGGTTCTGAACTTTTGTCACTAAAATTTACATTAAAATCTCCAGCTAAGATCATTGGAATCTTATCTTTTTCTGATTTAGCTTCGGATGCATGTGGTATAGTATATATTAATAATTTGTTGAAGATAAACTCGATAATTTCATTAATTTTTTGTTTCGGATAAATATATATTGATATAATAATTATAGATAATTGTTTTGCAGTTGTACATATTACTGCACACAAATTACCGACACTTAATTCTTGTGATCTTTCTAGATTTTCAGCATCATACGGTGATGGATGATTGTTATCAGTTAATTCTAATGTATTATTACTATCTGAATTTTTCTGAAATATTGCAACCCCTCCAGCTCTTCTTTGTCGTCTTTTATATTTAATAACACATCTAAAATTTGGAATTTCTATATTTTCATCATCGTTCATCCATGTTTCAGATAACAATAATATATCACAATTTTGTAGGACTTGATCCTTCAGATCTAACTTATGAGCTCGTAAGCTTTGGCAATTGAATGTATAAATAGACAGTCCTTCTGCTTCTTTATTCATATCAACTATATGTTGATCTATTGTTATTAAACTTTTAGTTTAGAATTTAAAATCGTTATTTGGTGTGACAATAAATAATTTTTCTAAAGTTGTGGCTCTTGATAATGCAACATACACTAATTGCTGATCTTGACTCTTTTCATATTCATAAACGATTTCATCGAAAGTACCTCCTTGAGATTTATGAATTGTCATTGCATTTGCTGGGACAAGTGGGAAATGGCATCTTTTTAGTAATATTGTTTTATTGTTATTTAACGGTATTGATGCTGTTCGTTGAATAATAGGAACAGCTAATTTATCTAAATTGTTTTTTATAATATAAGAAGAACATTTTTTTCGTAATTTTTCGCCTGTCTCTTTATCAGGAAATAATAACCATACTCGATTTACAGTTTGATCACTTGTGTATTCAATATGACTTAATTTACCAACTGCGCCATTAGCCAATCTATCAGATACATCAATATTAGTTGTAATTATGTAATTTTTGTTTTCGACGAAAATAATTTCTTCAGGTAAACCTCCAGTATCAGTTGTTGATTTTTTATGAACTTTATCACGCAAAAAATTTTGTTGCTCATCGGAGTGACAGTTAATATAAATGTCTATTGCCTTGGAATAAATTTCACTATTATTAATCGTATCAAATAATGGAATTTTTGAATTGAAAAAATAAAATAAGACAAACATCTGAACAAGCAATTTCCATCGCCAACGACTGAAATTGAAGTTTTTTGTCCATTCATTTTCATTTATCAAAAAATAATTTTAAATTACAATTACAAAAAAAAATATTTCCATAAATAAAGCAACACTAGTTACAACGACTTTCTCTGATGAACTGAGACTTACTTGCTCTTCTACGTACAGGTTAGCAAATATAGCTGAAAGTTTGAAAGTGGACACGCCCACGATGCGCGTTGGTCTCAATGCGGAAAGTAGGAGATAACACAGTTTATGCTTAAACTTTAATGAGTACAGAACTTATCTGTACGGACAAGTATACCTGTTTATTTCCTTTTTCAATATATTCCAATACTCTTGTACGTTTTATTACATATTTTTTTCAAAATAATACAAATAAATACACAATGCAAAGAAATTTCCTAGTTTTTATCGCCTTAATTTTAAAGGTAAACAATTTCTATATTAATTTCGCACTGGATTATACCAATATCGGCAGAAATTATTAAGCGCTTTTGGTATCCTTTTCCCCCCGAATGCGTTCTCACTTTATCGTTCGCGCAGCGAAGTGGGGATTGATAAACGGAATAACATGATCGCCATCAATAAACAATGCCCTGCGACTATTCTCGGCGTCTCCTCTTTGTGCGGATCTTCGTTAATTTTTTCCGCCTCTCTCACAAGGAGTTTAACAGTTTTGTTAGCTCGAAGAGTTAACTCTCATGACAAAACGCTAGTGTCCCATAAAAAGTTTCACTTCAAAAAGTCTAACAAATATTAGTAATAACTAATTTAAAAACTAGTCTATATATCAGAATCAGACGATTCTGTTGAGCTTCCATTATTAACATTGATTATAAATGGTTCAATCATGTGTTCACTTATATGATCCATTTCCCACATATTTAATTCTTCTTGTATCACGTGTTCAACCCATTTCTTCCAGTTTTCTTTTGTTACGTTACCTAACGCGTCTTCGAATAAAACTTTTACGTCACTCATTTTGAATGTCGTATTCTTTCTTGAAACTTCCCCTTTCACTTGGGCCCATATTAATTCTATGGGATTGAGTTGACAGTGATAAGGAGGAAGCCTCAGCACCGTTATACCACGCGCTGATGCCATTTGATCTACAACGTATCTAATATATTTGTGTTTATGTGAATTGGCCAGTTGCAAGAGCTCATTTTTCAGCGGGTTATCTGGGCATTCAATATTTTTCGAGGTTAACCAATCGTGGATATCTTGTTTACGCTATGCAGTTGGAGGTAATTTCTCCACTAACCTGGAGTGAAACTTGCGTTATCCATAACAATGACTGAGCCCGTTGGAAGTAGATCTAACATTTGTGAGAAATATTCTTCGAAAACGTTTGCATCCATATCTTCATGATAATCTCCGGTTTACTTCGACTCAAAGCACTCAAAGCACTTCCGATATGAGAAATGATGAGTCGACGTCCTTTTCCTGCTGGTGGATTGAGGCCTGTTGACCACCCTTCAAGAGCTGCCTGCCTCCGACTTTTGACATTCGTGACTTGCCAAAACATTGAAACAGTATGACCTTCATTTAACCAAGTCTCATCCAAATAATAAATTCGTTTTTGATCTAGTCTTGATTTCCGAATATTGCGCAAATAACTCCTCCTCCAAATGACAATGTCGTCTCTATCAATCAGCATTGCGTTCCGATAATTTTTTTTATATTCAAATCCAAGTTCCTTCAAAATTTTCCATAATGTACTTCGAGACATTTTTGGAAAATCTGAATCTTCTTGAACCGAAGCCATAATTTTGGAGAGAGTTGGGATCTCTTTTCTAAAGAAAAAAGCATGCACCTTACGCCTTATTCCATTCTTCAAGTCGTCATCCATTTCAAGTTTGCGTTGGCCTGGGGATTTTGCTGGGGCTGTGATGTTTCCATTTTTTTTCTCCTTCATTAAATTATAAATTGTTGTTTTTGAAACACCCATCATTGTTGCAGTAATCTCCACAGTTTCATCAACACTTCCTGTCAAATTCATGATTTTTCTTCTAATTTCTTCGTTTTTCAACGAGGAATAGCAATTTAATATAAGATTTTTTTCGTTCAGCGACAATGGGCCAACTTTAGGTCTCTTAGATGGTGATAAATCCTCCATATCTGGTCGAATTTGGTTGGAACACTATGTAGTTGGAAGGTGTAGTTAGGTGTTTGTCTCGTGTGATGAGAAGAGAACTTGTATAGATGAACAAAAATAAACACCAGTTAACAATAACGGTAAAAAATAATAACAAATAACAGTAATAATGGGGAAATCAATCAACACAGCAGTTTCTCCAGAACAGATGAACTGTAAATTGAAAATATTCAACTTTTCCGCTACTTTTATAGATGAAAAGTTCTAGTAAGTACATTGTATTATGGGGGCATTTTATTAGAACTCAAAAGACTATATTTTACAATAATAAAACCATTTTTGAGCTACCTGTTTGTCAAGTTTCTTCAATTACCTGCTAATTGGGTGAAATAATCGGCAAATGGGGTTGGTTTGGATATATATATATATATATATATATATATATACATATTAACATTTATTTTATTATTTATTGTATGTAGGATTATAACCCTGGAGCTTAGTGGAGGGACTCGTCTACGCTCTTTTATACATAATAATAAATTTTCTGGAAAATTGATGTCAGTGATATAATCCACAGTTTATTATATTATTGATAATTTGAAATTTCATTTTAAATAATATTACAAAACGGTTATTTTCGGAAATGAGATAATTTTAGAAGCCCTAACTTTTTTTAAATGACTAAATGTGGTACGCCTATGGTTCCGGCCAAAATGATTTATTACGCCTTTTAAAAACGGAGTATAGTTGAATTAGGCAAGTTATAACGGGTTGAATAGATGAGGCTTTTACTTGATGAAGAGCCATACTGAACGATGAAATAAAACAATATAATTTGTTTAAAAATTATATTGTTTTATTTCATCGTTTTAAAAAGGGATAAACATATGTTGGATTCAGTGCTAAATCCAAAAATGTTTTCGGGATATTGTATTGTGTGTATTAAAGAAAATTCAGGGGAAAACTTATGTTGTTTATGAGATTATATAACGGTATGCAACGATAGAGGGCGGATTTTTGTATGGATCGGAACCAAACTACAAAAATCGGTTGGAACAAAATCTTAGCCGAATTCGTTGACGGTCCATATCGGCTTAGTACAAACAAAATAGCGGCCTGTCAAAGTTGAAAAATATCGTATTTTCTTTGTTCTTGATCTGACGCATAAAAGTTGCTTAGATTTTTTATACAGTGTGTACACAAAGTAACGTAACTTGCTAATATTTCGATTTCCGTTAGGAATACAAAAAAAATGTTGAATAAAAGGTTTTTAAAATAATCCAGACCATCTGCATAAGTCGATTAGAAGTATACAGGGTGCTCCGAAATAACTTATTAACATATTTTTTTAAATAGTACACCATGTATATATTCTCAGTTTTTCATAATGCATTAAATTACAAATACAACCGTCAAAACCGCACAATTCTACCTTCAATAATTCCAAAGTTACATTGGTTTGAATCTAAAATTATAAAAAAATTGTTTATGTCAAAAAAGTACCTAGTAGGTTTTTTCTGTCATGAATTGTTTTTAAACGTCATGAATTATTTCTCATTGTCATTAGTGAAAGTTGTTTATTGTAATAAGTTGCTTTTAAAATTTAAGTATGTTTACCGAACAGGAAAGAATAACTGATAATCTGGATGAACTGAGGAATAGAATACTGTCATCAGCCCATCAAATAACAAATCAGCAATTGCGTAATACCAAATCAGCTTTTTATAATCGACTTGGATACTGTCAAATAGAAGAAGGAAGACAATTTGAACCTCTCATTAAATAAGATTGTATTTGCTCTTGTTAATTATTTTGGTAATAAAAACGTTCCCGTAAATTATTTTTCTCAATAACTGTAGAACAAATGAGGTTAGAATTATGCGGTCTTGACGGTTGTATTTGTAAGTTAATAGATTATGAAAAACTGAAAATATATACATGGTGTACTATTTAAAAAAATATGTTAATAAGCTATTTTGGAGCAACGGTGCACCCTATATACTTCTAATCGACTTATGCAGATAGTCTGGATTATTTTAGAAACCTTTTATTCAACATTTTTTTTTGTATTCTTAACGGAAATCGAAATATTAGCAAGTTACGTTACTTTATGTACACACTGTATACCTTAACACATTCTATAAAACTTTTGTACTTAACCCTTTTCCTAAAACGTACATGAAAACATGTATTTAAGAAAATTCACAAAATTTGCCAAAAAAATTACAATTTTTTTGTTTTTGATTTGATGCAAAAATGTTACTTGAAATAAGCCTGTGCCTGTGATTTTTTATTGATACTGTTAGATTATTTTCCCATTCCTTCGGTATCTGTTCCAGTCTTTTCCTCCCAGCGATTTGAAGAATTCTGGTGCTATTTCGTCTTCTCTGCTTGCTTTTCCTAGTTTAATATTTTGTATAGCTTCTTTCCCTTCTTCTCTCGTTGTTTTTTGTTATTCTATCTCTATTTCTGCTACCTTTGTATATACCTTTTCAGGTATTGTATAGAACTCATCCAGTAATCTCTCCATGTGTCTAGTATTTGCTGTACCCCTATTCGTAATTGATCTAAGTCTATTATTGCTTTTATGTAGTTTCTACTTCCCCTTGATCATTTTATCTGAGTCCAAAATTTTCGTTTATTAATGATATGTTATTCTGTTCGTAACACCCTGTATATCCAATAATTCGTTAGTCATTAAGCATTCAAAGACATGTTGGTTAAGGACTATTAGAGTCGGAATTCAGACATACAACACTTTTAACTATACTTAATATTTAAATAAAATATTGTGTTAAAAGTGTTGAGTAAACAAATAGATAGAATTTTAGGTTAAGGTCAAGTAAGCGGGCTTCGAATCATTATTAAAAAATATACTGTGAAAATTAAGAGATATCTTTTGTCGAGAATAAATGATCATCGATTGAAACCAGAGTGAGTTCTTTTACCAATACTTTACAAGTTATCTACTCTCCAATTTTTCTCCAACTTTGCTTTATCTTCCGTTGTCTTCGTTAGGTTCGCTCTTTTTGTATTCTTATTTAATGTCATTTTCCACATATTTTCTCTGGTGAGAACATCACTATTTCTTCTTAGTTCTCGTATTGCGAATAAACTTCTGTATTATGCTCTCGTGAACAAGTTATGAATGCTTCGTTCAGTTTCTATATAAGGCAAACATGTTCCAAAAGAGATTAGTAAATTTTTCAAATCCGTCGATTTGATGCTGGTTCGACGATAATCTCTATTGTGAACAGATTTATTTTATTTTATAGGTTTTCAAAAAATTGAATATCGCTGCCGACATTTTTTTCTGCAAATGGCGATTTTCAGATATGCAAACGAGCGCAAGTGAATCTTATTTGCGATAACGTTTTGCTTTAATTTAACCAAAATATATTTGAAGGTTTCTCTATGAGTCGCAATCAAATCTTAACTATTATACACAAAAACTTTAAGATGCCAAAAATATTTGCGATTATAGTAGAATCATACAGTTACTGAGCAAAATCGTCTTTTACAAAGAAGAAATAGAACCAAGCGGTATTAGTATAATGCTGTAGCTTATAAACTTATAGATTCTAGAAAAAAGTACAAATTTTGTTCAAGAGAAATTTATATTCATTCTTGACAGTTAGAAAAAAAATTCAGACAGATTCAGATATACAGTTGTCATTGAAAATTGAGATTATGTGATTTTTCACAAATGTGAATTTATTCGATAAGAAATTTCGTATTTCACATTTTCAATTTTATACTTATCCTAGTAACTAGTATTTTAAACTTTATGTTTTACAGAAACACAATACGTAATGTGATATTTGACATGTTTTAGATATATTCTCCACCCAGTATTCCAGTTGGTTTGTGGACAATTAGAGTCGAAACGGGTTTGAAAACGTCGAATCAACCACTAAACGTTTTTGATTACGAAGGAGATGCTTACTTCATTTGTAATCCTTGGAATTGTCGTAAGTATAATTTCCCATATGAACAAGAGCTCTACTATTCATACTTAATTAACTTTGAACTAATCTATATAAAAACATTTTCTTTATATTGTTTTTTGAAGTTTGATAATTTTTGGATAATATTTAGAATGGTTTATTATATACATTCATTTTACATCTTCACCTGCAACCTCATTTAGTTATTCCTTGAAAATTAATACATAGTATTCGAAAGCTCGGAGGAAAGTAAGTATTTAAAAGAGTAGTTACACTTTGGTATTATTGCCACATACCCAATAAAAATAATCCAAGGATTATATATATATATATATATATATATATATATATATATATATATATATATATATATATAATACATATCCTCTATCTAAATTCTGAAGAAAACATTCAAATAAAGAAAATATGCATATTTAGATGTAATACTAGTGATACACACTGTATTATCAATAATTTGAAAGGTTCAATATATCAATAAAATTTGACATTTCAATTTCATATGACATTACTGCAGAATAGACTTAATGACAGATAGATTTTAAAACGATTTGAAAAACCAGAATACAGATGTCTTTATTAGCAATATGGCGCTTATAAAAAATAATGAAAATCTCTCTTGGTATATAAAAACGTAAATTTGTATTTTTTTTTAAAATAGAATTCTTGGTAACCAAAGGAGAAGAGAGTTATTTATGGAAACAGTAGAGGAGTTGATTCATAACATCGCGAGAGACAACATCGAAATAAGAGTTGTCTCAGAATTTTTTTAAATAGAGTTGAATTTTAATATCTCGAGAGACAACATCGGAATAAGAGTTGTCTCAAATTTATTTGAGAATATCAGAATAATTTGTAGCATTAATATCAAATTAACACAATTTGCCTTTGAAAGCCAGTGCGTGTATTATTCGAGAGAATTACAGCGGTAAAGTGCGAGTGTTGTTCCAGTTTCTAAATAAGTCATTTAGAAAATTGTTCCAGATATTCTAAAACGTCTTTTAGAATACAAACAAGTCTATCTGTATCCAGTTTGGTGAGACCAGTCCATATTATATATCATTTCTCGAGAATTAATAGGCCTTTAGTAAAAAATATTTCGAAAGTAGATGCATCTGATGAATTAAATATTTGATCAAATTATAGTAACATTATTGATATATCATTCTACGTAAACTCAAGACAAATTTTGAAAAAGACAATTTACAAGGAAATTGGGAAATGTTACATTGACATATAAGTCATTTTGGACTTTTAGTTAAAGTATTTAGATAAGAATTTCTAGTTTTAGATTGTTTATAATATTAAGGTTTTGATAGAAAATTCTATTTTTGCGTATTCGTTTGTGATATTTTTTGAAAAGTTTTAATTTTTGTAAGTGTTTATTTGATAATATAATATATAAATTTGAATTCTAATCACCTTTTGGCTCTCTTTTCATAATCATTCTCATTACATTTCATAATTTCATTCTATAGAAAATTTAGTACAAGAAGTGACATTTGGTTTAATTTCTGACAGTAATTTCATATGTGTCATAAGATAATTTAATTGTCTTATAGTGTATTGGACAAACAGTTACTTTCGATTTGAATAGTATAATACGTGATTTGGAAAATTATTTGGAAATTTATAAATTTTGAATTATTCTTTGAAACCTTTGATCCCTCCCTGAGAAAAGAGCGAGTTGGTTGATATTGTGTATTAATTTATCTTTCAGGATATAAAATGTAATATTTATTCAGCCGGGCATATTAATTTGACAACTGCTGTCATTAAAAATTTTATAGGTTATATTTAGCTAAAGGTGTTTTCATATTAGTGTAGTTACAGCTACAAATAAATTCAACGATAAAACAATATAGAATATAATATATTATAATTAAAAACAAAGTCGAGATATACTATAATATATAATATATAATACCCACCAATCTATTCGTTCTTTATTATATATATATATATATATATATATATATATATATGTATATATATATTGTTATGATATACTGATGACTGATGAATTAATTTATTGTTTATTGAGTGAGATCACAACTACAAATTTGCCCTGGCTAGATACTTGAACCTTCATTTTGTAATATCTTACCCATTTTCTTCTGTTTTAATAGCTCAGCTCAGACGGTACGCCAATGCATGAAATTCTCTTAAATAGTAATGATATCAGAGTGACTTATAGGATTAACATTATTGTATGTGAGCAAGTTACCAACAAGAGTTATAGTTTCTTTAGGAGGTATACTAGGGAATAGATTTGTTACATCGAACGATATGAACTTAGAATTATGGGGTAGTATTATATCTTGAATATTATTAATTAATTCCGTTGAGTTTTTAACTGAATATCGAGGTATGAATGAACAATATTTAGAAATGACATCTATGAGAATCTTTGAAATTTTGAATGAAGGTGCTGTGAAATAAGAAACAACTGGCCTGATTGGGTACCTCTCTTTATGGAGTTATGAATAAAGTTCAGGGTGTTGCGGATTGGGTAAAAATAATTTATATTTTTCTTTATCGTTAATTGTTGATTTAACGTTATCTACTGCTGATTTTATTTCTCTCTGAAATTTATTAGTTGGGTATTTTTTAAGGGTCTCAAAATTGCTTGCCTGAATAAAATTGTTGGTTTTTGATATATAATCTTCTTTAGGTGATGCTATTAGCGTATTTCCTTTATCTGCTTTCGTGAAAATAAGACAATTTGACTTTGATTTTTGTTGAATTGAACTTTCTAGACCTTACAATTTCAAATATAAATAATAAACATGATTTTTTTATATTTCATAAACCATCACATACAGATATTACAATTCATAATAGTTCGGTCCACTCATTCAGTCATAAACTAGCAGCTTTCCATAGTATGATACACAGACTCTTTACAGTCCCATTAAATATTAATAATTATACCAAAGAATTAAATATCATAAAACAAATAGCAGTTAATAATAATTACTATCCAAATTTAATTGACAATATCATAAATAGAAATATAAAAAACAGACTTTAGAACAAGTATTCCCTTCATATAAAAATAATAAACAATTTAAAAGCTTAACATACTTTGGAACACCAACCTTGAAAATTAAATCATTTCTAGAATCTTTAGACATGAATATTTCCTTTAAAACTGATCACAATTTATCCAAATTCATTAAAAATAATAAATCGAAATCTTCAAAATTAAATAAATCAGGAGTTTATAAATTAAAATGTGGTAATGACAATTTTGATAAAATTTATATCGGTAGAACTTCTAGAAATTTTAAAACTAGAATTTCGGAACACAAACGTAGCTATGGCAACAAAAAATTAGATTCTAACTATTCAAATTATTTATTAGAAAACCAACACATTTTCGACCCAAATTTTGAAATTCTCCATGTAGTCGGTAAATCCTTTAGTTTAAATTTATTAGAGGCCCTAGAGATTAACAAAAATAAATATTCAGGTAATCTCCTTAACGACGAAATAGATATCAATCAGTCTCCTTTATTGAACCTCTTTACCTAGAAGAATGCTTAGGAATGTTTGTAGTGAATGAATTTCCAGGTAATTTCTTTTAATACCATTGTTAACCTTAGTAAATAGATTTAGCACTGTATATATTAAGACATTTTTATATTTTACCTTCATTCGCTTTGACAAAGCTACTGTGTTAGTGAAACGCGTCAACAAGTTTAAATTGAACATTAGTTCAAATAAATGAAGATTTAAACAAACTATATTGTTTTATTTAATCGTTCAGTATGGATCTCCATCAAGTAAAAGCCTCATCTATTCAATTTTTCAATATAATTTTGTAATGAATATGTTTCTACTGTATTAACTTGAAAGTCCTTTATGTATTGATCCATATTGAATGATGATGATTACTGTAAGTTACGATCGATATTTTACTCAAAAAAATTAAGGCTTAAATTCGAAGAGAGATACATCATCATTACCATAACTTTTTCACACTACACATTATTATTTCATATTTTAGTTGATCAGACATACATGCCGGAGACCAGATTGTTGGAAGAATACGTTTTGAATGATACTGGTAAAATTTGGGTAGGACCTCTAGGTACCTCCAAAGGAAGAGAATGGGTTTTTGGACAGTTTGATACCTGTACTTTACCGGCGATTCAATTGATGCTAGAAAAATCTGGACTTGTTCATGCCAGGTAAAACACTTTTGTAGCCGATAACATCTCGAGTTCTTAAAATTAGTCGAGACGCATTATATTTCTATTGCAATTTTGGCACGATCTGGAGTTGGTTCTGTGAATTTATCAAAGATCTATTCCAGCAGATTTTGCACTTTGCTATCAAATGCTACTGTGTGTTGAAAGTAATATAAATTTAATTATTCCAAACAGTCGTGGAGATGTTATCAGATTGACCAGAACGATATCTAAAATGGCAAACAGCAACGATGATGACGATGGTATTTTGAACGGCAGATGGGATGGAGAATACGATGATGGTACCGCACCATCAGCCTGGACTGGATCCGTACCCATTCTACAAGAATATCTGGAAACTCAAAGTCCAGTAAGCTATGGTCAATGTTGGGTGTTCTCAGGAGTCTGCACAACAAGTTAGTACATCAATTTCTTCGAAATTTCATAGTCACTACAAGTTGATGTATCTGTTTCACCACAACCAAGATACATCTTATATTTAATTTGCAGTTTGCCGTGCTCTCGGAATTCCATCAAGGGTAGTATCCAATTTGGTATCTGCACATGACGCCAACTCTACCTTAACCATCGATAAATATTTCGACGAAAATAATGAAGAGCTACCTTATGATCCCAACAATCCAGAAGGAGAAGATTCCATTTGGAACTATCACGTTTGGAGTGATGTTTACATGGCACGTCCCGATTTGCCCGTGGGTAAGTTCGCTATTTTCAGTTCCTAGTATAACTTTTCATTACTTACTTACTGTCTTCCTAATTGTTTTCCACTCCAAAGCGTAAATTCTTCAGTAAACAGAAGTAAGAGGCAAAAGTTGGGATATATAATATTTTAAGAACTGGTGTCTGTTCCAGATTTGATAGCAGTAAGAATAATTTTTGGGATATTTATCAATAAACAAATAAGTCCTGTCATAGTTTCTGCAGTTTAAGCACTTACGAGGAAAGTAAGGAAATAAAAGTCAAAAGTTTCCCATAATTGATTTTTCATTTTTAAATGAAAATATATTGACCCAGCATCACTCTCCTAGATTGTCTAATAATTTCCGCTGGAGCTTGCGACGCAGCTTGCAAGCACAGCTCAGACCACCTAAAATTCAAGTAAAGATGAAAATTGAAGCAAATCTTATGCTCTTGAAGGTGACGTAAATAGTTTTTTCAAAAAAAAAATTTTTTGGTTGGTAATTATAAATAAAATATTAATATCGAGGTCAAAACATAGATAAACATCGGCGGGCGTAATTTCGGCCGGTAATCCCTTGGCCTACCTGCATAAATCAAAGGGTACCATTTATGACAGGGGTAATTTCGGCCGAGGGGTTGATGTTTACGATGAGATTAAAATATTGGTAATTACGCTTAATAGTTTCTGTAAAATATTAGTTGTGTATTTATTTGGAAATACCTAATCCTGTGTACCTGTCGGAAATACCTTTAATTTACTTATCTCTTCATTCTAATAACTATGTTGTACCTACTTAAGATTATTCCTTTAAATGTATAAAATTCACAAATAACAGGTATGAAATTATTATAGCTAGTCAGTATTATAACTTATCTTTAAGCTACTAGTCGATAGAAAGCATAAAATATATTATTTGTATACGATGGCATCAGTTTCAGTAATTAAGAGTTCACGCGGTTGTGACTTACTAGTTGTAGAAAAGTTTCAGTTTTGTAAACAGGACGTATTAAAAAGTGGTGAAGTACGTTGGAGGTGTATAAAGAAAAATTTAAGATGTTTAGCCAAACTGTACACTGTTGGTGCGGAATACACAGTTACTAGAAGTGAATTAATCCACAACCACGAGTCCGATGAAACTACGTTGGAGAGAAAAATAGTGACGACTTCATGCAAGCGCAAAGCTGAGGAAGACATATCGGAGAAACCTTCAAAAATTATTAAAAGCGTTCTTTCAAATCATTTGCCAGAGAATTTGTCATCGATAGATGTCAGTCTAATAAGAAGAAATTTGTACAACAGCCGCCGTAAGCTCTTACCAGCCCTGCCTAAGGATATTCACGATGTACATTCTGTACTCGATAGTTATGGACCGAAAACCACAACAGGTGAAAATTTTTTGTTTATTAACAGCACAGCTGATAATATCATTGTTTTTTCTTGCCATACAAATATAATAAGTTTATGTAAAATGAAATATTTTTACATGGATGGCACATTTTCTTATTGTACAAAATATTTTTATCAGTTATTTACCATCCATGGACTGGAAAATGGGCATTATGTTCCTCTTTTGTATTGTCTGTTGCCCAATAAGACCAGTGACACATATATGAGACTTTTTCTGTTGGTAAAATCTGAAATTTCTGAACTTTATAATATTGTTTTTGAACCGAAGGAGGTATTTGTGGATTTTGAAATCGCAATTCATAACGCATTAAAAGTTGTCTTTCCCAAAACCAAACTAAATGGTTGTAGATTCCACTTGCACCAGGCGTGGTATAGGAAAATACAATCATTAGGGTTAACCCAAATGTATAAAGATAAAAACTGCGAGGAAAGCAAATGGCTTACTCATACTTTTGGGCTAACTTATTTAGACCCCTCTGAAGTTGAAGATTGTTTCATATTTGATCTCATGTCATACAAACCGGACCATAAACTTATAGATAAATACGCAGACTATTTATTAGAAAACTACATAGCGCCAGAATCTCATTTTCCACCAAATATATGGGCATATGAAAACCCATCAATTAAAAGAACCACAAATGCCTGCGAATCATTCCATTCGCACTTTAATTCTAGTTTTTATTCAAGTCACCCTTCTATATTTATTTTTATAGAAAAATTAAAAGATTGTCAGATCGATGCATATTTAAAAATAAAAAATTTAAATATTCCAGCAAAAACTAAAGACAAACAAGTAAAAAACAAACTAAAATTTATCGAAAACATGGTAAATATGCTTCGATCTGACAATATTTCTAGAATTAATTTCGTTAAATCTGTATCACATCAAAACGTTTTTTAAAAATTTATAGTTTACCTAAGTTATAGAAATAAGTTGATGTAATAATTTTATTGAAAAAAAGAAATATTTTAATATAAAGCATTCTGTTATTTTATTTGATTTGCGGCCGAAAATACCTATGAGATAAGGAAGCAACTTAAAACCTCCGGCCGAATTTACCTACCGGCTTTTAGTACCTGCCCTTTTTCCGGCCGAAATTACATCCGCCCGATAAACATAGAGGGCAAACTTCTAAAAGTTTACATTTTTTCAGATTTGAAAAATTCAAAATGGCGGCTGCGCAAATTGGAAACAAATTTTTTTTTCAATCGCGTCTAAATTTATGAACATTAACGATATTGAGAAACGGTTTGTTGCAATCGACAGAGTGAAAGTTATATTTTTATAAATAACAAAAACAAAATTTTTAAAAATTTTTTTTACATAATTTTTTAGAACATTTACCGAAAATAAAAATTTTTCCATCTAGCTTTTTCTCATTTTGGCGTTGAAAAATTTGTTTAAAATATGTTTTTCACGTTGAGATAAACAAACTCAAAGTCTGTTAGATTCTGTGATAATATTGATTGAAATTTTCAAATTTTGATCACTTCGCTAGGTTGTCGAGTCCCAACTCAACTTAAATACAAATTTTCATTTTTCTACCGTCAATTGGTCCATTCAAAAGAGAATAGTAATCCTAGCTCGCTCGGCCAAACTGTGCGGCGGCAGCTGCTTGGCGTTGTGATGGGGGGTCAGCGCTCGTTCGCAGTTGAACGAAGCTCAAGCTTTTATTTTGGTTTTCTTTGTAAAAACTTTGCATCTGTGGTTTGCTAATAGTATGGTTATTATCAACCATTACATATTGCTAGAAATAGGGTACAATGATATTTATAATTTATATCTATAAATCCATTTATTATATATATTATACATAATTCGAAACGTAGATACTAAGAATAATATTTATTTACAAATTTACATCTATTTTCTACAAATTCTCGCCCTTTTTGGTCTCTGAGGAAATGGCTCTGTACAATTTTCCTCGTCATTATCATTAGCAAACAAATCCTCATCGATATTATTGCTAATATCAATTGCACGTTCACAATCAACTAATTGAGTCATATCAAAATTTAGCTCATCACTCAGAGATTCATTATCATCCTCGTCATTGTCAAATACCGTACTTACAATTTCGATATTACAACAGTTTTTGCCTTCGCAATTTTTACATAATATCGTACAATGTATGCCAACTTTTTTACAATTACACGTGGTACAAGAACACGAAATAATGTTCAATAATTCGTCGGATACAAGTACGTCGTCAGTCATGTTAGTAAGGGTCTTTTGGGCGTTCGAAGAGAATGAGCGCTAACCCCCACCAGAACGCCAAGCAGCTGCCGCCGCACCGTTTGGCCGCACCGTTCTCTTTTGAATGGACCAATTAACGGTAGAAAAATGAAAAATTGTGTTTGAGTTGGGATTCAACAACCTAGCGAAGTGATCAAAATTTGAAAATTTCAATTAATATTATGACAGTATCTAGCAGATTTTGAATTTGTTTATCTCAGCTTGTAAAAGTCGCATCTGAAAATTTTTTTTTCAAAATACTCGTCTTTCAAAAACAAACATATTTATAACGTGAAAAGATATTTTTAAGAAATTTTTCAATGCCAAAATGAGAAAAAACTAGATGTAAAAATTTTTATTTTCGGTAAATGTTCTAAAAACTTTTGTGAAAACTTTTTAAAAAAATTTGTTCATATTATTGTCTCTGTCGATTGCAACAAACCGTTCCTCAATATCGTTAATGTTCATAAATTTAGACGCGATTGAAAAAAAAATGTTTCCAATTTGCGCAGCCGCCATTTTGAATTTTCCAAATCTGAAAAAATGTAAATTTTTAGAAGTTTGCCCTCTATGTTTTGACCTCGATATCA
Organism: Galeruca laticollis; assembly: GCA_963921935.1. Lineage (NCBI taxonomy): Eukaryota > Metazoa > Arthropoda > Insecta > Coleoptera > Chrysomelidae > Galeruca > Galeruca laticollis. The sequence goes on along the minus strand of OY998176.1, from coordinate 13,383,536 downwards.
ATATTTTATTTATAATTACCAACCAAAAATATAATTTTCGTAAATTTTTTCAATTTTTGGAAAATTTAAGATCGGAAATTTTTTTTTAAAAAAAACTATTTACGTCACCTTCGAGAGCATAAGATCTGCTTCAATTTTCATCTCTACGATTTTTTTGTAAGAACACATCCAGTAATGACACGAGCATTAATCACTTGAATTTTAGGTGGTCTGAACTGTGCTTGCAAGCTGCATCGCAAGCTCCAGTGGAAATTATTAGACAATCTAGGACAGTGATGCTGGGCCAATATATTTTCATGTAAAAATGGAAAATCCGTTATGGGAAAGTTTTGATAGTTAACAGATTTTTCGACCTTACTTTCCCGGACTATAAGAGATTACTTTCAATTCCTTATCTGAATCATTTCTCAAAGCGCTTCTGTAAATCTATACAAATATTATCGCTGCCTCCACCTCCAAGATTTTTTCAACAATGTTTCCATATTTGACAATCGATGCTTGAACTTCTCTGATCTAATGAATTTTCATCACCAATATATTAACTTTTGTAGGCTATGGTGGTTGGCAAGCTATAGATGCAACTCCTCAAGAAACTTCCGATGGTTTTTTCCAATGCGGCCCAGCATCTCTGGAAGCCATTAAAAAAGGACAAGTTGGATTCAATTATGACGTTGGTTTTATGATAGCGTCAGTTAACGCAGATCTTATGCGTTGGAAAGTTGATCATTCTAATGTTTTGGGATTCAAGAGAATTTACTGTAATAAATACCAGTAAGTACGAGTATTTTTAGAGAAAAGTAGTTAATTGCAATGTACATGACACAAAAATTATAAGAATAGTGTTCATATTTTCCTTTCCACCCATTAAAAGGGACCGAGAGCATCAATTTTAAATTACCGCGAAGCGGGAACTGTTTATACCAACGTGCAGAGAAAAAAATTATAGGAAAAAAATCTTGTCCCTCACCCTCCCCCCCCTATCTTAGAGACTGTTTAAGATATCGAATTCTCATACCCCGGGTGGAGACCTACGCCATATCTGATTCTTCGAAAAAAATAAACCCACCCCCCCCCTCTCCCCCCTTTGATGGTACAGGGAACGGCGGAAGGGGTGCTCCATTAGTAAAGGGCCTAGCGAAAAAATAAAAATTGCATCTGAAAGAGTAAATCCGATCGGTACATAAGGCCTTTAAACTGATTTTTTGATTTGAATAAATATACAGGGAAAAATTAAAAAGTACTTTTGCAAAAAATGTTTTTCTCGAATTTCAAGAAACGAATATCCCAGCGTAGGAAATCACGTCAAACCCTCTTAAAAACCTTATAATAAAATTTTCCTGCTCCCCTTTTTGGGGGGTCTAGAGGTCGTCAAAAACCGACTTTCTTCGACATTGGTACTTAGGGCTTGGGACTTTTTTTGCTATAAACGATAGCAAAAAACGGTCAAATACATTTTAAAGAGAACAACTCGACACGTACATAGGACACATAAAAAGGGGGGAAAATATACAGAAAAAAATTCACAAGTATATTTAAAAAAAAATTTTTTGGAATTTCTGGTTATAAATATGATGGGGCAACATCTCAAGTCAAGCCCTTTACGATAATATATGGGAACACCCCCCTGGCCCCCTTTCTTTGGGGGTCCAGCAGTCGCTAAATATTAAAGCTGGAATCGTGATTTTCGGGGGATCTTCCGGATTTGAAGTGCGTATAGGCGTCATGAGCTTGAAATATTTTTAAGGCCCCCCAAATGAGCCCCCAGCAGTTGACTGAAATTGAACCTGGAAGTTCCAGATAATGCTATTAGGCATATGCGTATCCGGTCTTGTGGCGCCCTCTGTTTCCAAAAAATGTTCAAAATAAATATATTAATCGGTAGAGAAAAAAATTACAACTTCTCTGAGTATATACCGGGTTGTGAAAAAATTTTTTTCGTAATTTATGAACATTGAATTTTCGGAATTTTTAGGCGAAATATACTTTTCTTATTAGAGTTCAAAAAATGCTATGTACATGTCTAAGCGCCCTCTACATTTTTGTTCTCTAGAATTTTATCGATATCTTGCAAAAAAAAATTTATTCGTCCGTTACTTTCAATGTAGTTATGGGGGCAAGCTTTGCCCATAGAGGGGCATATTTTTCCTGTGGGGTACCTATGATGGACTATCATTACCCACGATCAGGTACACGGCCAAAAATTTGTTTAATAATATTTGCCCCCCTTGACCCCCCTCACATTTTTTATGGGCTCAATTACTACGCCAATATTCATCATTTTTTATTCTGTACACGACAGTTTTTTATTTTTTTCGACGATTTTTCCTTCCCCTTCAAAAACCCAGCTCATGTTGCCTTTTAACAAGGTGTCGGAATCGGCTTTATAGGTCAGATTTTCAAAATGCTCCGATTGATACGAAATTTGGTACGGGGAATAAAATTGGCTCAGGAACACGGTTCCGACATTGAAATTTCTTCAAAACGAATTTTTAGCTGTCAAAATGTAACTTTAAATTTTCGCCAGGATCCATCAAGGGAGGGTCGGTAACTTTTATGCTGCGATTTGAATAAAAATCTAGGGCAAGGGGTTTTAGGGGACGAGAAATATAATGAACAGATCAGTTTTTCTCTAAGTTCTATTTGACAGCCTTAAAAAGAATAAAAACGTCAGAAATCCGAGTTTTAAAAATAGTAGTTATCATGCGATTTTCATAAAAATTTGTAATTAGAGGTTTTACATCATGACAAATTTAATAACATTATTAATTTCCGACTACAATTTTCTTAATACTTCATTTGAAAAATATTCAGAAAATATTTTTTTAATTTCTATAACAATGAAAATTTCGGAAAACGGATAGCAAAAATGAATTCTCCGGGTTAAAATACATGGTATTTGATTATTTTTCCCATACATTTACTATATATAAATATTTTCAAATTTTTCTCCAGGACCTCGAAATTTTTAAAAAAATTTTGACATGTCTATTTAAAATTTAATATTTTCGAAACTCCAATAACGCTATACTATTTTTCTTGCTACTATTCCTTCTATATCTGCTGAAAGAGGTTCAATGGGATTTTACTCGCAATTGTCAAGTTGAGAAAAGGTGCTTATTATCGGAAACTTTTTTGTTTTGATCTATGAAAAAAAATAGTTTTCAGCTATAGTCTATTTCTTAATGTCTGACAGCACAGTAGCCTCATTAAATATTCAAATAGAAAATTATCTCATACAGGGTGATCCTAAGAATTTTACAAGTAAATACTAAAATTCTAATGCAAAACAAGTAGGTGTCTGTCTTGGTTTATCTGTCCATCCCAGTTTCAGCTCAAAATACAATATGGTGATAAAACTGAACAATGCCAGCAAAAGGATAAACAGTGCGGCAGTGGCGGAGATTACGATATTAGTTCATTTTGCTTATTTAATTAGATTCGGTCAACATTACAGTTGAAATAAAATTCATTCGTTTAGGCCTATTAACAAGTTACATTTCCATTTTTATTAAATTAAATTAAAGAAAATATAGTTTAATTCTCATAATTCAAATGTATTGACAATGAATTAATGTATATTAAGTAAAGTAACTATACCATTTATAGGAAATATAAAATTCAATGTATAGTATCATCCTCTTCGCTGGCCATACAAGAATCATCCGAAGACTCGTCGAGAGAGATCACTATCGGTTTTATAGTTTGTTTTATGAGGTTATCTAAAACCCACATTTTCTCTTCCTCTTTAATTACATGATTCACATCCACTCTCCAGTTCTCTTCAGTTATTGTTTGTTAATGAGTACTTCATGAGTACACGAACATCTTTCATTTTAAATGTTCTATTATGTCTAGCTTCATAACCTTTCATTTGGACCCATATTAACTCTATCGCATTTAATTCACAATGGTATGGCGGCAAACGAAGCACTGTTATCCCACGATTCTTGGCTATTTCATCAATAACATTTAAATTGTAGCTTGTGATCTGCAGCAACCTTTAAAAGTTCTTTTTTCAACATATCATCTTCAAATGGTATATCTTTTACGATTAACCAGTTTCTAATATCAGCTTTTCTCCAAGAGGTAGATGGAAGATTTTCTATTAATCGCGAATGATAAGTGGCATTGTCCATAACATTTACAGCATTATTTGGAATTAATTCGACCATTTGTGTAGAATACATCTGCAGTCATTTCTTCATGATAGTCTTTGGTTGATGTTGAATGAAACTCCAGTAAACCACCTTCAACGAACCCTTGATTGCATCCAATATGCGTTATTATTAGTCGGCGACCTTTACCGATAGGAGTTTTCAGTCCAGTAGATAAACCTTCTATGAAAGCTGGACGACTGGTTTGAGTACTTTTGTCCTGCCATATTTTTTTCACTGAATGTCCTTCATTGAGGCATGTCTCATCTAGATAATAGATTTCTCTTTCCTACTGTCTGTATTTTCGGGTATCTCGTAAATACTGGCGTCTCCAACATATTATTTCTTCGTTGTCGATTAGCACTGATTTGCAAATAAAACTTAATTTGTGTAATATTTTCCACAAAGTTTTTCGCCCTATGTCAGGCAAATTCTCGTCCTCCTTCACCATTCTTAGAATACTGTCAAGGGTTGGGATCTCTTTTTTAAAATATCATGTCATGTAGTTTTCGTCTTATTGTATTTTGCATATATTCATCAAGGTCAAATGGTTTTCTTCCAGTTGACTTTTTAGGTGGAGATATATTTCAATTTTTCCTCTTTCTTAGAAGCCTGTAAATTCACTAACTCCTGTCATATTGGAACATGTCGAAACAATATTTCTAACAGTAGCAGCTGGCATTTGATGTACAACAGCATCATGCACATTTAACACTACAATCTTCGTTTGTAAGCTAATCACGCTCTTATACTTTACTGGGGTAAAACTTGAAGACATTTTTCACAACACAGTTAACACATATGGAACATAAGCGACTCTAAGCAAAACAAATTTGGGCGAGACCAAGTTTCACCGTATATACCTGCAAAATTTCTAAGTAGTCATTGGGACAATCCCTAGTAGGACCCTATTGTAATGTTTCTTGGAAATGTTATTATCAACATTTCGAAAATCAGAAAGTAATTATCTAGAGAATGAATTGATAAATGGTTTCTTAATATGTCTCCCAAGAATTGACCTGCTCCAAATTCTCAAGATAATTAATGAAATATTCAGTCAGAATAGTTGCGTTACAAGATTATTTCAAAAATAATTTATTGTTTTAACTGTATGTACTCTACAAATGTATGAAGGTCAGTTAGTTGTTTTAACTAACCGAATTTACATCTATATTACCTTTATATATCAGATCGGGTATAATATTAAATAGTAAATAAATTCCCTACATGAACTGTGACGCTTATGCTTTACTACCTGACTAGCATCTGTTACCTTTCCGCGTGCTGTCAGTCAACAAGAAACAGACTATCATAACTAGGTTTTCGTATACCATTGCCAAACCTATATTTTTTAATATTATGAAATTTCAAGCGTCAAACTTAATTTATTTATCAGATAAAAAAATATATTTTGGAATGCAAAAATCACAATTTCAAAAATGGTTTCCTAATATCTAGTAGGAGGTGATACCAATTTCGCATATGTCCAATATTTGGAACCAATAATTAACCGGCAGTCTTTCGCAAAAGGAACTTTTAAGCCCATAAATGCTTGAAGTAAACTTTTCATGTTCTTGTCTTGCCAAACTTTGGGGACGGCATCGCCTTCCTTCGCTCAGGTTTTGTCCGAATAATATAATTGCTTTCCCTCTTGTCTGAATTTTACCACTGATCGAATGAATATTTTCTGCCAACAATTAATTTCGTATTTTACTTCCAGCATACTCTTTTTATCCACCTTTGTACATCCATTTTCAAATAACAAAAAATGAATAAGACTTGGATAAACTATGCTGGATATCAATAATAAATGTTAGTGTGTTACTTTGTCGACCGTTTGGTAATATAAGGAAGAAATAAGTAATTGTTATTAACGTGAAAGTTTCTATAAATAATATTATCGGATGTTATTTTAGAATTTCAAAAGAACTTTGTACACAAACTTCTTTACCAACTTAGAAAATATCTTTTTTGGTTACAATTTAAATCACTATTAGAGAGTTCAGTATCCACGGTTGAAACTTTTCGTACAATATCTCCAGAAACCTGCAATCATAAAAAGGTGACAAGATTATGAAATTATTTGAGTTGCCAGATATCTTTCATACATTATCTACTCGTATATGTCCACAAACGTTCAAGTGACGTTGATACACGAAAGTTCTGTATTTTTAATTGAATTTCTTAATGTTACAGTTGTTAGCATTGATCAGATTTTTTTATACTTCAGTTACATGCTAAAAACGAAATTAATTAAGAGTTTACGTTTTGGTCGACATTTGTACATATTTTACCTTTATTGTAATCTTATGAAATATACTGTTTATTCTAATTACACGTAAGCACCTTTAAATAAAAATAGGTAAAAAAACTTTTCAAGTTAAACGGTTTTATGTTAAACATACATTGCAATGTTTAAGATAAATGTACTAAAAACCAAAAAAAAAATAATAAAATAGATACAGTCGTGGGAATTATAAACATATGCATAGACTAGACTAAAATAAAACCGTGGGGCACGTCAATTGTCTACAATCGTTGATTAAAATTTTTGTTTTGTAATGTTACACTATAATTAGGCAGTTGTTCAACCGACAATTGACGTGCCCCACGGTTTTATTTTAGTCTAGTCTATGCATATGTTTATACTTCCCACGACTGTATCTATTTTATTATTTTTTTTGGTTTTTAGTACATTTATCTTTTTTTTTTGTCTTTGACACTCGTCATTCGGCCAGTCACAACAGGAACAAACTATTAATATATAAAAAAATATATTCACCTCACTCACACCTATCCACACCTAAGAAAAGACAAAATTACCTACCTAAAAAAATAAATACAATAAGGATATACAGGGTCACTCGCTTCTTGTCTAGGGGCCCATCAAGACATTATAATTTATCACAAACAAAACTAGGCCACGGAAAGATAGGAATAACTACAATTGGGATAAACAAATCTAGTTCAAACATTCACAAGCATACCTTTGATTCGTATATGAATTTCATCAGAACATTATATACTTCCATTTTGTTTAAGGCTAAAAGATGGCAGATATTGAAGGGTGGGAAAAATCCGATTCTTATTAAATCATTAATAAGGTTTTGAGTTTCTTGGGAATATATGCAGTTAAAGAAAATATGATTCAGATCACTTTTGATATGACAGTGTTGACATTGGTCTGTGTCAAGAATTTTTATTTTATATAAGTGTGCCGGATAACATGCATGTCCAAAGCGTAGTCTAACAATAGTTGTAATGTATTTACGTGGACAGGAGTAAGAATTGAACCAACAACAATTCGGAATTTCTTGTTGAATTGATGAATATTGGGTATTAGATATTTTACAATAATCGTTCCAGGACTTTTTCCATAAACAACTTTGTTTTTGCCTAGAATTAGCAAATACGTCTGGTACAGTTAGTGGATAGAGAGATAAGGTACCATTTTCTGCTGCATTTTTAGCTAAACGATCTACATGTTCATTATGTTTAAGTCCTATATGTGCTTTGATCCATATCAGCTGTACATGTTTATTATCTTTTTTTAATTGAAATAACATTTTTTTTATGTAGAATATATAAATATTATCTGATAAAGCAGGTATAGTTGGATTTTGTATAGCTGTTAAGACAGACAGAAAATCAGCTAATATAATAGCAGAACTTTTTCTGGACGAAGAAAAAAATTTTAACGATTCATAGATGCCCACAGCTTCAGCGCTGAAAACTGAGAAGTCTGAGGGGAGCTTAAACAATTTTTCGACATTATCACCTGGAATGTAGAACGCACAACCAGTTCCATATAAACTTTTGGAAGCGTCAGTATATATCTGTATGGAATCAGAATAATTTTCTAATATGGAGTTTAAAATTGTAAGACTTATCATAGGATTTACATGATACCTAGGTTGAATGACATTAAACATATGAAAAAAGTATTCAAAATCATCTAAAGTCATATTTTTTTCTGATCTATTTACACATAGATTGTTGTAGTTTCGGAAAGCATCACAGAGAGGTGGTGAATTTTTGCGGATCCAGTAGTTGTTAGTTAAATCAAATTCGTTTAGTTTACATATATTGTGATATAAAGATTCGTTGGAAGACATAATTTTTATGAGGAATTTATGGCTAAGATGATTTCTTCTATATTTTAAGGGAGGTTCTAAAGCTTCCACGTGAAGTGGTTCAATGGGAGTAGACCTCATAGCACCCATACAAATACGTAAGGCTTTGTTTTGAAATACGTCAATTTTTTGTAAATTATTTTTACTTGCGGATCCATAAAGTGTACATCCATAATCTATTATGGATCTAATATATGATCTATAAAAAAGTAGCGAGGTCGACACATCAGCTCCCCACCAAGTTTTAGAAATGGATTTTAAAAAATTCATACCTCTGTTGCATCTATTCAATATATGTTCGATATGGGGTTTCCAGGTTAACTTCCTATCAACTATCATTCCCAAATATTTTATTGATTTACAAAAAGGAAACGCTTGTGTATTTAACTGAATCGTATCGATATTCGGGATGTTATGTCTAGAAAAAATGCAAACTGATGATTTCGTGGGAGATACTTCAAAACCATTTTTAATGAACCATTTATAAGCCAATCCGTATATTTTATCTAACGTCTCTACAGCATCATTATATTTTTTGGCCTCTGAATATAAGCAAAAATCATCCGCATAGTGAATTATTTTTGGGGTGATATTTTCAACGTAAATACTATGAAAGTCAGCCGTATACAAATTAAAAAGCAGAGGACTCAATACTGAACCCTGAGGTAGTCCTGAAATATTATAGCGAGGTCCTATGAGGTAATTATTATGAGTTCTTATATACAATTTTCTATAAGAATAAAAGTTAATGATTGCATCAGTTGATCGAATCGGTATTAGGAAGTTATTAATCATTTTTTCTCTCAGAATGGGTAAGCAGACGCTATCATAAGCACCTTCGATATCTAGGCAAAGTGTAGGTAAATATCTATTGGTGGAATGGAATAAGTATTTTGAATATCGATAACAAGAGTTGTTAGAGCGTCAATTGTACCACAACCTTTTCTGTAGCCAAACTGGGTTCTTGGAAGGAGGTTTTTCTGAAATAACCACCATTCAAGTCTGTGCTTAATGATACGTTCTAAAGTTTTCAACATACAAGACATAAGTGATATAGGGCGATAGGATTCAGCATGATTGGGATCTTTACCTGGCTTGAGAATAGGAATAATGATGACATCCTTCAACTCATTAACTATGGATAGATTATTCAGTATATCATTAAATATATCAATCAACATACATTTAGCAATAACAGGAAGGTTATCAATCATAGGATATTTAATTTCATCAAGTCCTGGACTAGTACTGATGCGATTTTTAAGAACATAGTTTAACTCTGTTAAAGTTATGGGTTTTGAAAGAAAATGGTTCTCATCACTAGATGAAGTTAGATCAGGAAATAACATAGCAGCGAAGGGAGGAGAAATTTTGTCAAAAAATTCTGCCATCCAGATATCATCTAAAGGCTTGACGTTGGAGATTGGTTTTCTATAAATCTTTCTAGCTTGTTTCCAAAGAGAAGAAGACGAAACAGACTTATTAAGGGAAGAAACATACTCAATCCAGTTTTGTTTAGCTATAGCTTTAAATTTTCTTTTTGTTCTTGCCATCATTTCTTGACAAAGGAAACAGTTTTGAAAATTCGAAGTTTTTTTATAAGTCGAGAAAGCCAAACGTCTATCTTCCAAAATCTTTTCGCAATCTGAATTCCACCAAGGTGGGGGGTAACGTTTTAAGTTTTTAATATTTTTAAATTGTGGTATCGCAATGTGTGCAGCCTGATTCATACTGCTGATTAAGATTTGATATTTATCAGATGTGGAGTTCAATGAGAAATCTCCTTGAAGAGTATTTTCAATTGTCCCAGTATACAATGGCCAGTTGGCTTTTTTTATGTTCCATTTATTTTTAAGGGGAAATTCATTGATAACTTGGTCAATTGGAAGCTCCATAAGAATAACAAAATGATTCGATCCTAATGTATCATCTAATACTGACCAATTAATTCTATTAGCAAGTTCAGGAGAACAAAAAGTGATATCTATCGCAGAAACATTTTGATTAGGACGAGTTAAAACTGTGGGTTGTCCATTATTAATTACTGTTAGATTAAGATCATCTGCAGCTTGGATTAGTTGTATACCAACTGTGTCATTATGATGTGCACCCCACAACGAATGATGTGCATTGAAATCACCTACCACGATTATAGGATTTTTTGCTTGTGAAAAAAGTGTAAGCCAATCATTAGCAGAACATTTAATTTTAGGTGGTTTATAAACAGAAAAAAGGCTTAGCTCCGATTTACCATATTTAATTTTTATGCCACACATTTCCACGCCTCTACACACATTATTATTAATTTTGAATTCACAAAAACTTATTGAATGATGAACTAAAATGGCAACACCACCATAGCCGTCATGTCGGTCTTTACGGATCATATTATAACCATTATAACAATATTGCATATTTTTTTTAAACCAAGTTTCAGTAATAAGTGCCACATCTATTTTTCTAGAATTTAAAAAGTTTCGCAAACTGTTTTTATTTGCCACAGCTGATCCAGCATTCCACTGCATAATGTTAAGTGAAACTTTTTGAGCCATTAATAATTATTAACTGTTAGAGTATCCTCCAGTACTTGTTTTATGCTACTGATTATTGAACTTTTAATAATTGATTGCAAGTCTTCTACTGAGCTAATATTATCCAATAGATTGAATACAAATTTGGAGACAATGTCAGCAATATTCTGTTTTTTACTTTCAATACTATTAAAATTGGATTTATAGGGGTTATCAGGTAATGGTTGACTAGGACCAAAAGTAAAAGGAAACATAGGCGAGTCAGAAGGAGACTGATTGGACGGAGAGTCTGATTTTCTTTTCTTTTTCATGGGAACTGAGTATTTTTTTGTGCCACTTGTACTTGGTAGCGACGAAATTAAACTATTACTTTCCCTAATATTTCTTATCATAGTTTGTGTGGTATTATTATTAACTTGATTAGTAAGACTGGGGAAATCTTTATTATAATTTGATAAGCCTGAAAAAGAATCATGACTTACAAAAGAAGAAATAGAGTTTTCACAGTATTTTCTGGCTTCCAGAAATGACGTTTTTTGTTCAACCATAATAGTTTTAATTTTTTTCTGTTTCTCATATTGAGGGAATTTTTTAGATATAGATAGGTGATCATTAGATTTACAATGAATACAATAAATTTTGTCCTTATTGCAACTATGTTCCTCTGTTTTTATTTCGCCGCATTGTATACATCGTTCTTGTGAGTTTTTACACTGTTTAGAAACATGTCCATACTTCAAACAACGATAACATTGAACTACTCTACCTATAAATTGTTCTACCTGACAATATACTTTATTAAATGCAACATATTTTGGTATAATATTACCTTCAAAAGTAATAATAATGGTTTTTTTTGGTACATAATCAATTGTGTGATCCTCTCTTTGGATTTTACGTTTAGTACGATAAATGTTTATTACCGGAGAGGTAGACTCTACATTCTCTAACAAATATTTTTCGTCATATTTAGTGTCAACGTCCCTAATGATACCCTTTGATTCGAGTAGATGATTTGGAATATAAGCTACCAAATTATGATTTTCCAACAAAGGATTTTTAACTAATTGATTAGCCTCAAGAAACGATTTTAATAAAACTTTTATTCGATTTTTACCTATACTTTTAATTTCTAATATATTAGTTAGCTTTAATTGTTTAAAAAGTATGTGACCAACAGTCATGGGATGTAGCCTTCCCAAATTACTACTTTTAATATTTTCAATCTATACCCAAATAGTCGACAAATTGTACTTATCTGACAATAAGTTGAACTTTTTTGGAACTGGTTTTACTGCAGAAACCTCGTTGGTGCTTGGAGAGTTATTAATCGGTAACATTTGATCATCATCACATAACATAATTGACTCCACTTGCGTCGAGAATGACGTCCCTTTTTTATCCCCCATGATGATGGAAAAATTATTTAGTTAAAAACTCTAATCGGAATATTTCAAATAAACACGTGTAAGAAAACAAAGTTGGCACTGATAAAAACTATCGACCGGTTTTGTTAATTGCTTCGCACAACCTATTCGTACAAAGGTAAAATCAACACTGTACATTTATCTTAAACATTGCAATGTATGTTTAACATAAAACCGTTTAACTTAAAAAGTTTTTTTACCTATTTTTATTTTTTGGTTTTTAGTTTTTATTTCGCATTCTGTTTAATTCATTTAGTACTTCATTATTGCAAGGTTTCTTGCCCGTCAGTTTATTGCAGTCCAACTCTTTGGTAGCGGCGGCCATCTTAGATTTCAATTTTGCATGGTAAATTGTATTCTACTTGTTGAGACCTTTCATTTGATACCCATGTTGATGGGATTGATAAAACCTACGTTATCCGCCATTTTGTAGAGGCCGTTATCTTGGATTTAAATTTTTTATAGTATATTGTATTCTACTGGTTGAGCCCTTTCATTTGATACCCATGTTGATGGGATTGATAAAACCTACGTTATCCGCCATTTTGTAGCGGTTGCCATCTTGGATTTCAATTTTTATAGTATATTGTATTCTGCTTGTTGAGCCCTTTCATTTGATACCCATATTGATGGGATTAATAAAACATAAATTATCCGCCATTTTGTAGCGGCGGCCATCTTGAATTTATAATGATAATGAATAAACATAATTGTATTGTCACCAAAATCCAAAGTGTATACAAAATTTCGGATGAATCGGTTGACAGGAAGAGGGTGAAATTTGAATTACTAAATTTGACCCAAGAATAAATAAAACAAACGGGGTGAGCTAAATAAAACCGTTTAAAAATATGTATTTCATACTTTGATTTTGATGGTCAGTCGAAAATTATATTACTCAGGGTGCTTGATAATATTAAGTAATCAATTCACACCAAAATTCACAATAACAGCTGGAGATTCAATATAGCAACGACTATCTTGAACTTATCGGTGAGATAGCACATACTGGAGGATCAAAATAAGCTGAACCATCTCATTTCTTCTTCCAATGGTATATTAATTTATTTGCCCTAAAATTCTTCCTAATTCCAGTATTGGTCGATGCATTCTCACAAAACAACCATTTATGTATGATTACAATGGTGACAGAGATCGTCAGGATATCACATACCAATATAAAGCCGAAGAAGGATCTAAGGCTGAACGACTTTCGTTATTAAATGCCGTCAGAGGAACTGAAGCGGCTAAAAGATTCTATGACATGCCAGAGGAAGTAGAAGATGTTGCATTTTCTTTACAGGTAAGCTTAATTTTTTTGGTAAATTATCGGTGAAGTTTCAGCGGAAACCAGAGCACCAATTTGTCGATTTCCTCTCATATAAATAACTTTATATTGCTTGTTGGGGAAAGTTGTAATTCCCGTTTCATCAACATTCCATATGCGCTCAGGAGGAAACTTGTGTTGGTTATAAACTTGTGTTAACAGAGTGAGAAACTTCCCTACTGCTGCTCGGTTAAATCCTATAGCTCGTCCAATTGAAGTAGCTTCTGGAGTCCTTAATCGAAGATTTGCATGCCGTGACGAAAACGAGTAAAGCCAACATTTACCAGCCATTTTCTTTTCTGTATTAAAATTGTGGTTGACGTTATTCTGCACGGCTAGTTCGTAAGCAAGAATTCTTAGTTCGGATAGAGTAAATCCGAATAATCTGCTCTCCATTTGTAAGATATGCAAAGCTAGCTCATCCTCTTGGGCATCGCTAAACACAGGCTTGTACCGACCCAGACCTAAAATTATTTTTATTAAGAAAACAGAAATAAATTAAAGGTAATTCCTACCTTTCTTACTAGCTTCTTCAATAGAGTTACCATTTCTTACTTTTTTCACACGATCTAAAGTGGATTGAGGAACATTAAAACTTTGAGAGGCTCTTTTGTATCCCATCCTATGTTCTAGCACTTCAACTTTTGCATTTTGCATGGTTTCTTGATCCCATGACTGACAAGTAGTTTTTCTTATAATGTGATATGTTGTAGTTAACTAAAAGCAAAAGAACAACTGTAGAAACTGGAAGTAACAAAAGGTTTGATAAAATCGGGTACCCGGTTTTGTCGATTATCGAACTACCCGGTTTTGTCCAACTCGTAAACAAGACATTAAATATTATATAAATTTTTAGGTTATGAAATGATATTCAAAATTTTTGGCCAAATTAAAGGTAATATATTAGGTTACATGTATTAAATTTTGAAATGGTCATTAGTTATTCAGTAGAGGAAAAAAAACTATAAACTTACCTTAAAAATCGAGTTTGCTACCCCAAAAAACAGGCGAGGTCTTACTGCTCCGGCACAGGTTACTCAAATGATGTAGAAATGGATACACATGACTGTTGGCGGTTTAGGGACACTAATTTTAACATTGTCTAATAGATGGCAGCAGTTAGTTAGATGAGTTAAGGGGTACCCGGTTTTATCAACCTATCCGGTTTTGTCCAACTCTCCCCTACATAAATTCAATTTAAAAGATTCTGTACAGAATACAACTAATAGAGTTCTCTCAAAGTATCAAAATATTATATGAACAAAAATAGAGAGTTTACGCAGTAAAATTTATAGTAAATATTTTTTTGTCGCAGGATCTTGATAAGATTAAAATAGGAGAAGATTTCAGCGTTTTGGTTAAAATAACCAACAAAAGCGCTGAGCCTCGTCATATCAAATGTCAACTGTCAGCAGCCACTGTATATTACAACGGAGTGAAGGCTCATCCGATCAGTAAAGATGAAGGAGAATTTAATCTCAAGCCAAATTCAAGTGAGTGAATTGTTCGTTTAATAAATTTACAGTACATTGTAATTTCGTCTGAATTTATTGCGTTTGGGTACATTTCTTTTTTGAATATACCGGGTGGCCCACCACATTCACCTCGGTATTTCTACAAGAAATGAAGAGAGTTAGGGGAAAACATTTAGCACAGTCATATGTGGGTCCATGAGGAGCATATTTCAAAATTATTTTGAAATATATAGGGTAATCCCCAAAAAAATAACATACCAAACTTATATTTTTTCTTATGGAACACCCTTTATTTTTTTATATTTTTAGATACTATAGACAAAATAAAGGTGAAATACAATGATATTTCCCATACTTAAAACTGACCGTTTCTGAGAAATTTTGAGAAATTTAATAATACAGACCATAATTTGAAAATTGTTTTCACCTTGTAACGTATAATGAGCTGCTCGTGATTAAATGTACTGCTTAGCTCAAAGGTTAAAGTTAACTACTACATGAAATTTTTAATGGAATATAGTACAGAGTGGCGAAAAAAATTGCCTCAAAATTTGGACACACATTTCATCAAAAAACTTCTTAAAGTTGAATGGAACACCCTGTATTTAGTGGCGTAATTTGACGCAGAATTAGATTCCCTTCAAAACTATATTAGGGTTCCCTATACCGATCTCTTCCGCTTTTTAGAAAAAAGGCGTTTTTATATTTTACTTATGAGTAATTTTTTTATCTTAAAAATGAAACACACTGTATTGTAAAGAAAAGCATTTTAAAATCCTTTTTATTAAGGAATACGTAGATTCGCTAGAAGCACAAGTTTAAATTTTTGGAAATACATTGTATCTAAAGTAAAATGCAGGCAAATGTGAAACTCAAATTTATTACCATTTCTGAAATATTAAAGCATTCTTCAAAATAAGAAGATGCACGTGTCTTAATTATTGATGTTAAATTCGCGTCATATTGAAATATATACCAAAATAACAATATGGGGACAATAAAAACATACATTTACAATTTCCTATGAATAATAGTAGGCTCTGGCGTAGATGACGTTAATTATTATTATGAAACAAAAAGTATTTGTCAATGACACAATTTCTCATTCAAACCATCATCATTGTTTTAACTAGTTTAAAATTATTGTCTTTTTCAAAAATTGTAAAATGAGAACTTATCCCCAGGAAGGAAGAATTTATATGATTTTGATATTCGGTGAGTGTAAAGAAAACTGTTTATTAGCGTCAAGAGTATATGCCAAAGGTATCCTAACAGGAGTCACCCTAACAAGCGTTCATTGGAAAAGTTGTTGCAGCTTTTCCGAAGAACAGGCAGTGTATCTTATAATATGCAAGAACGGTAAAAACCGGTTACTGGAAATGAGTAAAATGAATATTTAGTGATGTTATCTCTAGTTGAACACTCTCATACAAGTCAGCGAAAAATATGTGAAACAACTGGAATAAGCAGACAGAGTATCCAAAGAATAATTAAAAAGTACAAATTCCACCCATATCGCATTCAACTACATCAACAGCTTTTTAAAGAAGATTATGATCGACGACTGAATTTTTGTCTATGGGTTTTAGAAAAGTTTGGTGATGAAGAAACTGTTTTTGATTATGTGCTTTTTTCCGATGAGTCAACTTTTCGTAACAACGGATGAGTTAACAGACATAACTTTCACTATTACAGTGACAAAAACCCTAATATTTTTAGAACCCTTGATCAACAGCACAGATGGTCTGCTAATGTGTGGGGTGGAATAAGTGGAACGCAAGTAGTAGGTCCTTATTTAACGGCGAAATGTTTCTCGGATTTATTAGGGATAATTTGCCTGTGCTGTTGGGAAGTATACCCATTGATATTCGTCAACCGATTTGGATGCAGCTAGATGGTGCTCCTGCACACTTTGATAGACGTGTTAGACACGAGTTAGATCGACAATATCCAAATAGATGGATAGGACGAGGAGGTCCACAGAACTGGCCAGCCAGGTCTTCGGACCTTACAAGTCCCGACTCTTTTTTATGGGGATATATCAAAAATACTGTTCACGATAGACCGCCAACGACACCTCAGGATATGAAAGTACGAATAAGAAATGCGTTTCATTCCATACCGCAAAATATGCTATTCAGAGTTCAGCACTCATTTCAAGAAAGAGTTCGCCTATGCATCGAGAATAATGGACACCGTTTTGAGCATTTATTAAAATAATAAACTATTTAAGGTTCTTAAATAAAATGACTCCAAAAATGCTTTTTTTGCGTTACATTACAATACAGTGTGTTTCATTTTTAAGATAAATAAAATACCTAAAGTAAAATATAAAAACGCCTTTTTTGTAAAAATAGGTATAGGGAACCCTAATATAGTTTTGAAGGGAATCTAATCCTGCGTCAAATTACGCCTCTAAATACGGGGTGTTCCATTCAACTTTAAGAAGTTATTTGATTAAATGTGTGTCCAAATTTTGAGGCAATTTTTTTCGCCACTCTGTATAATATTGTATTAAAAATTTCATGTAGTAGTTAACTTTAACCTTTGAGCTAAGAAGTACATTTAATCACCAGCAGCTCGTTATATGTTACTGGGTGAAAACAATTTTCAAATTATGGTCTGTATTTTTAAATTTCTCAGAAACGGTCAGTTTTAAGCATGGGAAATATAATAAATAGTATTTCACCTTTATTTTGTCTATAGTATCAAAAATATAAAAAAATATAGGGTGTTCCTTAAGAAAAAATATAACTTTGGTATGTTATTTTTTTGAGGATCACCCTATATATTTCAAAATAATTTTGGAATATGCTCCTCATGGACCCACATATCACTGTGCTAAATGTTTTCCCCTAACTCTCTTCATTTCTCTTAGAAATACCGAGGCGAATGTGGTGGTCCACCTGGTATAGCATAAAATTGCAACAATTATATCAAATAAAAATGAATTGGAATTGATATCGGAAAGAGATGTAGAGACGATTAAATAAGAAAGTTGCACATTTTTAAGCGCTTCAAGGTTAAGATATCACCAATTTTAGATAAAACAAAAATGTTAAATTCGTTTTTACCGCCTATCATATTTTTTTCAAAAATATCAAATTTTATCAGTTTGAGTCGTCTTTGTTGTGATCTCTGCTAATAACATATCAATTCATTTATTTTGCATTTCGTTAAGTGTTAGCTCACAAATTTTTGCGTGTTCTTCATTTGTTTGCCGAAAAACAACACTCTAATCTTGACTTTGTATTCAGCAGACTTTGTTTTTCTAGATTTAAACCAAGATGTGTTACGTATGGTTTCAATTATTTTATAAACGAATGTGTGTTTCTCGAGAATCTATCGAAATTTGGTATATTTCTATTAATGAATGCTTTTATATTTTAGCCGAAGAATTGAGGTTGAATGTAACTGCCTGTGATTATTTAGATAAACTGGTGGAATACTGCATCATGAAGATATATGCGATAGCATCTGTAACGGAAACCAATCAAACTTGGGCTGACGAAGATGATTTCCAGGTTATAAAACCTGATATAGAAATCAAGGTTAGTTAAACAATTCCTAAAGAAAGTAACTATCATTTTTAATTAGAGAAAAATTTTAATTACTGTCAATGGTTTTCATTTTAACCTTTTACCATCATTTCTCAAAAGTTATTTTATTGAATAATCGTTATTTCTTTATATATAATGTTTTATGAAGGTTCCTGTTGTAGATATTCTCGTTCGATATTATTCTTGATTCTACCAGTTTCCCATGGGTCGTCACATCCATATAGTGATAGTCTCGAAAAAGAGAAATACTGCTACGCAGTATTCCTCGATATCTCACAAGCCTTCGACCAAGTATGGCATCCAGGTCTCCTCTTTAAACTATAACACCCTTTCCCATAACTTCTACCTGCTTCTCAAATCCTACTTAACCAATAGACATTTTTCCATCAAACACGAAGACACTCAATCCACCTTTAACTCAATTAAATCCGACGTACGGTCCTCAAGGTATCGTTCTTGGACCACTGCTTTTCCTTATTTATACGTCTGATATACCTGAAATCGAAAACACCAATATGGCATATTTTGCTGATGACGTAGCATTACTATCAGTTAATGAAAACCCAGATAGAGCTTCAGAAAATCTCCTATAACACCTTAGCCCTCTCAATGACTGGTATAATCGATGGAGATCGAAAGTCAACCAAACCAAATCGGTGCAAGTCACATTTACAAATCGACATGGCAACTGGCATATCGAAGATGGACCCGATCGGATGCTAGATAGAAAAAGATGGAGACGTGTGGTTGAGTCGGCAAAAACCCACCCAGGGTTGTGAAGCCACTGATGATGATGATGATGATGATGATGGCAACTGCCCACCTTTAGCAATGAATAATATACCTATTAAAACCGAAACAAAGTATCTTGGGCCTATACCGACCACTTACATGGAAGACACACATCGAAACCAAACGTAGACAGTTGGACATCAAGTTTCGACAAATGTACTGGCTGAAAACTCTCGTTATACAACAAGATTCTTTTATATAAAGCAATTTTGAAATCTATATGGTTACATGACAGCTATGGGGATGTGCCAAACCATCATGAATCAAAATTATCCAATGATTTCAATCTAAGGCACTTAGATCAATCGTACATGCACTATGATATATCAGCAATAGAATTCTCCATACTGATCTAAACACTCGTTTTGTGACGGAAGAAATCCAAAAAATAACCACCAGCTACAGTGATCGAATCACCAACCATGACAACCGCCTAATTGAAGAACTATAAAATAACGGACCTGATGTAAGAAGACTACTCCACTCCTGATGTAAGAAGCCTACTCAACCAACACTATTATTCAATGTTCTGTAAGAAGCAGATTGTAAATATACGATATGTTAATAAAAAAAGAGAATCTGTTGAAATGGATGCGATGAGAAGATCACTCAGGATTTCAAGAAGAGATAGAATCAGGAATGACACCATTAAAGAAATAATGGGGATTGAAGGTACCATTATAGACGACATAGAGAAAAAACAACTTACATGGTATGGGAGCATACAACATATGTCAGAAACAAGACTCCCTAAACAAGTAATGAACTGGCAACCCATAGAATGTCGGAAAATCACTTGGAAACAGGGCGTGGTTAAAGCCATGAGTGCTAGAAACCTGCAAGAAGTGGACTGGGACGACAGGAAAAGATGGAGGCAAGGCGTCGGACAACGTCGAAAGACGTTCTAAACCGGCCTATATATATATATATATATATATATATATATATATATATATATATATATATATTTATATATTGAACTAGTCATCTAGTTTTGTAAATATATTGAAATAAATAAACATAATAAAAAGGTCTTATTGTAACGGAAGGAGTGTCAGTAGACACAACCATTAGAATAAACAAGTAAAATATTAAAATATAAAAAGATTGAAATATGAATAAATCGGGTGAAATATTGATGTGAATGTTTTAAAAAGGGATGAAGAATAAAAATTCCAACACTATATTAGTTAATTAAATAGTAAATATTACCTGTACCAGTAATTCTGATTGGTTGTCAAAGTCACGGAATTCCGTATTACACTGAACACAGCCATAGCAATTTCTGCAGTACGAAACGTCATATAATAGCTTGAAACCTAAATTAGGAGAAATAATCAGTCTAACGATAACTTAACATTATTTACATATTTTTTTTAGTAGTAGCAAAAGTTTAGAATACCATGTATTCATTCATTCATTGCAAAGGGTTGAAACTAGATGGAAAAGATAGTTGGAACACAGCCCAAACGTATAAAAAGGAAATGAATATTTACAGGAAGTAATGCCTGCTAGGGAATTTTCATTACCAACATAAAATCATTGCTTATTGATTATATATATAAAATTTAATTACAAAAACAAAAATAATCAGGAGTTTATGTATAATAACTATAAAACAAGACTCAAAACTAAAATAGAATCAATTACATATAGGTTAATTAATAATATAGGTTGTAAAATTTGTAAAAATGAACATTTCTCAAATTAGCTAAACAACATAAATATAAGAAAATTGACTATTGTAGGAGGAAAAGAGGACTTAATTAAAATTCCTTAATACAATAGAAATCTAAGTGAATCAGTGTTATTACCCTCCAGGACAATAAATTCATGTTTTTTCAAAATAGTAACTAAAAGACTGGAGAATAACAATTTTAGTGATAAAAAAACAAATAAGTGAGCTATGGACTAGGGAAGCTGAAATACTTGTTGATTTTGAAAAACAAAAAAAGTCGATTTGAGATGGTGATGGGGGATGCGTCGATAAAAGATTGCTCTCTGTACAAAA
The DNA here is from genome assembly GCA_963921935.1 of Galeruca laticollis. Classification (NCBI taxonomy): domain Eukaryota; kingdom Metazoa; phylum Arthropoda; class Insecta; order Coleoptera; family Chrysomelidae; genus Galeruca; species Galeruca laticollis. Next base: position 13,362,126 of record OY998176.1, on the reverse strand, counting down.
TTGTTTAAAAAGTATTTAAAAGTTAAAATTATATAAAAAATTTAAATCAAACTAATCACAAGAGTATCCAATCCTGTGTAAGGATTAAATAGTGCAGTAGGAGCATATCTGCAAGATTTGAAGATGCGAGTGCAGCCGGCAGTGATAGCAAAAATAAGGTCTGTGTATTTTGCTTAAACTTATTTGGAATTCCAATTAACATTTTCAAAGTGTACACTCAAATCTTTAGTAGAACGTTCGAATTATATAACGCATTAAAAGGCCAAAAGCAATAAAATATGATGCATCATAAATTTATCTATAGAGAATTATATGCTCAATATCTATAAAATTATTATACTCACCTTTTGTAAATTTATCTACTTGAAATATCACGTGCATCATGAATGTTAAATTAAATCTCATATCTTCCTTCCAGCTATTGCATGTATAACTTCAATCTATCACTTTCTTGACCTTTAAACACACGCACATATATAGTTTATAAATTATCACTTATATGTAATTGATTATAGAAACTTGATAATTTTAACAAATTTTTTCATCACAAGCACGCTAACGTCGTGTTGACTATAAAACGTTATTTATGGAAGGAAAACCTCCTTCTTTCATGTATATTGTAGCAGCGCATGCGTTTGGAGATTTAGCGCCGACGCAGTAGTGGGAACATTTTGTTATAAAGAATACATGTATGATATAGGGTGGCACAATTCCATAAGAATAAATGTTCAAAGCAAATTAATAGTTTCAAAAATATTTTATTATGTTCCAATCAGGTTAAAAATTTTCAAATTATTTTATTAAACAGCTTTACATTAATGTGTTGATTTTTTCTATTCTCACATCCATGATTAAATTATCAATATCATTGTTGTCGTATTTCAATCGTTTTATTTAACAGATATTGTTTCTTTCAGAGGTTGTAAGTTAAAGGTATGATTATGAATATATTTCCTCAATCTTTGATTATTATATCCAGAACTCAAAGGGAGGATTCTCATGCTTCCGACTAATTAAATAAACGTTATAAATAAATAATTATAAAAAATTGAGCTAGTCAGTCAAGGGAATAATTATAAATTGGCGCCCATAAATAAACTTAACAAAAAGATAAATTATAAATTATTCATTATAATTAAACAATAATAATATATATTTATATATAATAAAAAAATACTTACAGTTTTAATAACACGAAAATATCAGAAACAAACAGTATAAACCTTTTAAAACAAATAGTCTATGTGCCCTCGTTTACCTCAATAAGCTTTTAACTCCTGACATATTCTATTATTCTCGCTGTATTTTGCTTTCTTAGAGTTCAAACACCTTTGAAGTATTTTTTATCTTTTATGTCTTCTTCCATCTCTTTATTCCACCAATCTATATTATTCTCCTATTTTGGTCAATAAAGTCCTTGACGTTGAAAAAGAGCTTTATCAATACTTTGCTTCGTACATTTGTAGTATTCAACAATTCAACTATTACAACTATTCAATTATTCAATTATTCAACTATTCAACTATTCAACTATTCAATTATTCAACTATTCAACTATTCAACTATTTAACTATCCCACTATCCAACTATTCAACTATTCAACTATTCAACTATTCAACTATTCAACTATTCAACTAATCAACTATTCAACTGCTTCCCCCTCTTAATTTCCTCAGATTTTATATTTGTCCATATCATCTATTTTAATCTATAATTTCCCTCTCATCTCATAATTTTGTAATTTTCACAAGAACGTCCTCTGAGTCAGGAAAAACTACTTCACGATCCAGATATCCCTACTGGCATTGAGTTTTGCTTTATAACAAGAAGTGAATCTACAATAAACCGTTGAGTTCCGTTCTATTGGCATTCTCGTTGCCGAAATTCAAATTAAATTATGTCTCTGACAGTAAAAAAATAAATTGCGCAGTCATGCCAAAACAACGGAACCAGATTATAGAATATGTGCAAGGTATTCACTACCTATAGCTTAAACTTGATTGACATGTTTCAGGTTCCTCACACCATTGTCGTGAAAGAGCCAACATCGATCAGTTGCAAATTCGTGAATCCGTTGAAAAGAAATTTGACCAATTGCAAAATCCATATATCCGGAGCATCACTTCTCAGGAATCAAGTAATTGTTCATCCTGATGTTCGTCCAGGTACTGTTGTTCGAATAGAAACAATCATCATACCGAAACTTGAGGGTGAACAAAAACTTGTAGCCACTTTTTCATCCAGAGAATTATTGGATATTACTGGAACAGCAAAAGTACAAGTTGTATCCGGAGAAGAGTAGAAAACACGAATGAATTATTTTTCTATTTTTGTAGCTTATGGATTACTTGTTAATTTTAGTATTTTTCCAAATAACATAAGAATCGAATTCAAATTTTACTGTCATTGTTTCTATATGTTACATAATACAAATAAATATTAAATTACAAAGTATGTGAATCAAATGTAATAAATGTTTAGGAATAATTAGTTTGTATTTGTTCCATCCATAACTGTGATAATTAATCAAATTTTGTAGCAAGTTTACATACGACATCAAAGCGTCGACGTCTTCCTTGCAGGCTGCTGTTTGCTTTATTTGATAGCTTTGATGTTACCATCCTCTGGAGTTAATTGTCTGATCAATTCATCACCTAGTCCAGTGATAGTCCAGTCATACACATCAGTGTTTTCAGTTGTGGTTGCCTTGTACTTAATACTAACTAGTAGATGGTCTTGAGTGAAATAGTTGAATAATTAGTTTTTTAAAGTGACGGAGAATTCCAGTACTCTCTGTGAGTCTTAACTAAAGTGCGTTTCTCCATTAACTGAACAAACTATTTGAAATTACAACTTTGTTAAGTTAAATTGTGGGAAATATTATAAAAATAAATCCTAACCTAAAATATATTTGCTGCAAAGATAAGATAACTACGATGGACGAGAAAATGGAGAATAAATAGACAATGATGGACAAGGAAATCAAAGAGAAAGAGAGACAGATTCAAGAACACAAGTCACTCCAGCAGAAGAAAAGCAGAACGAACAAATAAAACCCCGCATGCAAGATACATAACTCAAAGTAGAAGATACTGGCAGTTTTGTCCGAGTGAAGGTCCCAACGTTCGAGGGAAATACGTCGTGGACCAATTACGTAAAACAGTTTGAAGCAGCAGCTAGAGTGAATAATTGGTCCGATAGGAGGACGGGATTAAACTTAACCAACACGAAATGGGGAGATGCCTTAGATGTATTTCAGACGATACCACCTGAAGAAACGGACTACTTCGAGCAGCTATAGAAGAGGTTGGACATGCAATATGGTCACGAAAATCTAGAACATTTATACCAATCCCAGCTCAAGAAGAACAAGAAGAAACGTGATGAACCCCTTCAAGAGTATGAAGTAGATTTTGCCCGACTAGTTCGATTTGCTTATCCATCAGCACCAGAGAACATGATGGGATGTCTAGGCATCCAGTGCTTTATTGATGGCTCACTTGACCCCGATATGCAGAGGACGCTTCGTTTAGCCCATACCAAAACATTGGTCGATTCATTGATTGCTGCTCTTGAGTATGAAGCAGCCATTCAGAATATAACAAACTTAGGACGCTCCAAGAAGAAGGTAACGAGGACAGACTATACCATATCGTCAGTTTGATAAAAAGTATGATGAACAAGGAGCCGAAAAAGATCAGATACTGGAATTGTAGCAAGCTAGGGCATGTACGCAATTCATGTAAGCACTCCAGGACTCCTGCAAACCATGAACCACAGTCATAAGAAAACTAGGGTGGGCTACGAGGGTACAGCACCGACTCTGGATCGTTCCAAAGACTGTTAGCTTCTAAAGATGTCGCAACGACAGTGTATATGTAGACGGCGAAGTTATTGGCAAGAAATAAACTGCTGGTAGACACTGAAGCATCTAGAACCATTATACGACCAGAGATAATGCACTCCAAGAAGAAGCTTCTACCAACTAAACTGCGACTGCGGACCTCCACAGGTGAGAATTCCGACGTTCACGGAGGGACACAAATCCAATTCAGGAATTATTGCTGTAAAGTTCACGCATACGGTAATCGTATCGGGCATTGAAGAATACATGATTCTGGGTATGGACGTAATGAATCTACATGGTTTCCAGTTGGACCTTACCCAATAAACACACCTACGTAAAAAAACGTTTTTAAAACGTTTTAATGTTATTTCAACGTTACTCGTTGAATTTTCAACGTTGACAAATTGGTTGAATTCAAAACGTTATATTCCAAACGTTTTTTCAAGTTTGAAAACAACAACTTGGCTTAACCCACATGTATTTTCGAAAACGGTTTTTATGGCCGTTATTTTAACGTAGTATTTTTTAACATTATTTATACCATTTCGCGAGTTATAGACGGTTATACAGTAATGTTTTTAACATGTTGTATATACAACGCTTTTTAAAATTTGAAAACAACGACTCAATTGAACTCAAATGTATTTACAAAAATGCTTTTTATGTCCGTTATTTCAACGTAGTATTTTCAACATTATTTATACTATTTCGCGTGATAAAGACGGTTATACCGTAATGGTTTTAACATGTTATATGTACAACGCTTTTCCGTTATTTCAACGTTATATTTTCAACATTATTTATACTATTTTCCGTGATATAGAATGTTATCCAGTAAATGTTTATAATATGTTGTTTTCACAATGCTTTTTTAAATTTGAAAGCAACAACTAGATTGAACTCATATGCATTTACAAAAACGCTTTTTATGCCCGTTATTTCACCGTAGCATTTTTTAAGATTATTCATACTATTTAGCGTGATATAAATAGTTAAAAAGCTTTTTCAAATTTGAAAACAACTAATAAATTGAACTCATATGCATTTACAAAAACGCTTTTAATTCCCGTTATTTTAACGTAGTATTTTTAACATTATTTATACTATTTCGCGTGATATAAACGATTATACAGTAATGTTTTTTAACACGTTGTATATATAACGCTTTTTTAAATTTGAAAACAACGACTTAATTGAACTCATATGCATTTACAAAAACGCTTTCTAATCCCGTTATATATATATACACGTTGTTTTGTAAAATATTAAAACTAGAAATCTTATATGTATTATGTTATAGTTTTAAGAATATTCTTTATTTTATTATGTTAATTACATGAATTTTTTTTTTCATTGTATACTATTTTTGTGTGGATTTATCAAATAAAATAAATATAACGTGTAACAATCGCCCGTAATTCTCGCAACCCCAAACCACAACGGCCAACACGAGACTCCTGAAGAGTTGGTAGTAATCCTATTAACGTCGCCGTGGAGTTCCGGTTCCCGCTCATCGATGTCGCTGTACGAATAGACTAGCTCCTTTTAATCGTAAGCGTAGCTCATTAGTATAAGGGATCCATCGAGGACCGAAGACGGTAACAAGTAAAGAATACATAAATGCTTTATTTCTTGTATAATAAATATTATTTGTATGAATAAAGTTTTATTTATCAAATATTACTTGTTTACAAACGTTAATATACGATTCCAGTTTTTGTCAAATATGCCCCCCTCTACTTTTAATTTTAAATGTGAATATAACGTTACGAAAATGATTGTTAAAATGATTGTTTAAACCGATTAAATGTAACGCTTAAATCACGTTAAAAGTAAGTGCTGAATATTATTATACCAAAATGTTTATAAACTGCAGTATAAAAACATTTATATTACGTTATAAAAGTACTGGGTAAATCACAATGAAAAGGTAACGTTCAAGTGACGTTGGTAAGATGTGTGCTGAATTTCGTTTCAGAAGACTGTTTTATAAACGTTTATATTGCGTTCAAAAGCAACCGGTAAATCACATTAAAACGGTAACGTTTGAATGACGTTACGAAAATCACTTTGTATTTGACGTTGGAAAAATCGTTATATGTTACGTAGAAACGAGCGACATTACTCCGATAATATAACCAGTTGCCTAAAAACCATTGATAAACGTTAGGTTACATGTTAAATATTTTACGTTTTTAAAACGTTTGTGTGTTTATTGGGTAGGGACAGTACCATTAAATTGGGTTCCGAGGAGGTATTCCTTCAGCCATATGAAGGCAGTACGGTGTTGGCTTTACAGGAATATCACGTTCTACCTGCACGAGGCAAAACCATGATAGTAGCGCGGCTACATGAAATCATGGAAGAAGGTACACCGGCTATGATGGACCAAGGAACCACGACGAAGAGGTTGGCAAAGAAGTAATAATTGGAAAAGGATCGCTTACGTTGGCGAAGGAGATCCCAGTACGCGTGATAAACGTGAACGATTACCCAATTACCATCATGAAGAAAACCAGGATAGGCCCCTGCGTACCAGTGACGTCTATAGTTCGTCAAACAATAACAACTGACAATTCTAACGCCAGATTTGAACAGATGTTATCAGTAACTAGTCAATCCTTGAATCGAGCTGCAAAATGGAAAATGTGAGAATTTCTCTTGCAGTATCTAGAACTATTCGTAACAAAAGGAGAGAAGACTGATAGAATATCAGCCGTCAAACACAAAATCGATACTGGTGACGCCAAACAAATTAGGCAATCAGCTCGAAGAGTACCACAAGCGAAGAGAGGACGCTGAAAGAGTAATTTGAGAGAAGTTGTATGCATTGATTATTTTAATCAGTTCTTAATTTAAAAAAAATCATAAATTCGAGCGGCGTAATGATGTGACAACAATTTTGGAATTCCATAATTAATTAACATGTTACTGAATTTGTTCGACTATATTTGTTCTCAATTATATTATTAAATGCTATAATGTTTTTGCAATTTGAAAGAATATCTTTGGATTTTTTGTATAATAAAATTTAAGTTTTCTTGGATACCAATCACAGACCAGATAATTGTTTTATCGTTTGTAGTGTTTTCATTTACAATGGAATATACACATCTATTTATCTCAAAGACTTATCGTCAATATTAATCTTTTTTTGTGCTGGAGTCTCTTCATTTAAGGACAGAAACAACTCTTCCGGACAATGAACGGATCGATAATGTCATCAGTAATATTGTCCAACTTCCACATTTTCTCTTAGTTAATCGTATGATTTACTTTTCCCAGTTTTCATGCTTCACATTATTTACAGCCTTCAAAAGCAACTGTTTATCATCACTCATTTCAAAAGAATTATTTTTTCTTGAAACTTTGCAATTTCATATTTTTAAATTTCTCTTCATGAAGGGAACACAAATAATACAGTTCTTTTCTCGCAGAACCGGGATGGAACTTAATATTCTTTGAATTTTGCCAATTCTGTAAATCTTTTTTCAACCACTTCGTTCTGGGGAATTTTTCAAAAGTCTCGAGTGATAACTTGCATTATATATTACTATTATACAGTTCCAAGGAAGAAGATCTATTTGTTCGAACCATTCTTTAAAGACATCAGTATTCATGTCCTCATGGTAGTCACCGGTACGAATAGATTCAAAAGTCAATAAACCACCTCTAACAAAACTGTTTGAACTGCTGATGTGTACTATTATCAGTCTGCGCCCCTTTCCTAATGGTGGATTTAAAAAGCCTATCTTCGACTTGTAACAGTTTCATGTTGCCAAAATTTATTTGGTTAATGTCCTTCGTTGCTCCATGTTTCATCTAAATAAAATATATTTCTTCTTTGGTTTCGCATTTCTGTTATAGTCGTTAGGTAACTTCTCTATACTACAATATCGCTTCTTTCTATTAACATAGACTTTCTGGATTTCTTTTTCCAGCGAAAACCTATTTCTTTTAAAAGTTTCCACAGTGTGCTTCCACTCATTTCAGGGTAATCCTTATCTTCTCCAACCGTAGCAAGAACTTTGTCTACTGTCGGAATTGTTTTTCTAAAGAAGAACGCATGCACTTTCTTTTAGGATGCTTTTCTATTTGAAATTTTGGTTTTGCTGGAGCTTTACGTGTTCTTTGAAACCCGTCACATTTCTCTTCCTTAATAACTCTGTAAATCGTAGATTTCCCCACACCAAGCGTACTACTAACTAATTCCACTGTGTCATCAACACTTTTACGAAAATGTTTGTCTGTAAATGATTTAAAACAATTAGATATTAATGTTTTTTTATTAACTGTTAGAGGATCTATTTTTCGGCGTTTACGCGACCCTTCCAAATTTTCCATAATCACACTAGAATTATTAATAGACTACACACTGTAGCTTGCAAGTTGCAACTAAACGAATTTCAGTAAACTGTTAAGAATACACAACTTGGACCTTCTCACTAAATGGAATAACCTACAATCGCATTTTCAGTGAAATTTTTTTTATTTTGAAATTTTTGCGCATCAACCGCTAGGGTTATTAGCGCCCAACAATAAATTTACATTTAAGTCATGTACATAATAGGATTTTCAAACTTTATACAGTAAGTTAACCGCTTTCAGGAAAAGTAACACTTTTTCAACGTCATAGTTTTCTCCGATAATGTCTGTGATATTATTTGGTAAATTATACCGCGATTTTTGATGAGCAAAACGGGTACACTCCACTAACACATGCACTACCGACACTGGAACCTGACATGTTTCACATATGGGTGCCGCAGAATGAGACATTAGGTGGCCGTAGGAGAAACGAGTGTGTCCAATTCTAAGTCGAGTTAATATTATTTGATCTCTTCTTTTGGCTGGAAGGAATTTTCATGCAACTACACTTTTTTTCACTATCCTCAATTTTGATTGAGATCTAGATCAGCAGTTTTGCCAGTGACTGATGACTAACTGTTTAAAAAAGTTTTCACAGTCTGTCACTGTAGTTCTTGATACAAAAGTGCAATTTGCATCTTGAGTTGCATTTTTGGCCTCGAGATCTGCCTTTTCGTTTCCGATTAATCCTATGTGTGACGGAACCCATGAAAAACGAATATCGTTATGAGCTTCTTGTAGATTAAACAGCTCTCTTCTGATAACTTGTACTAATGGATTCGAGGAGTACATTTGGTGAATACTCTCAACAGAGCTTAGAGAGTCCGTAATGATCAAAAAATGACTTGGTTCGTGGTTTTTTTGCATATATAAGGGAGTGAAATATTGCGTACAATTCTCCAGAGTATACACTTGCCATTTCTGGTAGCCTAATTCTAATAACAGCATTGGGAGCGATAATTGAAATTCCTACCCCTTTTCCATTTCCGAGGAATCTGTGTAGATTTGTGTGTATTGAGAGAGAGAGAGACATAAGCTTTATTGTCATGAAAATTTTTATTACAATTTTATGGACAAAGCGAAATAATTTAAAAATAGCTAAATATAAAAAAGTGAATAGAAAATAATATAAAGGTATAAAAAATACTGACAATACTAACGATAAACATAATATATAAAAATACAAATTTAAATCAATAATTATAATACAATGTTACCATCGTACATCATACCAAATATTGATCTACGCCGATGTAACTCAAAAGTCTAGGGTAGAATGCAGAATTCTGCCACTCAATAGTAAGGTCTCTCAAGCAGAAACGCCCTTGTCAATCTCCGGAACCTATTGAATGTATTTGCCACTTTTAATTCTAAAGGTAGTTGATTGAATAGTTTTTTGGCATTGAAGATGATGGAATTTTTTACCAGATCAGAGGTGGGTATTGTTAAGTAGATATCGAAATTTTTTCTTCTAGTAGGATAACTATGAATTGGCCTCTCAGTTAAATTGTGAAAGTGTTTGCGAATCAAACACACGGATTCCAAAATGAATAGAGCAGGAAGAGTTAAAATTTTGTATTTTTTAAAATAGAATTCGCAATGCGTCCTACGACTCAAACCATAAATATAACGAATAGCTCTTTTTTGTAGTTTGAAAATAGATGTGAAGAGGTATAAACTACAAGACCCCCAGAAAGGCAAACCATAGCGAAGGTGCGATTCGAACGAAGAGTAGTGAGTTGTTAAAACAGTACAAGAATCAAGCTGTTTAGATACAGATTTAATGGCAAAACAAGCAGAGGATAATTTTTTCGCTAAAATGTCTACATGTACAGACCATTTAAGGGCACTGTCAATATGGAGACCAAGAAACTTATCGAATTTGAAGATCTTATTACGTCATTGTTAAGTTTGAGAGGTTTCAAAACTCCTTTGTAAGATAAAACTAAAGTTTTCTCAGTGTTAAAACAAAGCCCGTTCGAGTCAGACCAGGATTTAATAGTAATGAGATCTTTGCCTATGGTAGAATGTAAAGTTCGTATATCTGAACTGCTCCAGGTTACACTAGTGTCATCGGCAAATAAAGTGAATTTACCATTAATTCGTAAGTCTGTGATATCGTTAATGAATACCAAGAAGAGAATTGGGCCCAAAACTGAGCCCTGGGGTACACCACTGCTAACTGGTAAGTCATTCGAAACTTTTCCATTTGCTCGTACCAGTTGGTTTCTACATTCCAGGTAAGATTCAAACCATTTTAAAGGAATACCACGGCTGCCATATTATTCCAGTTTGTCTATCAAAATGTCATGATCAACACAATCGAAGGCCTTTGCGAAGTCACAAAAAACCGAAGCCGTGAAAAGTTTATTATTAAGAGAGGTATATATTTCATTAAGAACAGAAAACATTGCGTCCTTAGTACATTTATTAGGTAGGAAACCGAATTGTTGGGATTTCAAGATTTTATATTTGAAAAGAAAAGGCAGTAGACGGTTTTTCATTAGTCTTTCGATTATCTTCGAGAAGATTGGTAATAAGGCAATAGGACGATAGTTACTAGTATTCTGTTTTTCGTCACCCTTGTGGAGATGAACAATTATAGCTGTTTTTAGACAGTTAGGAAAGAGACCTTTTTCAAAGGATTAATTTATTAGAGAACATAAAACATTAGTGTTTTTAAATGAAACTCATGGTCTCTAGTTAATTCCACAATATAATAAAAGTTATTGAAAATTCTAAAAAATTGACAATTGTTTCGATAAATCAATATCATCGTCAGAATGACAGAAGTTACATTTCATTTTATGCCTACCTGATGTTTAGTAGTTTTTTTGGCTAGACCAAGAAGCAACCTAACTTGTGATTGACTCAATATATGTTTATAGAAAAAAGAAGAAGATGTGATATTACAAATATTGAAGCTTAGATATTATTAGCCCTATGGTGATATCCTGGATATCATTTTTCCAATTAAGATCAGTATAACTGTGCAATGATAAAGAAAACCAGGAAAACTATATCTGCTGATCTTTACAATTATCACTTAAGAAGACAGTTTATTAGTGGAGAACTCCCTAGATTTAACTGTTCATTGACAACTTCATATTGTAGGTTTCTTAAATGTCTTCTAATTTCCAGTTCTTCAAGGAAATCCAGCTCTTGTTTCTTTTCACAAATATGCAGCACTTCTAGTTCTGTGTTAGGTGTCAATGAATGATTGGTGTCAAGTAGATGTTTTGCGTAGTGGGATTTATCTGGTTGTTTTAATCTGTATGCTCGTGAGTGCTCACTGTATCGTATTTCAAAATTCCTAAGGGTCTGACCCAAATAGACAGCATTACATTCTGGACATTTGAAATACGATACAGTGAGCACTTACGAGCATACAGATTAAAACAACCAGATAAATCCCACTACGCAAAACATCTACTTGACACCAATCATTCATTGACACCTAACACAAAACTAGAAGTACTGCATATTTGTGAAAAGAAACAAGAACTGGATTTCCTTGAAGAACTGGAAATTAGAAGACATTTAAGAAACCCACAATATGAAGTTGTCAATGAACAGTTAAATCTAGGGAATTCTCCACTAATAAACTGTCTTCTTAAGTGATAATTGTAAAGATCAGCAGATATAGTTTTCCTGGTTTTCTATATCATTGCACAGTTATACTGATCTTAATTGGAAAAATGATATCCAGGATATCACCATAGGGCTAATAATATATAAGCATGAATATTTGTAATATCACATCTTCTTCTTTTTTCTATAAACATATATTAAGCCAATCACAAGTTAGGTTACTTCTTGGTCTAGCCAAATATAACTACTAAACATCAGGTAGGCATAAAATGAAATGTTACTTCTGTCATTCTGACGATGATATTGATTTATCGAAACAATTGTCAATTTTTTAGAATTTTCAATAACTTGTATTATATTGTGGAATTAACTAGAGACCTTGAGTTTCATTTAAAAACACTAATATGAGCATATTCCACGAAGTAAGGGTCGAGACAGTCAATTTTTTATATAAAACATTATTCACCGCATCTGGAATATTCAAAAACATCTTAGCTGATAACCCATCAATGCCACAGGAAGTCTTGTTTTGAATTCTGAGTATGGTTTGCACTAGCTCAAATTTATCTATTGGTCTAAGGAAGAAACTATCAGTGATTCTCTTAGAAGGAACGAGAAAAGAAAGAGCATCACGACTTGGAGATATTTTAGAGCTAATATTTTTACTGGCGTTTATGAAATAATTGTTAAGTTCGTCTGGGTCGAGTTCAATAAAATTTGAGTAACGAGTTTTGTTCCTCAAATCATTGATAACAGACCAAGTTTCGCTCGTGGAATTTTTAGCTCTTGAGATGCGATTGTTATAATAGTTTTGTTTAATAGCTTTTATAGTTTTCCGGTACAATATTTTATAGTTATTGATATAATTGAGTACATTTTGTTTAGCTGAGTTGTATGCCACACTGCCATAGTCCAGGCGAGACCTTATTAGGGCACGATATAGGCGAAGTAGACAGGCAGAATCAGCTCCCCAATTTTTATTTGATAATGCTCTTAACATATTAATTCCATTGGTAGATTTAGTAATAAGATTATTGATGTGGGACTCCCAAGTCATTTTAGAGTCCAGGATAACTCCTAGAAATGTAAGATTTTCATGAAAGTGAAGGTTTTCGTTATATAATTTCAAGTTGGGGTAAACCGGCAAAGGAGTTTTAGAAAACATTAGACATTTTGTTTTCGAAATGGAGAAGATGAATCCAGTTTCTCTGGACTAATTCTACAATTGGTGGATTTGCTGCTGTACATCAGTTTTCATGAAATCTAAGTTTTTGCCTTTGATAGAAATTACTAAGTCATCGGCAAATAGTCTACCTTTTAAAGGATAATTTATATTTGATAACACGCTGTCTATTGCTATTAAAAAAAGGGTTACACTAATGACTGATCCTTGGGGTGTGCCATTCTCCAGGGATTTTAATTGTGACAATTGACTGTTTGCTTGTACACGAAAACAACGATTTTGGAAGAAATTTTGAATAAAAGCTAGCATATTTCCATATATTCTCATCCCAGAGAAAACTCTCAGGATATTATGCCGCTACGCTGAGTCGTAAGCTCGATTAATGTCAAAGAATACGCTGAGAACTTTTTGTTTGTTAAAAAAAGCTTCATGGATATCTGATTCTAGATCAACTATGTTATCTAAAGTTTAGCGTTTTTTCCTGAAACCCGTTTGATGTTTGGATAAGAGAGAATTTTGTTCAAGGAACCATGTTAAGCGATCATTAATAATTTTTTCCAATAACTTACCAATGCTTGATGTGAGGGAAATGGGTCTGTATGATGTGGGAAGGTGCGGAGAGTTATTATTTTTTAAAATTGGAATTATATATGCCTCTTTCCAGGAGTTTGGTAGACTTTGGTTGAGCCAGTAGTAGTTAAAAATTTTTAACAGATAGAGCATAAATTATTCAGGTAAATTCTTTATAAAAATCACTGGTATATTATCTGGACCCAGGCCACTATTTTTGGTGGATTTGAGAGCGTTTTGTAGTTCTTCTAGTGATATTGGCATATTTAGAGGGTCGTTTTGTTGTTCGGTCACAATAATGGGGAATTGTGCTTCTATTTGGATCTTCTTCTGAAGGAATTCTTGACTATAGTTAGCATCACTTGAATGCGATTTGAATGTATCAGCGAGTTTTTCAGAGATTTATTTAGGACAAGTTATAGTCTCGTCTTGAATAGATAAGCAGTTTATGTTGAAATAAGAGTATTTACCAACAATCCTTCTCATCTTGCTCCAGATTTCCATTGAAGGTGTTGTTACATTTGTTCAGACTCCACTGAAATTTGGTAAAACCGGTAACGCCGGCAACCAGTGACAGTCGTTAGAAAACCCTGAGAATACAATTGACAATAGTTGACATTAAAATATAAAAATACCGATCTGTTTTTAATTCAAATAAGAAAGAAAAAGGTGCTACAGTCCACAGAAATAACATGGTCATTCGATCGGATTAAAATATTAATCAGTTAATTACTTGAAGAAGACAATTATAGTGCATCATAACATTCAATTTCGCCGCGTGGTGAGAGGAGTTCCAGATAATTATGAATTCCTACATAAGGAAAAAGAGGAGATGGTAGACTTTGAAAACAATTATTTCACAATAATCGGAAAATTAAAGGAAATTCTAAGAGTAAACGATAATTCAGATAGGTCTTGTGGCGGTAGTGTCTATACAACCAGCAAAAAGTCAGAAAAAGGTAGCAATATTACTAAAAGCAAAGCTAGTGTCGCAACAAAAATATCGGAAGCTAGTAACAATATCGAATCACCAGTGGCGGAAATAAAGGAGTCAGAAATTATGAATACAAATGGTAACAGTGGCGATGTTAGGCTCTTACCGTCTGTATCAAATCACGATTTCCAAAAATTAGATTACCAATATTTGACGGCCAAATTGAAAATTGGTTGGAATTCCGTGATGCGTTTACAGAAATGATTCACAATAAATTACATATAGGTACTGTCGATAAATTCCACTATTTAAAAATGTCCTTAGAAGGAGAAGCAAAACAATTGTTAAGTGGTATACAAAAAACAGAAGCTAACTATCCTGTTGCATGGAAACTACTATGTCAATATTATGAGAATCACAATTTAATAATTTTTAACCATATAAAAGGAATTTTTGACCAACCATATATGTCAAAAAAGGACAGGGGGTGTCTAAGAGATTTGTATTTGAATACCACAGAAAACTTAAGAGCTTTGGAGAGTTTTGGGGACCATCAGTCGATACAATTTTAATATATATATTAAACAGTAAGTTTGATACCGAAACACAAAAAGAATGGGAAATATACAAAAAAGAGGAAGACAAACCAACCATGAACGATATGGAAACATTTTTAATTTATAGGTTAGGGTTACTGAAAAAACTTGAATACAAAAGCTCTTCTTCTGGGGACACGATAAAGAGTGAATTCAAGGTTCCAAGGAAAGGTGTCTCACATGTAAGCACTGTCAATAAAGTAAAATGCTATTTTTGCAAAGGGGACCACTATATTTACAATTGTGAAACATTGTCAAAAATTCCAGTTTCTGAAAAAGGAAAAAGGGTATTCGAGAAAAAGTTGTGCACTAATTGTTTGAGACCGGGCCATTTTTCAAAAGATTGCAAGTACTCTGGGTGCAAAAAGTGCCACCGGAAGCACAATACACTACTACATACTGAGAATTACAATCAATCACAATCCTCAGAAGTAGTAGGTACATCAAATGAGAATAAAGGTAATGAAACCAATATATCAATGCACGTTACTGAATCTCTGATCCCATCGCAAATCCTCTTAGCTACGGCTATGGTCCAAGTGAAGGATCACTGTGGGAAACGCCATCTAGCCCGCATTCTGCTAGATAATGGATCCCAGTGTAATTTTATAACAGAACAGTTTTGTGATAAGTTAGGTCTGAATAAACTAAAATTTAATTTAGCAATTAGTGGCGTTGGTAAGCCATTATCTTCTGCAAATAACAAGGTCAACATTGAAATAAATTCACTGCAATCAAATTACAAAACTGAACTGTCGTGTTTAATATTAAATAAAATTACAGAACATTTACCTCTTCTAACTATAGACAAATCAATAATAAAAATACCCTCAAACATCCAGTTAGCAGATCCTGAGTTTTACAAAAGTAAACAAATTGATATGCTTTTAGGTTGTGACATATTTTGGCAAGTATTATCAGTGGGTCAGTTTCAATTGGGCAAACATTTGCCAATATTACAAAATACAATGCTAGGATGGATAGTGAGTGGGGCTATAAACAATTCACACAAAAATAACAATGGAGCAATTGTATGTCATTTTGTACAACCGGACGAGACATCTATTAATGAACAGTTAGCCAAGTTCTGGCAACTAGAAAACTATGAGAACGATAAGGTGATGTCAAGCTCGGATAAATTTTGTGAAGAGCATTTTACACAAAGCACTATACGTAATTGTAACGGTCAATTTGTAGTAAAAATGCCATTAAATGAAAAAATATACAATTTAGGGGAATCAAGGATTTCCGCAGTCAACCGATTTCTTTCATTAGAAAGAAAACTTGAGCGAAACTTAGAATTAAAAGAACAATACGTTCAATTCATGCGGGAGTATGAACAATTAAACCACATGTATTAAATATCTGAAGACAATGACACTCAAAAGTTAACTTACTATTCACCCCATCATGCGGTTATAAGAGAATCAGCCATTACTACTAAATGTCGCGTTGTATTTGACGCCAGCGCAAAAACTACTACGGGAATCTCTTTAAACGACGCGCAACACAGCGGACCTAAGGTACAATCAGACTTGTTCGAAATTCTGTTAAGATTCAGATCAAGACAATACGTAATAAGCGCAGACATTTCGAAAATGTACCGCCAAATATTAATAGATGAATCGCAAAGGTGTTTGCAAAGAATAATTTGGCGTGAAAACCCAAGCGATGAGTTACAATGCTATGAGCTGAAAACTGTGACGTATGGGACCAGCTCAGCACCATTTTTAGCGACTAGATGCCTTTCACAATTAGCAAGAGATACTAAAATAATGCTGCCACACGTGTCACGAGTCATAAAAGACGATTTTTATATCGACGACCTTTTAACGAGCTGTGATTCTATTGAGGAACTGTTAACAATTCAAAAAGATGTTACTAATATTTTAAAATCCGCGGGTTTTACATTAAGAAAATGGTTAACTAATAAAACAGAACTTTTAGATAAATTCGAAATAAACGATAAGTGTACTATAAATATTTTACATTTAAGTCAAGACGAAAATAGTAAAACTCTAGGGCTATATTGGAATTCGCATAACGATACCATACAATATTCTATTAAATTAGAATGCCCTACAGTTGTTACAAAACGTATAATTATGTCCGTTTCGTCGCAAATATTTGATCCGTTAGGATTATTATCACCTGTCACAATAAAAGTAAAGATTATTTTACAGAAATTGTGGCAGGCTGGAATAAAATGGGACGAAGTCGTACCCACGGATATACAAACGGATTGGAGCAATTTTCGCAATAATTTAACTAGTCTAAATGACCTAAAAATTCCTCGATTCGTGTTGTCTGAAAAACCACTTATTATTGAGCTTCATGGGTTTTCAGATTCCTCCGAAGCGGCATACGGCGCATGTATTTATTTACGATCACGTGATAGTAACGGAAGGTATATAACGCAATTATTAACGGCAAAAACGCGTGTCGCGCCCATCAAACAAGTCAGTTTACCGAGATTAGAATTATGTGCCGCCAACCTCCTAGCAAACTTAAGTCAGGAAATATTAAACTCCATTCATTTACAAATCGATAAAAAATATTTTTGGAGCGATTCTACTATAACATTAGGCTGGATACGTGGTGCTGCAAACAAATGGAAGGCATTTGTTGCCAACCGAGTTGGAAATATTCAAACCCTGACCGAACCAATAAATTGGCATCATGTACAATCTACACATAATCCAGCTGACTTGCTTACGCGCGGCATAAGTGCAGAAGAGTTAGTGTCATCAAATTTATGGTGGCATGGCCCTGAGTGGCTCCTGAATGATGATTCAGAATGGAAGGTTGATAACGTAAGGTGCACGGACTTACCTGAATCAAAACCTACTTGTCATGTGACAGTGACCAATGATGTATTTATTTACTCGTTTTTCTTGTCTCAATAAATTAAAAAGAGTAATTTCAGTTTGTGTTAGATTTATTAATAATTTAAAAACTCCTAAACCTGGGAGAAAAATAGGACCCTTACAAGTTGAGGAATTAAATTATTCAATGACCCTTTTAACAAAATTAGCACAATTTCAGTCATTTCCTAATGAGTTTAATGATCTCTGCAACCAGAGAAGTGTTTCAGATAAAAGTCGCCTAATAATGCTCAATCCATTTTTGGATGAGAATAAATTAATCCGAGTAGGCGGCAGGTTACGGAATTCCAAGCAATTTACCTTTGACAAAAAACATCCAATAGTACTATATTCTAAACATGATCTCACTAAATTGATAATGAGTCATGAACATAAAAGTTTACACCACTGTGGTCCTCAACAGTTATTAGCATCCTTAAGAAACGCTTATTGGCCTTTAGCTGGTCGAGATGCTACACGAAAAATCACCTATGCTTGCGTACAATGTTTTAAGGCAAAACCATCATCATGCCACCCCCTTATGGGTGATTTACCAGAATGCCGAATTTCGCAAACTCCTCCATTTTTTAATGTCGGAATTGGCTATGCCGGACCTGTTCTAATAAAGGACCGGAAATTACGGAATGCGAAACTAATAAAGGCATACATTTGTGTATTTGTCTGTATGTTAGTAAAAGCCATCCATCTTGATTTAGTGACAGATTTATCTACTGAAGCCTTCATGGCAATGTTCAAAAGATTTGTAGCAAGAAGAGGAAAGCCTCAAAATGTATATTCCGACAACGGTTCTAACTTTGTCGGAGCAAACTCTAACCTCTCTGATATATTTAGTTTCTTAAAGGACTCATCTGATAAAATTAACGATTCATTAAGTAATGAAGGTATACAATGGCATTTTATACCACCACATGCCCCCAATTTTGGCGGATTGTGGGAGGCAGGGGTCAAAAGCGCAAAATTTCATTTGAAAAGAGTTACAGGAAATTTGAATTTAACCTATGAGGATTATCTGACTGTTTTAATTCAAATTGAAGGCATCCTCAATTCTAGACCTATCACACCCTTATCCTCTAGCCCAGATGACTATACGCCACTCACACCTGGCCATTTTTTAATCGGTAAACCAATGACCGCAATTCCAGATACTGACGTTGGGCAGGTTCCAGTGAACCGACTTAATAAATATCAGCAGCAGCAACAAGCAATTCTATGTTTCTGGAAAAGATGGCAGAGCGAATACATTTCAGAACTTCAGTCACGCCAAAAGTGGAAAAAAAATGTAACCGCCCTCCTGAAGATTGACAGTCTAGTGGTAATCAAAGAAGACAACCAGCCACGCCTCCAGTGGAAGTTAGCACGAGTAGTTGCACTTCATCCCGGAACAGACAATATAGTGAGAGTGGCAACAGTCCGAGTGTCTACAGGCAATATTTTTAAAAGACCTGTATCGAAACTGTGCATTTTACCCATTGAACAATGAACAATGATTATTAGATCTTATGTTTTTTTTAACAAATGAACGAACTGGTTTCTTGTATCATTTTTATATTATTATTATTTTGATGGTTTGTTAACAATTAGTTATTGAATGTACGTTTCCTCGTACACATCAAGGCGGGCGGCATGTTCAGACTCCACTGAAATTTGGTGAAACCGGTAACGCCGGCAACCAGTGACAGTCGTTAGAAAACCCTGAGAATACAATTGACAATAGTTGACATTAAAATATAAAAATACCGATCTGTTTTTAATTCAAATAAGAAAGAAAAAGGTGCTACAGTCCACAGAAATAACAACACTGATAGACGAGATGTAGTTTTTCCAAGAGTCTATTTTGAGTTTTTTAATAATGTAACGTGCTTTTGCTCTCAAATTTTTGAAAATCTGTAGGTTTTCAGGAGAATTTTGACGTTTAAGTCTATTAAAAGCATGTTTGCTTTGTTTTATGGCTTCCTTGCAAGTGTGGTTCCACCGTGGTACTTTCCTGCGTTGTGAGGACATACTAGTGGATTTATCTACAGAGATATTGGCAGCTATTATGATCAAAGAAGTTGGAATATCTAGCCATTCTGATTGGTTTTTTATGCTCGAAATCAGTTTGAACAAGAAAGTTGTCCATTGTTTGTATAGATCCAAGTTTGCAGTTTTTATCTTCCATTTGTTCCTACCAGGGTTATGGATGGACATGAATGAGCTATTATGTATTTCTATGGGGTAGTGGTCAATCCCATATAGATCAGGCAAAACATTCCATGTTATGTTAATATTCGAATCTGGATCTGATATGCTTAAATCTATGTGTGAAAAAATACCGTTTCTGGCGTTAAAACGTGTAGGGTGTCCGTTATTTGTAATATTTAGGTTATGCTGTTCGATAACATCCGAAATTAAAGTACCTCTGTTATCATTTGATGGCGAAGCCCAAGTCAAATGATGTCCATTGAAGTCACCAACAATAATTCGTGGGCAAGGAATTTGATTTAAGAGATTGGATAAATTATGTGAATTGAGTTCTACGTGAGATGGAATGTAAACATTGCAGATATGTAGTTTTTTGTCCCCAGGTAAAGCAACGCAAATGGCTTCTAAGTCTGTATGCAGAGGAATAAGTGATGAGCTGATGTCTTTTTTCACATATATTGCAACACCTCCACTTGCACGTAGACAATCGACCCTATTTAAGAAATAACCGTTATAGTTTTTATTACTGTAAGTTTTTATCTGCAAAGTTTGTCTCCTGACTGCAGATAATATAAGTATCTAGTCCAGATATAAGTAATTGCAGTGATTCTAGGTGAGTGTAAATGCCGTTTATATTCCATTGGAGAATGTTTTTGAACATAATAAGGGTGTTTATAAAAATTTAATTGGAAGAAATTAATAGCTGCTCACTTCCGATGACGCGTCACTTTCATTGTCAGTTGATGGTTGCCAGTCGAAAAATTCACATTTTTTCCGAAGCTTGGTGCAGCGGGTTTTTATGCTTCTATCTTTCAAGTGAGGATGAATTTTATGTAACATATTGCAAAGTAAGGGTAAGTCATTAGTGTAATTTATAGCAATTTGGTCAGGGTGTGATGAACCGTAACTGTTTGCGAACAAATCCACCAGTTGGTCAAAATTTAGAACAAAGGGTGGTTCGTGAGAATTTATGAAAACTTTTGCTGGATTAAGCAATGCGTCAAAATCGGGCCTTTGTTTTTTTTGGGGGGGTTTTTCGGGTGTGACAAAGATATTGTTTGTTGGAATTTCTTCTTCCGCAATTTCAGGTGTTTCCCGGTCGGAACTGCTTCTTTTGATTGCTGGTTCGGATTTTTTTGGTGTGGAGGGTAAATCATTTGTAGTATGTTGGTTTTGTGAATTCACAATAGATTGAGATGCTTCTACAGGATCTTTTGTACTGGGAGTTTCCTTAGAACTACTTGACTTATCAAAGGGTTTAGGTGGACTTTCTGAGTTATTTTCGGAAGTGTTGGGAGCGGTGGGTGCATTACAGCAGTTGACAGCAATATGACCTGGCTGTTTGCACTTGAAGTAGGGCAGGCCATCAACGGATACGAAAATTCGATATAGAGTATTTTCATAGGTTAATGTGAATGATTCAGGAATGTTACTTTCAGGAGATAGAGGAGAGGTGAATATCTGGCGCCGAAAACTAAAAATATGTCCGTATTCTAGGTTGGAAGCTCCTATTTTTATGAAAGTTACTGGTGATACAAGGTTTAAACCCAACTTCTTCAATTCAATCTCTTGATTGTGATGCTAGAATATGTTGCCAGAAAGTGATCAACCACTGACTTGTTTGATAGGTAAATACATACTCTGTTGTTTGAAATTCTTGAAGCAAAAGTGATGTTTTTAGGAAGAATTTTAGCTCCTAAGGCAAAAATGTATTCCTCTAATTTAACTCCATCAATAGAAGGAAATAGGATACCTTGATCTTTAGAGGGCAAGAGTGAGTTAGCTGCAACATTTGAATAAGATGGAGAAGAACTTATTTGTGATGGGTAAGAGAGGGACTTCTGTGGTCAGAAGCACTCCCTAAACTTGTCAGTTGAGGTTGGTTCTAAGAATGACCCCTGTGATCAGGGGGTTCCGCCAAATTTCCTGTCATGATTAAAATGATTTACATTGATACTCGCAGAAAGTTTCCAACTACAGTCCTGTCCTAATGTGGTCAGACAAAACCTGACCGATATCTAGAGAACAATAAAAACTGGTATTATAAACAACCGACTGCGACTTATTTATATATTGATATTTCTAAAACAAAATATCTCTTATATTACTAGATGGAATTAATTGACCTACAGGTATATTTAGAACTGCCTATAAACTGAACAATAGTATACTGTTTATTCCCCTTTGAGCATGGAATATGTAAGAGCTGCTTACAAAAGCTGGTATCGGTACTGTTACCAGGACCAGCCTCCTCAGTGAAATTGATTCGGAAGGTATTCATCTACTTACGATTACTCGTAAGATATTCTTGGAATTAGAATAAAAAAAATCCAAACCTTTATTTGCAAATAGGTACTGATTGTAAATAATCTCATGATACGGCTATGTAATCTTCAATTCATAGGGCTTTTGGCCTTTCCAAACGTTTTTATATTGTTATGTACAGCTTATGGTTATAGACGACCAATAAAAGACACAAAACTTGCATTAGCTCAGGTTCATTTATGAAAATTTTAGGAAATTAGATTATTTTGTAATAATATTTAAAATGACCGTACTAAGTTTTGCATTATAAATTAGGTTTTATTACTCTCTCATACATAAAAATAGATTAGAGTTTTGGAAATCAGTAATGCCACCAAGAAAAAGTTATGGAACAAATAAATTTCACTTTTAGTCAAAGCTCGTTTATCACAAAAAAGTCAACCCTCGAGACTTATCACACATGTTAACAGGAATTTGACACATTTTTGTGTGAAAAAAATACGAATGTGGGATAATTCTGTAGAAATACTCTGTCCATGAGGTCCAAAACATAATTATAATGAATTAACTTCGTTTGAAACCGTTGTTTCATTTGGTACATGAATAAATAAAAATAGATCGTATTAAAGTACGTTAAAAGTCATTTATTTCAAACTGATTTTTTTATATAAAACCCAATTAGGTACATTATAACAAGCAACAAGTACAACAGAAATTACTCTATACTCAAATTTTTTAAACAACGTTTTACGTTATGTATAATATTAAATTTTATCAAAAGTGTTATAATTTTTATATTATTAACCATTTTATATGAAAATTTTGTAGTTTATAGATTATTTTAACATTTTTTTTTAATTATAATAAAACAGAAAACATAAGTTCTATATTAAGCTGGAACTTAATTCATTAATATGCAAACATTTAGATTCGAGTGCTAGAAGTACAAAAATTACGTAAAAATAAATGCAAGAAAAGAACAAAAATAATTTATATTCCATAAAAAATATTTGACATAATATCTTATCTTCATTTTGATCGAATTGATCAAAACTGTCTTAATAACCTTACATCAACTACTAGGAAAAATAAACAAAATTAATGAATTATTGAAAAAAAATATCTGGTTCTATGTTAACACATATGCTTTGACAGGATTGAATTGGTTAGTAGAGAAAAGCGATTAAAGAGATGGTCGTATCATTAGGGAATGCCTCACCAAGTTCATATCAGCCCACTTGCTTTTGAGCCAACCAACCAGCTCATAGAACTTTTCCATTCGATTTCTAATAGACAATAAAAAAAATGATATTGTTGCTAAACTCTTGAAGCCTAGACATAGAAGGTGAGTAACACTATATAATAGAGTAGCGAAAAATTTTTGCAACATGGCATTTTATTTGAAAAAATAAATATGCAATTACCTACATATAATACATTGAAATTGTGTGTTTATTAATGGTATTATAATCTGCTTTTTTTTGGTGGGAGACCTATCAAAGTTCTGTCGGACTGAAATTTTATTTATACATTGCTGAAAGGCTTATAATTCCTTTTTTTTTGAAAATACTAAGGATGTACTCCATTACCAAGAAAATAAAACCAATATGATATAATTCTTCACACTGATGTATGAAAATATAGCTCCTTTGGCTACTTTAGAGGAAATAACCAAGAGTATTGCCAAATTCTATCCGCTCAACTGTTGGAACACTTTGTTGAATTGTTTGACTCCAACTTATATCCGATCAGCTTTATAACAAATCATCAGACTGTTCAAGAAATGCTTGATTCGATCACTCATCTTACTTCCTCTTAGAGTCTTGAATAATTATTTGGATTCCTTCTGGCAACGAGATGGTCGTCCGTGAAGCTAATGAAGCAACTTGATAATAAAATCAGTACATATTCACGAAAACCTAGGAACTGTCATCAAAGTATCAACGTTGAAGGGTGGAGTATAATTCTTTCAAAATTGCAGAAAATTCAAACCAACGCTTACAACAAATTGAAAGAATTTCGATGACACAATCAAATTAAATATCAGTCACACATATATAGTACGAAACTTATACCCAAACCTCAACGTGAGATGTATTGAATATACATTTATATTGGCCAAAACCAGAAAACACACCAAAAAGAAGCAAAAAAAAACAGTTAAAATGCCATATGCTATCGCATGCAATCAATGGCTAAAGTTTCAGCAAGAACAAGATTAACCGAAACAACAAAGAAAAGAAAACGTAAAAAAAAAGAAGAGATGGAAGACAAGTAAAAAGCAGAATAAGAATGTAAGAAACGAAAAACTAAAGCTGGATTTATAAACTCTGTTGTTCCCGTTGTTCGTTGCCTGCCGTCTTTTCCAAGTTGCTGGCGATTCGTTATTCACAGTTTTTCCCGAGTCAACTCATTCATATCGGTTCTTCGTTATTGGCGTTCTTGAAATTTCATTGGTCAAACGGTGACGTCATTTCATAATGCCGAAGTGCATCAATAAATAGTAGCTTATTTGAATGTAGCGCCTCTCTTGACTGACCGTAAAAACAGTAGTGTCAGTTTTGAGTTTAAAATGATTTGTAGAAATCAAGTCCCGTGGGACTAACTTCAGTTTTCATTGGTGTAACTGCGAATCACGAATAACAAGATATAAAATTTGGTTATTTGAGAGCAACGACGAACAAGGTGGAAACGACGAACAACACAACAACGGTTTATAAACGCATGTATGTGATATCAATGTTTTATTTTCGAGCAGCGGGAATCCCGAACAACGAATAACGAACAACAGAGTTTATAAATCCACTTTAAGAGTAATAATAGGAAAAATCACGACTCCAATTTTCGAAAAGGTCACTACGTAGTGGTCACTTATGAAGAAGTAATCAAAAACATCATCAATGATTCAGAAGAGTACCTATATGAAGTAAAGATTTTAGATGAAATATCTAATGAAATTTGGAAGTGGCCAAACTCAACGGACAAAATACTGTATAAAAGAGTTTGGGTCTGGCGGTAAAATTTGGATGTTGAGGCTGGCCGTTTTTGAACTAATATTACTGTAATAATTTAACACATGGATAAACGAATGGTCAATAAAAATCCACTTGAGTATTAGCACCACATATAACAAATGAATAAAGCATTATTCAATCAAGAGGAAGACTAGCGACGCACATCACTGTTCACTATGTTTACTTCACAATATGCTATTTACTTCACCATATTACGTTATTGTATAGAGCTGTTTGAGAATTCGAAATATTACTATGGAAGTTCTTATGAGGCTGGGGTCAAAAGCTGGAGTGAATACTAATGGTTTTACTTGGACGTAGATCGTTAAAAAAAACTACGTCCAATGTTTTCAACGTGTATGCGTTTCAAATACTGGATCACCAAAGTACAGTACTTTTTCAATAATTAGTTTGTTATTAATATACATTGGAAAAGATGAAAAAATAATTATAAATTGCTACTTCAAGCATAATTAAGGTGCTTTTCTTGCATTTACTCATCACATTCAACAAAAGAATTATGTACGCGTACCTAAAATTTCAAATATTCATTTGTGAATTTGGTCTATGTACATTTTATAGATATAAATTTAGCAATTCGTGAGTTCTTATCAAAGTATAGTAATTATATACCTTAAATAGAATGGAAATCTACTTTTCAAAAGATTTCATTCAAAAATTAAGCTATTTTTTGAAATCACCAGATGAGAAAATATAAAACGCTTAAATCTATTCCGATCGTTAGATAAACTGTCAGAGGACTGAGAATGTTATGTTCAGGTAACGAAATTGCACAAATATGTTTTTATAATTCGGGTATAAAAGAGACTTAATTATAACATTGTTTACAGTGTCACAATGAAGCTCTTTGAACATTGTTATAATAATTTTTGGTGTACAGTTGGTTATTGTATTTAGTTATATTTTTATTTGACATTTGACTTTAACCTTGATACAAATCTATATATATAAAAATGAATTGCTGTTCGTTAGTCTCACTAAAACTCGAGAACGGTTGAACGGATTCATCTTATCTTAGTCTTGAAATGTTCGTGGAGGTCTAGGGAAGGTTTAAAAGGCGAGAAAAAATCGAATAATTTCCGGGAAAACCCTAAAAACAGCCCTTCTCTATTTCCCATACAAACATATATATAAAAATGAATTGCTGTTCGTTAGTCTCACTAAAACTATCTTATCTTAGTCTTGAAATGTTCGTAGAGGTCTAGGGAAGGTTTAAAAGGCTAGAAAAAATCAAATAATTTCCGGGAAAACCCTAAAAACAGCCCTTTTCTATTTCCCATACAATCTATCTATCTATCTTTATATATAAAAATGAATTGCTGTTCGTTAGTCTCACTAAAACTCGAGAACGGCTGAACGGATTTATCTTATCTTAGTCTTGAAATGTTCGTGGAGGTCTAGGGAAGGTTTAAAAAGCGAAAAAAAACCGAGTAATTTCCGGGAAAATCCTAAAAACAGTCCTTTTCTTTTTCCCATACAAACATATATATAAAAATGAATTGCTGTTCGTTAGTCTCACTAAAACTATCTTATCTTAGTCTTGAAATGTTCGTGGAGGTCTGGTTAATCTACTGTATTATGTTGTGCTGGAGGCAAAGTAAAATTACCACAATTGGTCCCACCACCAGATCCTTTTTACGCTCTTTAGTTTCTGGGATTGGAAATGATTCTAAGCACTTCTTGGCCAACATTCAGAAATATAACAACTGTTTCCAGATGACATCATTTGGAGCGACATATATTATACAGGACAATTTCATGCCCACTTTCAAGGTATTATACCAGAATATTTTTTTATAATATTCAAGTTTGTACTAGAATATATATACAGCGTGTAACGGAAGGGGGTATCAACCCTGAAGGAGGTGAATGTGCTCATGCAACTCAACAACTTTCCCCAAAGAACATAGGTCGAAATATGAAAAAAAAATTTGGCCCCCCCATAGTAAATCAATTAGCTGGTAGTCAGTTTTGTAAGGAATGGCCAATTTTTTTTTATAATTGGACCTATGTTCTTTGGGTTGTTGAGTTTCATGAGCACATTCACCTCCGCAAAAGTTCAATAACCATAATTGGCTGGGTGAACGAGCAATATTGGCAGCGAAAAATAAAGATGTCGAGGATCTCAATGCGACCATTCAGAATTTTCTTCCAGGACAGTTAGTTTCCTTCAAATCAGTCGACACCGTTATGAACCAGGATGACGTAGTCAACTATCCCACGGAGTTTTTGAATTCACTGGAATTGCCTGGATTACCACCTCACAATTTGCAGTTAAAAGTAGGATCAGTTGACATCATGCTGCGTAACATTAATCAATCTCGACTATGCAATGGAACAAGATTGGCTGTGAAAAAGCGGATGAATAACGTCATTGAGGCAACAATCATAAAAGGAAAATACAAAGGAGAGAATGTCTTGATCCCGCGAATACCGATGATTCCAACGGATTTACCATTCGATTTTAAACGCTTACAATTTCCAGTACGTCTGGCCTTTGCGATGACAATAAATAAATCGCAAGGACAGTCTTTAAAAGTTTGCGGAATCAACTTGGAGTTTCCCTGTTTCGCGCATGGACAATTATACGTCGCTTGTTCGCGCGTCGGAAAACCGTCTTCTTTGTTTATTTACGCACCACAAAACAAAACAAAAAATATAGTTTATGAGAAAGCTTTGAATTGATTAACAAACTGTATCATAACAGTGTGTGTCTGTTAATAAAAATTTAAACCTTATAAATATCGTAAGTATTTCAGTAAGCAACATGATGTGTCGAAAATAATAATAAAACTTCATGCTTCATTAAAAAAATGCTTTTTTATTCCATACGTTTTGTTTGTTTTGAAATTAATTTATACAAAAGTTTAGGTCTTTTATTTATCGATTGAGGTAGTACGAAGTCTGCCGGGTCAGCTAGTTATAAATAAAACGGTCTAGCGTTGTTCCAGCTAGCAAATTATTATATCAAATGTACTTATAAGCAAATTAGAATGATTTTTATATTAAACATATTAATGAATAAAGTACACTAACGTTTATTTATCAATGATATTTGTCAACCGGTTGTACAACTGGAATAGAATGGTTTTATTGGAATATTTTAAAACGATTTCACTTCTTGGTTTATCATATCTTTTGAAAAGTAGACCAATATTATTGTTTTAATATTATGTACAATACAGTCTGTTTATGTATATACATGCTTTTCACCAATCATACGCTCAGAATTCATCATAATTTAATAATAATTTAAACGAGAACATCACAAGAACATAATATACCTTTTATTAAAATCTTATGTCCTTTTATTAGTTTTTGTAACTAAATTTAGCATCACTTGAGGTCATCTTGTAAAAGAGGAACGAATATGAAATTTCTTTAACATTTTTGTCAAACCAGCTATCTCAGACTCATTGTAATCATTACGTTAACCAGAGAAAAAATTGCACAACCAACATTGCTTTCTATCTTTCTTTTACCCAACATTTTTGATTGCAGCCTCCCACTAACTTCGAAGTATAGTAACGGCGGGAAAATATTGTGAAATTTTGCAAAAATCTCATTTTCTCTATAGTACATTAACATAATATCGTTCCTAAGAAATTGTCTGATAGCGCTGAGTTTGTGCAAAAATGACATTCGCACATTAAATATTTGTAACAAAATACAAAAATTATCACAGTAATATGGCGAAATTTTCAAATTAATTATAAACTAATATTAAGAGCAGTTCGTAAGAATAAATTGACATAGAGTACATTAATAAAGTTACATTGGCAAATAGGAAATCAGTCATTTTTTCAACGAATGATGATGCATGAATGAATTAAATTATCTTCACCAGGATCAAAATAAGTTTTAAATATTATTAAATATTAACTGGATTGTAGGCAAAATGATGGCTACTCAAAATAACACTATAGGGGAGGGCGGGGCAAGATTTAGACGGGAAGATGGGAACCCACCGAAACTGACGAACCAGGTAGTGACGTCTGTGCGCAAATAGCTGAAACTAGTATCTAGTGACTCACAATGTACCTCTCTGTAACGAAAATTTCTGTAACAGTAAACGTTCTAGATTTTAAGATTTTAGTTGGAAGTTAGATTTTAACAAATTCGCATGTCTGTTAAATAAATATGTTACGTTTGTGCATCTGCTGAGAGTTTTATGTAAGTATTTATACAAATGTATTTTACTGGGTTTGATGCCCAGATAGCACAAGATATCCATGGGATGTCTTCGATTTGGAAGATATATATCCAAATATTATAGGGTTGTTCTGGGGATATCTAGAATATCTGTGGGTACACCTAAATCGAATATTCAATGTAAGTCCAGTTGGAATATCCTCAGTGAAATATATTGATCTGATCTTCGTTGAGATTTTTGTTCAGTTGATTTTGTCAATGTCAAGTTGTTAAAAGTCGAATAAAGCCTATTTCAATTCAGGTTTATTTACTACAATTTATTCGATTTTTTTTTATTCTACATCAGATGGATAAACTACTCAGAACAGAAAGGTTAGAAGTTGAACCAAGCTCTAGTACTACCGCTCGACAGTGGACACATTGGATTCGGTCATTCGAGAATTTTATTGAAGCTGTCAATGTCACAGAAAGCAATAAGGAACTGAATATCCTAATTAACTATGTCAGTCCCACTATTTATGGATTTATCAGTGAATGTGCAACCTATGATGAAGCACTCGCAATCTTCAAAAAGATCTATGTCAAACCACGCAATGAAATTTTTGCTCGATACTCCCTTGCAATAAGGCGTCAACAAGTTAGTGTGTCTATTGACCAATACTTACAAGATCTGAAAAAGCGGGATTTTTCCATTCAACTCAAATAAATTCACAGATATTGATTTTGCACCATCCGAAACTACAAACAGGCCCCATCAAACAGTTGGAGATGTTGATATTTTTGAGTCTGGAATACCTAATCAACCAACGATAGAATTACCTGCAGCAACAAAAAATATTGATGAAAATTTTGATCCTGAAGCACACAAGAGTCTGATAATTTGCCACATCAATCCGTGAAAACACCACCTTTAACTCCCAATGTTATCCATACAACAGAAGCCTCAACAGAAAAGCGGCTACCACTAACACCGTCAGTTTTGGAAAACTCATTAAATTTTGGTGCATCATCATCCACTGCATTTCAGATATCCTCGCCAAAGGATCTTGTTCCCATTCCACACATTGAAAACGAACAACAGCCGACAAAACGAAGAGTTTGGAAGAAAGGATAATGTACTGTTATAACAGAGTCACCGTACAAGAAGGAATTAGAGGAAGAATTGAAGCATAAAGAAGAGGAGCAATAAAAACGAGATATAAGAAAAATGAAAACAATAATTGAAGCGAAGAAAAGACGGTAGTTGAAAGAAATAGTTCCGGAAAAGGAAAATATTTGATAAAGAAACGGAAATCTGAAACTTCTCGGCAAATTGTTAAACGTCAGATTCACCTTAACAATAATCAACAGAAGAAAAACAAAACTATAGAGAGTGGCTCATCTGGGGAAGACCAAGGAAACGTGGATGATGACGCAGCATGTCTTTATTGCAACCATTTATATTCCCAGCATTAAGTGCAGACATTGGGCACACTGTTCCTGTGCTGGAGAGGAGGAAGATGATAACTAAGTACAACATGTTGTACTTTGTACAACAGAATAATTAAAATTCAATGAAAAATTATATTATTTTACAAAATCATGTATATCCCAACTTGCCCCACCTAGTTTCCTATCTTACCCCACCTGCGGGGTAAAAAATGTTTTTTACTATGTTATCGCTAAATTTAAATAATATTAAACTGTATGTAAGTAGTAAATAACACATCAGCCTATCCAGTTGTTCAAATTTAAAATCGCTAATGCAACAAACAACATATTTAGAAGCGATTAAAATTAGGGGGCCCATCTTGTCCCGCCCTCTCCTACATTTTGAAGAAACTTGAACAGGAGAAACAGTTTCCTCTTAAAACATTATATTTGAAAAATAGGAAAAGTATAAGGAAGCACTACAAGTTATAATAAAAGTAGGATGAAATGCCTAAAATTTTACAATTTTCCATGTGAACATATAAATATTCAAATAATACTTGTTTTTTGAATTGTTTTATGAGAGGCGTAATACTGAAACCATAAACGTAATATATAACCGGAAATGTAGCATTCAATCTTTTATGAAAAA
The DNA here is from genome assembly GCA_963921935.1 of Galeruca laticollis. Taxonomy (NCBI): domain Eukaryota; kingdom Metazoa; phylum Arthropoda; class Insecta; order Coleoptera; family Chrysomelidae; genus Galeruca; species Galeruca laticollis. The sequence goes on along the minus strand of OY998176.1, from coordinate 13,330,457 downwards.
TGTTCAACATATAATATACAAAAAGTACATAGTCGTTTATTTCAGTTCTAAGTTTTCTTTTGCATCTAACAATATAGAATTACCATGTGAAATATTTTTATTGCATCTGCCATAAAGTGTGACAATTTAAAAACTTACAATGGGCTATATCTCACGAACGAAAGATGATATCAAAAAATGCTCAAAACCGTTTCTAGGATAGGAAGGGGGAACTAAAATGACATACAAAAGAACTCGCCCTAGGCCCCACCTACCCCAACTGAAAAAGTTAAATGGCTGACCCCTACTTGTGATACATCATTGAAAAGCCTACAAAAAATGTTATCCAACGGTATAAATAATAATGGTACAGGGTGTATCAATAATTACCAAATTATTATCTAACTATTTTAAAAACAAACGTAGGAACCCTACTTGTGATATAATGTTCAAAATCTTTAAAGGCCAATAAAACCTTATTTTCAATGACAAGTGTCCGAAGGAATTTTTGTTGTTGAATAAAAACTTTAATTTGTCGTCTTTGCAAAAACAAGTTGTAAACATCTTGTAACGATGTTACTTTTTAATGTTTTCATTTCCAGCTACCAAGCAGTATACATTTCATTTTATTTAATAATTAAATCGCCTCTCTTTCGAAATTTACCTATGAATATTTATTTTTATATAAATGTACTGCTTTTGAGACATCCGGTATATCCTTTTGTTAAGTTCACTTAAACCAGTCTACTAATGTGCGCGCATTTTCAAAATTTGAGGGAGGAGGCTTCGTAAGTGGGGTAGGAGAATTTAATAAAAGGACGTAGCATCCAGGTAAACGGGGCTTTTTCTTTCTTTTCCTGCTTGCAAATTACATTGTGTTTACACCGAATACTGTGACTGGTTTTTGTGAACCAGGTAAGTGGATATAAAATTGTTCTGTGAATAGCTATTATCATCCAACACTTAGCCGCTTTTATTTTTAACGTTTGAATTCATAGTATTTGTGTACAATTCCGAAGTTAGAACATATAGAGTCAATTTTATCTGAATATTTAATCCCGTCCAATAGGCCGTTGTACTGTTAAGAAAATTTAGTTCGTTTGCACTTGCTTAGAAAAATATCGTCTGGATTCGCTGCTGAGCAGGGATCAATTCGAGAGGCCTCTAAGGCAGATTTGATTTAAGAGATACGAAATAATCTCGAGAGTATTCGCTGCTGAGCAGGGATACGAAGGAGAGGTTTTCGGATTCTACTGTCAATCTATTTTAACTGAAAAGTTTAGCTCGTACAATAGGCTGTTGTTGTTTTGCCAGTAAAACTTTAGTTAGAACATTTAAAGTCTAGTTTATCTGAGTATTTAATCCCGCTGAATAGGCCGTCGTACTGTTAAGAAAATTTAGTTCGTTTGCACTTGCTTAGAAAAATCTCGTCTGGATTCGCTGCTGAGCAGGGATCAATTCGAGAGGCCTCTAAGGCAGATTTGATTTAAGGGATACGAAATAATCTCAAAAGTATTCGCTGCCGAGCAGGGATACCTAAGAGAGGTTTTCGCATTCTGCTGGTAGTTTTCTTTATCTGGAGTATTTGATTTCGTACGATAGGCCATTGTGTTGATCAGTAAAACCTAGTTTAGTTGAATCTAGTGAAATCGCTAAGAAATTCCGGTGGCTATTGAGATTAAACCGGCAGCCGAGACTAGTTAATTGATTATTTTCTTCCGCTTTATTTAAAAAGTACACAAATATTAGGAACCGATATAGTACGCTCTGTTAGTGCAACCATAACGCTTTCTCTGTGCATTTTGACATATTATCACTAGGAACTTTGTATTGTTTTCACCTGCTACGTACTAGTAGAATTCTGCACGTTATTTTCCGCCTCCGTTGTAAAATAGCTAGAATATTTATTGCTTGGTGTCAGTCCGCTTTTGGTTTGATTAATAACGTAGATATTTAGTAGTAGATTTTGATATTTTTGTAATTTCTCATTTATGTAAAATTCAATTTTATTTGTGGAATTAACATTAATAATTTCTCCAGTAGCGAGTAGTTTCATTTGTTTGATAGTGGTAAGCAATTAAAGCCTGTTTTCACACTACGTATCCGGAAAGGTCCATAACAACAGACCTCTGGAATTACTGAACCTCCATCTGTGGCTACTTTGGTAACTCTCGACGCCGTATTTTCGAGAGTTTGGTGGAGTAAACCACCCCAAAAACTCTGGCGCCCGAGGAAATCTAGGAAGTACCGAATCCGTGGGTGTCATAGTGACGTCCGTGATTCTTTTAAGGAAAGAAAGCACGTTACAATCTGTTTTTTGGTTTTTGTCGCAGTCAATAATTTTTTGTTTATTTGAGACATTTAAATGTAATCATTGTGTACAATCAGTACTGTCATTCGCTGTAGTTGTGACGATGGTTTACAATATACCTGAACGTGTGGAGATCATTTTCATATTTGGCTCCCAGAACCAGTGTTATTTACGAACAGCTCAAATATTTAATGAGAGGCATCCGGACAAACATGTAAGTCACGTGTACATCCGCGATTTAGTTGAAAAATTTATAGAAACGGGATCAGTGCAAAATAAAAAAAAAGGATGCCCCAAGACTACTGAATGAAGCAAGCCAAGTTGAGGCAATTTGCAATAGAGCCTACTGTATCAACACGTCAGGTATCTACAATGACAGGACTATCACGTGAGTCGGTCAGGAAGTTGTTGAAATTACATAAGTTTTACCCGTACAAAACGCGAATTCTTCAAGAACTATTCGATGATGACCCAGACCGACGAATTGAGTTTTGTGAACTAATGACTGAGAGAATTCGCGTTGAACCTAGATTATTGAAAAATATTTATTTCAGTGATGAATGGCAATGTGAATAAACAAAACTGTCGGTACTGGAGTGATACGAACCCGCATCGATTTAGAGAAGGTCGCACTCAATACCCTGAAAAACTTAATGTCTGGGCAGAGATATTAGGGGATGCTTTAATTGGCCCCTTGTTTATACCAGGCAATTTGAATGGCGACATTTATCTGGATATGCTGTAAAACACCATGCAACCTTTAATTGTGCATGAATTAGAGAATCAACGGAATGACCAAGGCAATCTAGCTCTAGAAGAAGATTTGCTGCACTACCAACAAGATGGAGCACCTCCTCACTATGCAGCTGCAGTTAGGCACTGGTTGGATACTAATTATCCGAACAAATGGATTGGAAGGAGAGGTTCTATTGAGTGGCCATCGAGGTCACCAGACTTAGCGCCACCTGATTTTTCATAGGGTTACCTCAGGTCAGTTGTGTATAAAACTCAACCTGCGTCACTTGGGGACTTGCGGGAAAAAATTACTCAAGCATGTCGCGCTATTACTAGAACAACATTTGTCAAAGTTCGTGCAGAATTTGAAAATAGGCTGTACTATTGTTTACAAAACAACGGAACCCACTTTGAATATATACTTCATTGACATTTTTAACAAATTTGTAATTCAACATAAACTTCATTAAATTTTCCTTTCAAGGCAAGGTCTTGTAATATTTATTCACACTGTACCATTATTATTCATACCGTTGGATAGCATTTTTTGTAGGCTTTTCAATGATGTATCACAAGTTGGGGTCTGCCACTTAAACTTTTTCAGTTGGGGTAGGTTGGGCCTAGGGGGTTGATGGGGGCGAGTTCTTTTTAATGTCATTTTAGTCCCCCCTTCCTATCCTAGAAACGATTTTGAGCATTTTTCGATATCATCTTTCGTTCGTGAGATATAGCCCATTGTAAGTTTTTAAATTGTCACACTGTATAATCCAAATATGGAAAGAACGATTCAAATAATAGTTTTCATTTTAATGTTCTCACTATTTCCTAATTATTACTACAATCGAGTCGGATTCGCTAAAGATATAACCAATAACTTTGGAGAAATATATGTTATAACAAATTCGGTTAAAAAAATGCTTGCAAATATTTCAAAGCGTTGAATTGTGCCTAAGTTGGTGTTCAGACATACGGAAGTAGTTTTTCTGGCAGTTAGAACGAAATGGCACACAGGTGTAGTCGTCAAAGCCGGCCCTGTCTGATTTAACGTTATCGAAAGTTCAAATGTTGGCGAAGGTCAGAAAGACGTTATTTTATTGTTTTTATCGGAGCACTTCTAAAAGGTAGAGCGAAGGTATTGGCAGTTTTTGCCGATTTAAGGCCCCAACCGAAAAGACGTCGTGGACCAACTATATAAAACAGTTTGAAGCAGCCGCTAGAGTGAATAATTGGTCCGATAAGGAGAAGGCAGTGAACTTAACTATGGCGTTTGGGGAGATGCCTTAGATGTAGGGGAGAGTTGGACAAAACCGGGTAGGTTGATAAAACTGGGTACCCCTTAATTCATCTAACCGCTGCCATCTATCAGACAATAATAAAATTAGTGTCCCTAAACCGCCAACAGTCGCGTGTATCCATTTCTACATAATTTGAGTAACCTGTGCCGGAGCAGTAAGACCTCGCCTGTTTTTTGGGGTAGCAAACTCGATTTTCATGGTAAGTTTATAGTTTTTTTTCCTCTTGTAACAAGCCGATCGCCTGTTACGATTTCTATCGGCCTATGGTATTTTAATTTCGTCGTACTAATGTTTCGAAATTGAAAAACTTGTTTCTTTAAAAAAATTCGTGTATTTAAACGATATCGTACATTGGAAAAGTCTCTTCCTATCAGTAAAATTCATGAGTTAGTACCTACATCGTTGTGGTTTCACATATTTGCTGGTGAGTTAGATTTTTAAAATATTTTTCCCGATGTTTTTACTGTTTGATTTAAAATTATAATATCGGCTGGCGTTTGATGAATTTTGTATGTTTAATTCTTTTTTATTGTAAAAAAGAAACATTTTATATTCTTTTTGAAGCAAATTTTTAATAATATCTTTTCATTATTTTTTTTAGCTTTTTTATAATTCCGCATTTTCTGCTTATTTAGGGAACAAAGCGAATATGATAGAACAGACTTCTGTTAGTTTTATTGTAAAAACTAGATTCAGTTTTTTATGTGTTGAAGCATAAGCTTCCTATCTGTTCTATTTATTCCTTCCTTCCCAGAATTTTTCCTTCATTTTTACTCTATTTTCTTTCCTCAGCTCTGCAGCCCCTGGGTAGGCCCTATGAAAACACCACCCATAGAAGACAACAGAAAACCGGCCGGGATGGATTGAAGACCATATCTCCATCGACTAGGACCTAGCTGAGAGCTGAATAATTCCAGAACCTCTCCAAAGATAAGTCCTTTGTCTCATATTCAATTCATGGAAATCTAGAATTGGAGATTTTTATTGTATAACGACGTTCGTATTCGTCTTGTATTTTGGATATGCAGTTAATGTGAATTATCTATTGAGTTATTAATAAATATAATTTGCTGAACATTTGATATTTGATTTTCAGCAAATTATATTAACTTGGACCATCGCGTTAGAATATTTTTAGTATTTCGTTTGTTAAAGTAAATATAAGGTTTTCCAGCTTTTAACCTTTTTAGTATTTTTTTTAATTTAAGTATCGCTTAAAAAGCTGGTGGCGTCCAATTTAATATCGATTGTTCACCCCATCCCAGTGATTGCTATAAAGATACATTAACTGGAGCCGAATACCACAACCTGAGGAAGAGTCTCAAGCCGGGGGAGAACATATGTTACACTCTACTGAATAACTAATGACCATTTCAAAATTTAATACATGTAACCTAATATATTACCTTTAATTTGGCCAAAAATTTTGAATATTTCATAAACTAAAAATTTAAATAATATTTAATGTCTTGTTTACGAGTTGGACAAAACCGGGTATTCCGAAAATCGACAAAACCGGGTACCCGATTTTATCAGACCTTTTGTTACTTCCAGTTTCTACAGCTATACTTTTGCTTTTAGTTAACTACAACATATCGCATTATAAGAAAAACTACATGCAGTTATGGGATCAAGAAAGCATGCAAAATGCAATAGTTGAAGTGCTAGAACATAGGATGGGATACAAAAGAGCCTCTCAAAGTTTTAATGTTCCTCAATCCACTTTAGAAGATCGTGTGAAAAAAGTAAGAAATGGTAACTCTGTTGAAGAAGCTAGTAAGAAAGGTAGAAATTACCTTTAATTTATTTCTGTTTTCTTATTAAAAATAAAAATAATTTTAGGTCTGGGTCGGTACAAGCCTGTGTTTAGCGCTGCCCGAGAGGATGAGCTAGCTTCGCATATCTTACAAATGAAAAGCAGACTATTCGGATTTACTTTATCTGAACTGAGAATTCTTGCTTACGAACTAGCCGTGCAGAATAACATCAACCACAATTTTAATACAGAAAAGAAAATGGCTGGTAAATGTTGGCTTTATTCGTTTTTGTCACGGCATCCAAATCTTCGATTAAGGACTCCAGAAGCTACTTCAATTGGACGAGCTATAGAATTTAACCGAGCAGCAGTAGGGAAGTTTTTCACTCTGTTAACACAAGTTTATAACCAACACAAGTTTCCTCCTGAGCACATATGGAATGTTGATGAAACGGGAATTACAACTGTCCCCAACAAGCAATCTAAAGTTATTTCTATGAGAGGAAAACAACAAATTGGTGCTCTGGTTTCCGCTGAAAGAGGAACCTTGGTTACCGCCGAAATCTGTATGAGCGCAAGTGGTTCCTATATGCCTACAATGTTGATTTTTCCTAGATAGCTTCCAAATGCGCAGCTTCTAGACCACGCTCCTCCTGGAACATTTGCTGAGTTCCACCCAAGTGGATGAATCCAATCAGATATTTTTATTAAGTGGTTTAAAAAGTTCATCGAGTTTACTCACCCGACACCAGTAAATCCTGTTCTATTGCTTCTTGATAGACACGTGACCCATACAAAAAGCCTGGAGTTGATAAATCTGGCCGGAGAAAATCACGTAATTATCATATGCTTTCCACCACATACTACGCAGCGGTTACAACCACATGACGTGTCATTTATGGCTCCATTGAACACATATTATGGAGAAGAAGTAATAAAATGGATGCGCCAGCATCCTGGAAGACGTGTTACAATTTACGAAGTGGGAGAACTCTTTGGTGAGGCTTTTGTTAAATCCGCAGTCATGCAAACTACAATAAATGGTTTCAGGAAGTCTGGAATTTATCCGCTTAATCCAGAAGTTTTTCCTGAGTGGATGTTTGCTCCCTCAGAAACTACAGAGCGAGAACTAAATATACAAGAAGATGAATCTACGACACCCAATTTGAACAAGGATTTAGGCAAAGAACTCGATAAAGATTCTACTTCAACTACAAAGCTGACAGCTACACAATTATTAGCTCCGTTACCTCCACCTATCGATTCTCCCCAACCAAGCTGTAGCCGCATCGATTCTCCCCAACCAAGCTGTAGCCGTATCGATTCTCCCCATCCAAGCTGTAGCTCCTTAAACTCTCACACTGCAAATCATACTAACATATCTTCATCTTCTAAACAAGCCACCACTAAATCTGATAGTTTACAAGCAACATTACCAAAACCAATATGTCTCTCCAAAAGAGGTTTTTCCGATCCCTAAGGCAACCAGGAAGCCATCCAACGATAACAGGAGAAGAGGAAAGGCTGCTATAATAACATCATCTCCTTATAAGTCTGAGTTAGACGCAAATTTTAAAAAATCTCCAGTCGTGAAAAAATTGAAGCTAAATGAACCGGACAAAAAAGGATAAAATGTGGTAAAAAAGGTTGCACCAAAAACAAAATTGGTTCCGAAATTAAAGATTGCAGATTCTGATAGTTCGGAGGAAGATAATAATGACGATGCGTGTCTGTATTGCAATGAATTATATTCAAACGCTAAGGCAAAGGAAGGCTGGATAAAATGTGTGTCTTGCAACAAATGGGATCATGAAGCCTGTAGTGCCTATGATAATGTAGATGAAGTTTTTATTTGCGACTTCTGTTCATAGATTTTCGATTTTTGTTCACATATTTTCAATAAATATTTTATTTTCTGCCTATCAGTCTTTTTACATAGTAATTAAGTTACTACCCGGTTTTATCATACCGGTTGGACAAAACCGAGTATTTTGCAATATTTTCTTAAAAATAAAAAATTTAAGAATATTTATAAAAATTGACATTGGTATATCAACCTTAAGTCATTTGAGAATATTTCTATCTGTAGCAAACGTTTGCTACTCTAACATAGCAGAAGAAGTAGTCAGTTTTTGTACTGATGCCCGGTTTTGTCCAACTCTCCCCAACTTCAGATAATACCCTTTGAATAAATGGATGACTTCGGGCAGCTGAAGAAGAGGTTGGACATGCGATATGGTCACGAACAACATCTATAGTACTTGTACAAATCCCAGCTGAAGAACCGAAGGCATAAACGTTAAGAGACCCTCCAAGAGTATGAAGTGGATATTGTCCGACTAGTACGATTTGCTTATCCAACAGCACCAGAAAACATGATGGAATGTTTGAGGTTTTTGAGGGCTTACGTGACCATGATATGCAGAGGACCCTTCGTTTAGCCCATCTGAAAACTTTGGTCGATGCATTGACTGCTGCTCTTGAATATGAAGCAGCTACGAAGGCACCCGGATATAACAAAGTTAGGTCCATCCAAGAAGAAGGGGACGAAGACAAACTTGACCATATCGTTAGCTTGATAAAAAGTATGGTAGACAAGAAGCTGAAGAAGATTAGATCCTTGAATTGTGGCGAGCTAGGATGGGTACGCAATTCGTGTAAGCGCCCCAGGAGTCCTGCAAACTAAGACCCCCAGTCACAGCCAGAAACTAGAATGGGTCGGCTACGAGGGGGCAACACCGACCCAAGATTGTTCCAAAGACCCTCTCATACTGATATCATCTCACAGAGGTCGCGTAGACAGTGTATATGTGGATGGCCAAGTGAATGGCAAGAAATATACTCTGCTGGTAGACGCTGGAGCAACAAGAACCATTATATGGCCAGAGATAATAAACTCCAAGAATAAGATTCTATCAACCAGACCTCGACTGCGGACCGCCACAGGTGAGAGTTCCAACGTTCACGGAGAGATATAGATACAATTGGGAATTGGTGCATAAAAGTTCACGCACATGGTAATTGTAGCAGACATCGAAAAAGACGTGGTTCTGGGATTGGATATAATGAATCTACATGGTTTCCACTTAAACTTTAGAAACAGAATCATTGATGTGGGTTCTGGAGAGATATTCCTGTATCCCTGTGAAGGCAGCTGTACAGGAAGATACCGTTCTACCTGACCGAAGAGAAACAATGATAGTAGCGTGGCTACAGGGAATGATGTAGGAAGGTACACCGGTTATGATGGAGCGATGGAACCACAACGAAGGCGTTGGCAGAGGAGTACTAATTAGAAAAGGACTAGTCAACTATTACCATATTACCATCAAAAACGAAACCAGGATTAGATCCTGCGTATCAGTGACGTCTATAGTTCATCAAACAATTCGAACAGACGTTATCAGTAAATGGTCAATGCTTGAATCGAGGTGGAAAACGGAAAATGAGAGATTTCTCTTGCAATATCGAGACCTATTCGTACCATGGAGATTAAAAAAACACTAGAGGAGCAAAAGGAGTACAGAGAAGAAATGAAACAACTGAGGGAAGAAAATGAAAAACTGATGAAAGAAAATGAAAAAATGAAAAAAATAATAACCAATAATAATAACAGATTGGAACGACTGGAAAGCGAAAAAAGAAAAAACAATAATCCAGAAGAACTACGAAATAAAATGGAGAAATTCCTAGAAAAAGAAATACAAATAAAGACAGCGGTAGTGAGCTCAGTAAAGTTAGGAGAAAAAACATGCTTAGTAAGACTGGCAAACCAAGAAGAGAAAAGGAAGGTGATGCTCAATAAACAAAAATTGAGATTTAAAAGTGAAGAGAGATTAATCATCCAGGATGACTTGTCGAAGAAGGATAGAGAAATTTAAAAAAAGATCAGAATGAAAACTATAGAAGAAAGGGATAAAGGAAAACGAGTGAAAATAGGGTTCAGAAAAATGTACATAGAAACAGAGGAATGGAGATGGAACACGGAGAAAGAGAAGTTGGAAAAAACAAAACAGAACATATCGACAAAAAACCAGTGGCGACAAGCATAAACTCAGAGGCAGAGGAAAATAAAGTAGACCAGGCAATGGAAATGGACAAGGAAATGCAAAAGATGAAGAATTGTAAACAAATAAAATGATTACAGAAAAGCAACAACTTAAGGTAAACTCCGGCGATAGACGAAAACAAAAAGAGAAACAATATGGAAGGAGAATAGGAACATGGAACGTGAGAAGTACATTTGAGGAGGGGGCCATAAAACACTTGATCAATGAAATGAGAAAATACAAATTAGATGTTTTAGCAATAGAAGAAACTAAACAAAAAGGGAAAGTAATTACAGAGATAGACGATTATATGTTCTTTAATAGTGGAGTAGATAATAGAATGCTGGGTACAGGGTTTATAGTAAGCAGTCAACTTAAAGCAAATATTATAGATTTTGAGAGAGTATCAGATAGACTATGTAGAATAAGAATGAAAGGAAAACACAGGAAAACGACATTAGTCAATGCGCATGCCCCTTCTGAGGACAAAGATGAAGACACGGAAGCAAAGTTCTATGAAGAACTGGAAAAAACAGTCAATAAAATACTGAAATTTGATGTTAAATGTGTAATAGGGGATATGAATGCAAAGGTCGGACAATAGTAAGAGTATATAAAAGTAACGGGAGGAGAAAGTAGACACGCACTCAGTAATGATAATGGCAAGCGACTCATAGAATTTGCTTTAGAAAATAAAATGAAAATCGTAAGTACGTCATTTGACCATAAGAACATCCACAAGGAAACCTGGTTATCACCAAATGGCAAAACAAAAAACCAAATAGATCACGTCTTAATAGAAATGAAGCACTTAAAAAGGGTAACAGATGTACGAAGTTATAGAGGAGCTGATGCGGATAGTGACCACTTTCAGTAATTACAAAACTGGATAAAGATAAGCCACTTAGAATTGAACAAGATAAAAAAAACGGAAAAAATACGATTTAGAAAAATTGAAGGACGAGACCAAAGTAAATCAGTTTCAACAAGAAATTAATAGAGAATTAAATTTAAGACCTTGCGTCGAGCAACTAGAAGAAGAATGGTCACAGATAGAAACTATAATGAGAGATGTAACAAATAGGATACTAGGGAGCCCCAAGGGAAGAAAAAAAGATAAGTGGTTTGATGAACAATGTAAACAGGCGTTGGAAAAAAGAAATAAAATCAGACTTAGACTATTAAAAGAAAACAGTGAAGAAAATAGGCTAAAGTATAAAAAAGCAAGGAAAGAAGTTAAACAAATATGCAGAAAGAACAAATAAAATTACTTTGAAAGGGAATTCATAAAAATTGAAGAAGCTTATAAAAATAAAGAAGTGAGAAATTTTTATCATGAAATAAGAGAAGGGAAAGGCCACGACCGGAAAGCACCTTATTTTTTGAAAAGCAAAGAGGGATATCTAATAAGGGATAGGGAAGGAAAAATAAATAGATTTGCACAGTATTTTGAGGAATTACTAAATGATGGTGGGGAAGAACTAGACGAAAATGATAATGAAATGGAGGAAGAAAATTGTGATGAGGAAGATCTAGCCATAACGGTCCCAAAAAAACTGGAGGTGACAGAATGATTAAAACATATGAAGAATGATAAACGTGCAGGAAAAAACAATATTCCAATAGAAATTTTAAAATATGGAGACGAACAATTAACGGAGAGAATATGGCAGTTGTTGAAACAAGTATGGCGAGAAGAAAAAATCCCTAAAAATTGGAACAAGGCATCAATAATTCTAATCCACAAAAAAGGTCCCAAGGAAGAATGCGATAACTACCGCGGAATAGCACTTTTAGATGTAACATACAAACTTCTGGCAAAAATACTTAAAAATCGATTAGACAAATACCACAATGAAAATGTAGGAGAATACCAAGGAGGTTTTAAAGCAGGTAGATCGACAATAGACCAAATTTTCATTATGAAACAACTTCAGGAGAATGCTTACGAACAAAATCTAAGTCTGCATATGCTATTTATCGATTACAGACAGGCCTATGATACTATTAAAAGAAAAAAATGTATGAGGCAATCAGAAAGTTAAAAATACCAGGTAAATTGAGAAGACTAGTGGAAATGACCATACGAAAAACCGAGAGCAAAGTAATTTTGGAGGGCAGTACTTCTAAAGAATTCAAGATAGACAAAGCTCTGAGGCAAGGAGAACCATTATCCACAACCCTCTTTAACCTAGTTCAGGAAATTATACTAAGAGAAATTGGTTAATTTACGGGAATAAACATCAGTGTCCAGCATATGCGGACGACATAGTACTTATGGCAAGATCCAGGAAAAAACTGCTAAGCGTATTTAAGCTACTAGAAGAGAAGGCAAGAGAATATGGTCTAGTGATCAACGAGAAAAAAACAAAATACATGGTAATAAAGGATAATGAAAAAAACCAATATTATTATAAATTGTAATGGAAACAAAAGCTACTAAATATAAAAAGTGGAACAAATCGAATATTTAGGAGTCACTATCACAAATAAAGGAGACGAAGAAAGGGAAATAGAAAAAAGGTTAACAAAAGGCAGTAAAGCAGCAGGAATGGTATCACAGATGTTTAACTCAAAAGACATATCACGAACAGCGAAAATAAGAATGTACCAAACAATAATAAGATCGTCAGTTACCTACGCTTGTGAAACCTGGACAATGAACAAAAAAGAGCAGAATAAACTAGAGATATGGGAACGTAAAATGCTCAGAAAGATTTATGGTGGAATAAAAGAAAATGGAATATACAGAAGAAGAACAAACAGAGAATTATCAGATTTGTATAATCACCCAAGTATAATCCATATAGTTAAAGCACAGAGAGCGATATGGTTAGGACATATAGGTAGAATGGCAGAAGGTAGATGGGTAAAACGAGTGTTGGAAGGGGGAGAAGGTGGTAAAAAGAGAAGAGGAAGACCAAAGAAGAAATGGTTGGAGGAGGTTGGGAGAGACCTGAAATCAGTGGGAGTGAGGGACTGGCAGAACGAGGCGAGGAATAGAAAAAAATGGAGAGAGAGAGAGTGAAAGATCTCGAAGCCGAGGGCCAGATAGGCCTGTAGTGCTGATATATATTCGTACTAAAAGAAGAGTAGACCGGTAGAACATCAGCCATCAAACACAAAATCGATACTAGTGATACCAAGTTAATTAAATAATCAGCTCGAAGACTACCACGAGCGAAGAGAGAGGAAGCTGAGAAAATATTTTGAGAGGTGGAAGAAGAGAAAGTAATAAAACCATCCACTAGCTCATGGGTGTGTCCAGTAGTACTCGTCAAGAAAAAGGTTGGAACTACTAGATGACGTGATGACGACAAACAGATATCCTCTGCTTCTACGCTAGACACTTTGGCCGGCAGCAAACTGTTTTCGACCTTGGACCTCAAGTATTGTTATTGGCAAGTAGAAATGGACCTAGAAGACAAAGAAAAAAACTGCATAGTTTCTAATGTTGATATTTTAAAAGGTATATGCAAAACTTGCAGCTGATCACAAGTTAGTCAAAACGGTTATGGACGCTGTACCTTTTGTAGTACTCCATGAAAATTTATTTCCGTCAAGAGATTTCTCCAATTTTGACGGAGATAAATTCTTGACAGATTCGGCTTCTATGGATTTAGAGTATATATGTTGTGTAAGTAATGTAAATAGAAAGGTCGAAATACTTACCAATACTATCATACAAACTTAAACAAATTCTCAAACATAAAAACAAACCTTTCAGCTTATGAACAATTAAAAATTATGTTGATTTTGTCATAAGAATTTTCTTTCCAAAGTTATTTGGTATAGCCAGATATATTTATCTTTTTATCATTTTGGCTGAAGGTCCTCATTTGCCCTTACCTAATCATTTATTGTTTCACCCTTCCTCTATATCTAAAGGTTTCTATTTATGATCCAGTTTTAACACGTTTAATCCATTTTTGTTTGATCTGTTCTCTGAATATTTCTGTCAGTTTTCTCCTTGATTTCAAATACGTTTCGAACAAGGTTTTACAATGTTGCTACCGAGATTGTAATTTGTTTCTACATTAAATGCTTGATTGTTCTACTGTTGTATCGTATCATAAGATAACGTTCTTTTTTCTCTTTTCTTGTTAGTATTAATAATTTTTTAACGTTCAGTCCTGATGAGTTTCCGATTTCATCACTTCACTCTTGAACTTGATTCACCAATTAGCTAAAATTTTGCGGAATGTCGAATTTTTTTGTGTGAAGAATAACTTATTTTACAAAAAGATATGTATAAATCCGTTTTTCCATTATAATTTGCGTTCATATAAAAATGAATAAGCTTTTAAGAGATTTTAGGCAATTCTTAGATTGGTAATTTACATTATTCATTAAGTTTAGAATTCTATACGCACTGGAAATCACTAACATCCTTAAATACTGGTTATACATTCGGAAGAAGATCAGTGGAAATGATGGAGATACTTAAGTCAACAAATTGACTACTATATAATTCTTATTTGATCCCAAAATTTCACTGAGTCAATATAAAATCGATCCTCACAAAATTATTTCTTCTTCAAATCCATTTCATCACAACAACAAAAAACTGCAATAATGAAATACATATGGAAGTAGGCTTATTTATTTAAACAATATACACTCCCAAGCCAAAAATTTAGGTCACTTTAAATAACTTGATAGATTGCAAAGAATTTTAAAAACTAAATGTATCAGCTTACATCTGCAAATTGTAAATTCGCCTACTGCATTTTCGTTACCTTTAATTATGGAATCAGACAAAATAATTTATTTTTTCTTGATTTATTCTTGAAAAACAGTAACTCTTCATTTCAAATGAAGTTCGAATATTGCTATTGGGAACTAAATGGAGTGATAAAACAACATTATTGAAAATTTGATAATGATAACGATAACTAATAACATGTATTACCCCCTCTTGCATTAATGACTGCTTGCATTCGACGAGGCATACTGTGATGATCTCAAAAAGACATTATCCGAAAATACATTATTAAATGTGTGTAAATAATAATTTCAATATGGTTAGCGGGCATTTGATCTATTAAGGTCAGGTAAACATAACAAAAGCACGTCCGCTGTAAACATATCACATTCACATGATCAGGAAGGTCAAGTGTACGGGTCACTGACTGATGAGTTGGAAAGACTTCCTATAAATAGGTTCGACAATTTCATTATGATTCATTAAAATTATTGTTTTGAATAGTACAAATGTATATTGTGTATCTGTGTTAGTAATTCTTAATTATATTTTATCCCGGTGAGTTTTAAACGATGTTATTTATTCAACCCCTAAAGAATGGTTACGAGGTAAATGTTTCTCAAAGACAAATGGTTTTATGGTTGAAGTAGTCTATACGAGGGGCACTCACTAAGTAACCACCACAATACTCCTTTGAATTAAATTAAGGAATACATTATGATCCATGTTATTACAATCCTAGTCAGGGAGAGTAAGGAAATAAAAATCAAAAGTTTCCCATAATTGATTTTTCATTTTCAAATGAAAATATATTGACCCAGCATCACTCTCCTAGATTGTCTGATAATTTCCGCTGGAGCTTGCGACGCAGCTTGCAAGCACAGCTCAGACCACCTAAAATTAAAGTGATTTATGTTCGTGTAATTTCTGGATGTGTTCTTACAAAAAATCGTGAAGATGAAAAGTGAAGCAAATCTTATGCTCTTGAAGGTGACGTGAACAGTTTTTTTTTTAAAATTCCGATCTTAAATTTTCCAAAAATTGAAAAAATTTACGAAAATTTTATTTTTGGTTGGTAATTATAAATAAAATATTAATATCGAGGTCAAAACATAGATGACAAACTTCTAAAAATTTACATTTTTTCAGATTTGGAAAATTCAAAATGGCGGCTGCGCAAATTGGAAACAATTTTTTTTTTCAATCGCGTCTAAATTTATGAACATTAGCGATATTGAGAAACGGTTTGTTGCAATCGACAGAGTGAAAGTTATATTTTTATAAATAACATAAACAAAATTTTTAAAATTTTTTTTACATAATGTTTTAGAGCATTTACCGAAAATAAAAATTTTTCCATCTAGTTTTTTCTCATTTTGGCGTTGAAAAATTTGTTTAAAATATGTTTTCACGTTATAAATATGTGTGTCTTTGAAAGACGAGTATTTAAAAAAATAGATTTTCGTAAATATCTCGACAACGAATCGATCAAATAAAAAAAACAAAAAACGATGTGTAGAGATTAAAAAGATCTTTAAAATGAGGTATAACTCGATGCCCCTTCCTTTTTAAGATTTTGAAGTTGGCAACTCCCCCTGGCGGGGGGTGAAAGGGGGCGCGTTGCCTTTATGATAAAAAGTTGTCCCCTTCGATATATTTGTTGACGTGTCCCAGGATTTTTTTTAAAATACACACATTTCGAGAAAATTAGGGTGGGAAGTCCTGAAATGAACACCCTGTACATACCCTTGTCCTTTTTGGAGAAATTTCGGTTTGTTAACACGATACACCCCCCGAAGTGTATACAAGTGACAATTTTATGATAGAATATTATTCAGGGCATCTCACAGATACGGAAAAGTTAGTTTTAATCTTTAAAACCGTTTATTTTTTAAATTATTTGCAATTTCTCAAATTATTTAACGTGACCTAAATTTGTTGATCGGCAGTGTATTATTTTTCTGTGCCATAAAGTCAATTAAATTGCTGAATTTGACGGATATTTAGTATCAAGTGGAATTTTGACTCTTGTTACGTCTTCATATTTTTCAATATTTCCTTAAATAATTTTTCTTATATGTCTTCTACTTTGATTTTACATTATCAAGAACTATCAAAAACCATGTCTAGATGGAATTCTCTGATATATACACTAAAATAGTTGAATTTGTAATTCCAACGTTGTTTATAAAATGTCATATTATGAACCTATTTAAAGTGACAAATAATGTTCATAAAATTCTCAAATAATATCAAACAATATACAATTTTGAAATTGAAATATGGATTTGAAAAAGCCTTTACATTAGCCAACTTACTGTATATACAAACCCTAGAAAAATATTTTACTTTCTAACACGGGATCAGTTTCTATGAGGAACTTTATTGAAAATGCATATCATGAAAATGTGTCGGATATTTTAAATCGCCTTGGAAAAGATCGTTTATTATTCCCTTTTAACTAATTAGTAGTGAATTTGAGATTATAAGTCCAATTTAAATTAATATTTTGTTGATACAACATAGTTTGACATTTTCATTGATATCAGTACCATGAAGACTGCGAATTGGGCAGACAAATATCACACAAGGCATCTAATGACTTCAGAATATCCTCCTTTATGTTATTATTGCAACACCAGTAATACTCAGAAAAAAGAATACAATTAGGACTTTTGAAAACCCAACCATAAATTTGATTTGGTGGTGGCTCTGTTATGATTTGGGCAGGCCCAACAAAGACTTTGAACAGTTTCACTGGATCTGATTTTAAACTAATTGATTTTCCAACATGGATGATGCAGCTAATGTTAGTGGATTTGTCTGATATATCAAATTTGCAGTATCAAGAAGAACTCTCAGAAATGCAAAATTATGAGCCAGTAAAAATTTATCTAGCGTTATATATAAAAGGAGCGGTGGTATGGCTTTGTGAGGAAATAGAAATAAAATACCCAAATTCAACCAAATGTGCAAGAAAAATATTGTTACCGTTTCCATCTTCATATTTACCTGATTGTGGATTTAGTTCTGTAAATGATTTACTGGTGAAAAAAAGAAATCGGCTGGGTGTAACACAACGGAGGATTTGAATCTAAAGTTAACCAAATTGGAACCAAACAAAATCTCTGTGCAGCAAGCATCAACCGCAAGGATATCACAAAAGTACAATAATCAATTAATATAGAAAAATCTTCGAATTTGAATTTCAGTTTTTCATTATATGCTTTGAAAACTCATTTACTGTGTTTCGTTAACAATTTCGTAGTGAGTTATTCCTAAAACATTTTTTAAGTGAACAATTCGCCAACACCTAAAGTGGATAAAAACTTTTTCTAGCATACATGATATTGTTTAGACTGCTGACTATCTTTGGCCATTAAATAATACTGAAATCTGTTTTCTTTTGGGACTCTTCTTTTGCAGTGGTTCTTCTTCTGTGTTTGGGGTGAAACTGCAGTACAAGACTGTTTACATAAATTCCCAAAGGCTAATTTCCCAGAAATATTCAATTATTTAGTTACGCATTTCGTTCGTAATTTGCGATTATTCGTATTTTGGTTGCGGTCCCTTAGAGTAATTATTGTGGTTAAAATGAGTACATAAGCTTAAAATGGCCGTATTTGTCACATAGGATATATCGCAGTATCATCGACGATAGTAGTATATCCTTACAAATACCCCTTAGAAAAAAAAATATTGTTAATATTTCATCTCCTCAATTGATTGGAATACATAATGCTGTGATTGCATATTTTTAAAATAACAATCTTCCTCATAAAAACTGGTATATGTTACTGAATTGTAGAAAAGCACCGTATCTTCATTCAGATAGTTTCCAAAATTATTCAGATTTTGCTAAAGTTTGAGAATTACTTGAATAGCAAATTTATTATGACTGAAGGACGATTAATTTATTGATTGTCGAACCCCAAATATTCAAATAATATTTTCAGATATAATACAACCTTCTAACTGATTCAAATTTTAAAATTCATGTCCCTAAAAGAATCTCCCATATTTCAGTGAATTTTCTATTTACTATTCATTCGATACATTATTTTCAAGGTACCCATGAAACAAGTCGACACTATAAACGTCATTTATGAATAAAATATATTTATACTCAACGCTAAGATGTTTTGTATATTTAATAAACATCAGATACGGTGTTTTATACAACCCAGCACATTTGATTTAATCAGGGTTACGTCATCCCTGGGTGATGATATAAAACAATTCTTATATTATTTATCGATTACCAAATTTAACGTATTAATCGATTGTAGTTCAGTTACTATATCACAATGATTAATGTAGGCTAACAACCTTTCGAAAGAATGTTATATCGAAGCTCTGTGGTTCGGATATATTGCCGGTGGTGGTAGTCCTGGTCCTTTCGGGGGATGAAGCTCATTCATTGGGATAACAGGAAGAAGATATTTCATTTGCAATGATGATCTCCGTATTTTAAATCTGGAAACATCATGAAAATATCAGTAAACGGGTTAAAATTTACATGTCTCTACAGACATCTCGAGATAGAAAAAAATATCGACATGCGTTTTATCATTATTTATTAATTTTGTTTAGTTCTATATTTTTTTGTTAAAAACACATGCCGCTATTTAATATTGTAAATAAAAACGTTACTCTATGAATTGCGTCAAATGAATAACGCTGATTTTTTTTGAAATCTAATAAGGATATTAAAAACGCTCTTGAATAAGGCAAATTTCCTGAACGTTTTCTTTGCAATATCTAGCGGTAGACCTAAAATCATGTGAAAAATATCCAGGTTTTTCCCGAAATCACTTTAGTCACCTATTTTTTGAAGACATTTTCATTGGCACATCCGCCACAGTTATACAGTTGAAGATACTTACTAGCGTCACTAATCAGTCCCCGATGGCTCTTTAGAATACAAATTATCGATTTCTTTCCCTAGTCCTACGGTTATCAAACTGGGGTGCGTGCCCCACCCGCGTGGCGTGAAGGTAAGCCAGGAGTGCGTGTGAAACCAGTTGAAAACAAAAATTTCGCTGGCTCTCCAAAGGAAATATGTTGGAAAGACTATGTGACCTCCGAGATGAAGTAATCACCTTCTTGGAAAACCAGCATCAAAATGAGCTAAGTGTGGACTTCAAAAAACCCAGTACTCAAGAAGTTTTGGCTTATTTATCAAACTTCTTTGACACGTTAAATAGCGATAACTTAAAATTGCAGGGTAGAGACACAAATATAGCTACCCGTCAAGATATTTACCGAGAAATTGCAACTTTGGAGACGTAAAATATTAGCTTATCCTTACAGTTACTCGAATTACACCAAAGTACTGTCAGTCTCAAAAGAAACAAGCTTTAAGGAGGTTTTTGAAGGATCATATATTATTTAAAAACTCAAATATTAAACTATTTGGAGAAACTCACTGAAGAGTTCAAGACATACTTTCCAAACACATGTGATGAATATATTTTTACAGATTTTGATCTGACCCTTTCAATGTTGACTTAGACTCCTTGTCAGAAGCACTGCAAGAAGGAGATTTGAAATTAAAAATTATTCGTCTGCAAAATATGATTTTGAAAAAATGCATAAAACATTATTTTGGATAAAATACTTGAAAGTCTATCCCAGAGTTTGTTAGGAAGCTTCTCGATTATATTTACGTTTTTCAAGCACCTATTCATGCGAAAAAGCATGTTCATCACTTCTATAAGAGCAAACTTAATGTTGCTAGTGACTTATGGTATGCCCTTACCAAAACACTGTAACATGTCGCTGAGACATGTTACTATTTTCATCAATTATTTTGGAGCGTTACTTATTCGTCGGCTACTCCCACCTCTAATTCCAATTCCTATTATTTCAAATATTAGGAACACATCGGTAATCGTTTTTGCCATCGTTAAAATATCTACTTAAACTACGATTGAAGTGGAACTCGCTCTTTTGGTTCATGTCTTCGCCGAGAAGTATTCAGTATTCTCCTTTTTAATCATATCATTTTGTGTGTGATTTTTAATTTTCTTCGCTGGTAAGTTATCTATATATTTTCAAATTGTAATTGTGTGCTTTCAAATGATTCTATTTCGATTTTTCTATTTAGTTAAATTATTTCGTTTTTAAAAAAAAACAATGTTTTTGTTATGGCGTTTTCCTTTTTTTTCTTCGCCGGTATTATCTTTCTTCAAAAAAATCTGGTGGCGTCCTAAGTTATTTTATGAAGCGAATTTATAACAGATTCTTTATATGGTTATTTTCCACCGATTTGAATTTGCTTTTTCTGATTATTTTGGGAACAGAACGGATAAGAATGAACAGTTTTCTGTGGTTTTATTTTGAAAATTAAATTCAAATTTTTGTATGTATTGGAGTATAAGCTCCTACCTGTTCATTTTATTCCTCCTTTCCAATTTTCAATTTTTTACTGTTTCTCCTGTTTTTTATTTCTTTCCCTACAGCTCTGCAGCCTGTACCGTTTACCTTAAGGACCACTTCAACGACCGTTTACAACTTTAACCTCCACGGACTTACCTTTACGGACCGCTACGGACTCTACAGACTATCCACTCCACCGGATCATACAGCGTACAAGTCCAGACAACGACGTCTCAACTTTTGACTACTGCTGCGAGCTGTACGTCCCGAGTCTTCCCAAGATAAGTCCTTAACTTATTTTTGATATATATAGAATATTGAGTTGGACATTTTTACTGTATAACTAATATTTATTCGTATTTGTATCGAGAATATACGGTTTTTCTAAATTTATTATTGTGTGTCAAATAAATCCATTTGTCCCGAAATTTTGTTTGTTGATTCACCTTATCCCAATTGAGGTAATAAAAAATAGTGTTACTAAGGCCGAATTCACTACCTGAGCGAAGTCCCAAGGCCGGGTGTTTAGGTTGTGACAAATTTGGCGCCCAACGTGGGGCCCGAATTTGTCACAGAGTTTGGTCTGATCGTTACCGACCACCTTCTTCACAAAATTGTCTACTCGAACCTGATTTGGCTTGTCTTTATGTTTCACCAAATTCTTCTTCTAAAAGAAAAAGTTCTGTTGATGTTTCCGTTTTGTCTTCTAGTTTATGTTGGAATTGTAGTAGAACTGGTCATATTTTTACGAAATGTCGTTCTCCTAAATCTATTTTTTGTTATGGTTGTGGTGCTAAAAACACTACAAAACCCAATTGTAGTTCTTGCAATCCAAAAAACGAGGTTCGGACTGGTCCTGTGAATCTGACGACAGTCTGCGGTCCAACACAAACCACTTCGGAAGTAAAGTCAGGAAGTTCAAAACGCAAATCCAGCAAACCGTCAACAAGTCAAAATTAACTTCAAGTTTTTCTCCTTCGGCTACTGAATGGCAAGTTTATCTTAGTTTTGTCAGAAATTCCTTATCGTCTTCATGTTACCGTTCTGTAAATCTTGACAAACAATTATCTTCTTGTACCATTTCACTTGTCAATCCTGTACCGGATGTTGAGTTATCTAATGATGTTTGTAGTATTGATTTAGATGTGCCTGTTGTCTCTGTGTTACCTATGTGACCCACTCCTGTGGATCATTCTTTGTCTGAAAATATTGTCAATTCGGTTACTACCGATATTTGTCCTTTGTTTGTTAAGAAACCAAATGATAATCGTCCTTATATGATTATCAAGGTTTTAAATACTGATGTTGTTGCAATGGTTGATACCGGAAGCAATTCTACTATTCTTGGAGACCCAGGGTTTTCGCTTATTAATTCTCTCCATGTACCTATTGAATATGATGCTTCAATAAGTATAACTACTGCTGATGGTGTACTACAACAGCACAACCAAAAATAGACCTACTAGTTAATAAAATGCAAGCACATCCTTCTTACTAATTGAATCTATTGAATAAAAAAAAGTATTAACTTGCAAGTCATTACTTATAAGTACTTACTCATATTCAAAAGTATTTACTTTTTTCGTTGCGGAAACAAACATTCATACTAAACAAGTAGTGACATGTGTGCAACCGCAAGTAAGCATTTGTTTTCAAGTTTAAGCGTTGTATAGGTCTATTCGTCGCAATCATGTCTTCGAGTGAGGAAGAATTGCCGGTAAAAGTTGGCGGTTACAGACTTATTTTTGTCAAATTGCTATAAAAGTATAAGGTTCTTTTGAATAAATCAATGATTCTTACTATTGTTCAAGCTAAAGAAAAGGCATGGAAAGATCTCAAAGACGAATTTATCAAAATGTCTGGCACAAATACTACTGTTGAAAAGTTGAAAAAAATCCTCAATAATATGAAAACAGACGTGAAGGAAAAAACTGATCAAAATCTAACCGGGATCAAAAAAATTAAACTACAAGAACGGGAAGAAGAGTTTTTTAAACTTTTGAATTATGAAAAAAATACAGTTTTTGTAAAAATTTCTGGTGCATGTTCTATTGGAACAGAGAATGATAAAGGAAATACTCCACACAATTCTACGGAAATTAATATGGATACACAGTTATTGCCTTCACCTACAAGCATTGTAAAAAAGCGGCCACAGAAAAGCATGAAACAAGAAACTGAAGAAACAAAAAAGTTGTCAACGCAAGAACTGCAACGCCTTGTTCTACTTGAGCAATTAAATCTCGCTAGAATGCAAGCCAAAAAAGAACAACTCATAATAGACAAACTGACAAATCAGCCAAACCATGATCACGAAAGTAACTTAGGGAGACAAGAGGGAAGTTCAAGCGGCATTCTATCAGAATTACGAGAATATATAGACTTGTAGTGAATCAGAAACCTGTCAAACCTGTAACTAAAAAATATGCATTTTTGTTTTGTATATATTATGTTAGTTTTTACATTAGGAACTTTGTGTAATAAAATTTTGTGTTTGCACTTTGTAATTTAATAAAATAGAAAAAACGGAAAATTGTTAATGAAATAATTATAAAAACCGAAAAACTGCTTTATTTAAACACGCTCAGTATGACAGTCTACATTTAACATCCAGCTTTAACTTGGGTTAGTATTTAAATATTATCACCAAACATTGTCTCCAGTATTGCTTGACGTTTCTCAGTGCCTCTCTGACGGATAGTAGTACTATTTTCAGCTTCATCACACACGTAATCGGAGTCTCCAGGACTTTCCATTTCATCTAATGCAAACTCAAAATCATCTCATAAATGCTTGCTAATGTTATGTAAAAGAGCACAGCAAACAATAATTTTTGGAACTTTTGACAAAGATGTTTTAACCTTGTGTCCTAGAACGGGAAACCTTTGCTTCACTTTTCCAAAAACTCTCTCAATTACAACTCTTTCCTTGGAGTGAGTGATATTGAATAATTCTTCAATTCGGTTTTGAGGATTTTTAAAAGGAGCAATTCAATATCCATTGTCTCCGAGAAGGCAGAAATTAACCCGAAATCTTGCTACATTTTCATATACGGAACTTTGTTTCCAAATTCTGGAATCGTGAACACTTCCAGGCCATTGAGCGTCTACACTTGTAATCAATTCATTAATGAAATTGACTGTCTCGACCCTTACTTCGTGGAATATGCTCATATTAGTGTTTTTAAATGAAACTCAAGGTCTCTAGTTAATTCCACAATATAATACAAGTTATTGAAAATTCTAAAAAATTGACAATTTTTTAGAATTTTCAATAACTTGTACTATATTGTGGAATTAACTAGAGACCTTGAGTTTCATTTAAAAACACCAATTCATTAACATCACAAGTTACTTGCAAATTTATGCTAGCAAATCCTTTTCTGTTAATAAAATCATCGCCAAATTCTGGTGGTTTTCTAATTTGAACATGAGTGCCAATCTACAGCACCAATGACTTTAGGAATTTGGAATCGATTCGACCATTTAATTCTTGCTTCTTCCGTGGCATCTAGATTAGATGGAAATTTTATCCAATGGTGGGCCTTTTCTAATATACAATCAGCTACTTCACTTATGGTTTTGCATACTGTAGTATGATGAACGCCAAAATCTTCACCAATACCTGTTTGAAATCCGGTATCACTAACATATCGTAGGAATATCTCCATCTTTTGCCGAGATGCAAGTGCACCTCCTCTGGATTCATCTTTCTCTGGTAAAAAATAATCCGAAATATAGGTACCTCAAAAATCGTCAAGTTATAACTTACTAATTTAAAACAGATCTTATTTTTATTCAAATAAAAATAAGCCAGTACTGGAAAAATCCTTATATTTTAAGTAACTACTTCAAACCAGAAGAGTTTGCTTATGGCTATAAGTAATCCCTTTTACATGAAGTAGTCACTGACCTTTTATTCAATTTATACTAAGAAAATACTTAAATAAGAGGAAGTAGAAGCCAATACTTTTTTTATTCAATAGACCCATTATTTTTCTCTTACTACTTTTAGTTAAATTGGAACTATAAGTAACTAAAAGTAGTAAGAGAAAAATAATTAATGATAAGGATGCTGCATCTTTTGAGAAAAAATATAAATGTTTTGTGAGAGATATAATAGACATACTTGTTATTTTCTCATAACCCAAGTTTATTGTGTAAGGAAATAGTGCGTGGGAGTATTTAATTTTAACAAAAGGGAAAGTGATACAAAAAAGTTTGAGAACTCCTGCGGGCTAGCTTGATAATAACTGGTTCTGTAACCTCTTCGGTAAGTAGGTATCTCTAACTTCCGAAACCTAATTTTTTCAACGTAAGTGCTGAAAATATTCACATCAAGTATCAGCTGTAAAAGTCTGCTGAGCTTCCTCAAACCGATTCTGTTTCATACTTTAGACCCACTCTTTATTGAACCATGGAGATAGGAAAATAATGATGTAACAAGACTCACTCTGTATATTGCAGGAAGTATAATATGTATATTTAAGAAAAAGGTAAAACAATATTTTGATATAGCTAAACCCAGCTAAAGTGATTTTTATTGAAATATTGGGAATAGCCGCAAATTTTAGCTTGAACCCGACTTAAAAAGATCTCATTTTAAGCTCACAATTAATACAAATGATATAGACAATTGTAGTAACATCTTTATATTTGTAGTAGAAATTCTAATGCCCGAAAAATAAATTGGTCAAATGTAACCATTAATCATCAAATAGAAACGAAAACTTCTTTAACAAATCTAAAATCGTTTGTAGTATATTGTAGTACAATTTTAAATTTTTTACTAAGAATATTACTCCCTGAAAACTTGAAATAATCGAATAAACCGAAGAAAAATTATCTCATTCTAGCCTCACATTTGTTAAACACGATGTAGGTAATCGTAGTAGCATTTTTATATTTGTAGTAGAAATTGTAATACCCCAAAAATAAAATAATCAATTAAATCATCAGATAAAAACGAAAACTACTTAAATACATCTAAAATCGTCTGTAGTTAAATTATTTTAAGTTTTCAGGGACTAACGTTCTTACTACAAAATTTAAAATTATACTACAATATACTACAAACAATTTCATATGTATTAATTTTGTGGGAATTACAATGTCTAACTAAGTTTCACCAGATTGCGCGGGTGCGTTAATAAATAGGTTGCATCCTTTAATAAATATACCAGGAACAGTTGAGATAGCAACTGAAATGCTAAATAAACTGGATGATGTAAATATTTTCTTAGCACGTATTAAAGCTCAAAATCTAGCTATCGGAGATAGTCGCTGACAGAGGCTTAACCACATGCATGTTCCTGAATTTACTCGGGTAGATATCAATAATCTAAAATGCCTATACTTCGTTTTTAGAAGGCATGGAGTAATAAATCACTCATTTTGGCCGGAACCATATGCGTACCATATTTAGTCATTTAAAAAAAGTTAAGGCTTCTAAAATTATCTCATTTCCGAAAATAACCGTTTTGTAATATTATTTAAAATGAAATTCCAATTTATCAATAATATAATAAGCTGTGGATTATTTCACTGACATCAATTTGCCAGAAAATTTATTATTATGTATAAAAGGGCGTAGACGAGTCCCTCCACTAAGCTCCAGGTAGTTATAATCCTACATACAATAAATAATAAAATAAATGCTAATAACAATTTTATACAAATATATATATATATATATATATATATATATATATATATATATATATATATATATAAATATATATATATATTGAACCAGATATCATAAATAATAAGAGAATTAGTATTATAAAAATATGTTGCTAGTATGAAATATATATGAAAATAATATAATTTAAGAAAACAGGTAAAAAGGAAACACTTTTCTTAATTTAAACAACATATCAAATAAAGATATATTAAATAATAGCCTATAACAATATAATAAATAAAGAATTACCTCAATAATAATACAAAATATAGAGATTGCCTAACCAATGTAATGATGTAAATAAAGTTGCCTAAGACGAAGAATAATTTCCATATCATAACCAGCGGTTCACCTAAAAAGATATAATTATATAGTCAAGTCAAGAGAATTTTAGATATAAGTAGTTACATTAGAATACAAATATTATTATAGATAACTCATTATAATCACTAATTTAAGAATAAAAAACAAATACAAATATTGAATAGAATAGAATTCAATAGATTTTCATAGATAAACAAATAATGACATATAGATAAATGATATATGGTAAATAAAATAAACATTGAATCAATAAATAGTAATCTGTTAAAGTTTATTATAAATAATATAATGCAAAGAGTTTAGACAAATAACATAAGAGAATTTATATTTATAATTAATATGAGTGTAACAAGGATATACTATCAATAACAATATTGAATGTTGTACCATGTAAATGTATCTATGTATAACCAATTTTAATTTATTTGTATGATGAAAAAACTCATAGGAACTCTATAAATGAACTAATAATGTAAAAGAGTGTATGTATGAAATTTTTAATAACTGATAGAAGTTTCAATTAATCTGATTGCAAAAGACAATATTTTATTGGTTATAAAATATGACAGAACAAATTGTGAATCAACAAATAAACTTTGAAATAGTGACCTGAAAAAGAACAAAAGACTGTTGGTTGAAAAAAGTAGAGAATCGAGGGGACGCTTAAAAAATGGGGAAGCTGGTGTCAAGAAGCGAGGAGTGTGTGTGATAATGTTCCAGAAATTTCAAGAAATTCCCAGTTTAACATAATAAAAACTATAAAGTACTATAAATAACAATCTTATCAATACTCACATTTAATTATATCAAGTTTTTCGGCAAGAATCTTCGAAATTTCTCATCATTTTTGGTTTTTTGGAGCTTCAGAGGAGTATTCCTGGGGTCCAGAGACA
This sequence comes from Galeruca laticollis, assembly GCA_963921935.1. Taxonomy (NCBI): domain Eukaryota; kingdom Metazoa; phylum Arthropoda; class Insecta; order Coleoptera; family Chrysomelidae; genus Galeruca; species Galeruca laticollis. The sequence continues at coordinate 13,302,344 of OY998176.1, read as the reverse complement.
TTCATCCCAATTCAAGAACAACAGGTCAGTGTGTTTAAAATATTTTTGGCCAATAATCAGAGTAAAAACTCAAAATACTCAAATAAGTACTTGATTTCATAAATTGACAAACATTTGCGAATATGATCGATCTGAAAAAGAAAGAGAACAGACTTTATATAGTTAATTAATTGCATAAATCGTTAATATTAATAAAAAGGCCGAATTTAAATAAATTAAAATATGTACTTACGCCATGTTGTAATCGCATAAATATGGCGCTTAAAATTTTATTAATGTAATAACTATGTCCATCTGTATATAATTCCTATGTTTCTATCTATGTAGATAACTATTTTCTTTCCACAGCAATTTATATCATATATAACTATCATTTATATATAAATTCTTTTATGTGTTTGAACCATTCACTTGTCTGCATCGGCAACAAACTATGTTTGTATAATATGTATAGAAGCTTCTTTCGTGTAAGAATTGTTCGTTTTATGCTAAAGCGCATGACTAGTTTTTTCACGCACGCGCACTGAAGAAATTATCAAAATAAATAAGTAGGTATAATATATCCATAGGCGTCTCAAATTATTATTATCAAATAAAATTATTTCTTTAAAAAAAAATTAAATCTATTTAAAAATAAAGTGTTTTCTTTTTATTTAAACAAATACAACATTATAAAAAGCCAGGACTCAAAGAGAAAAAGGGTTTCATGCTCCCGAATTAATAAATATATAATAGTTACAAAACGATATAATAATAAATAACTGAGCTAGCCAAACTAAACAAAAATTCTAAATAATAACATCTATCTTAAAATATTCAAATTAAAATTATACAGTCACAAAAATAGTTTAAAATATATATATATATATATATATATATATATATATATATATATATATATATATATATATATATATATATATCCAAACCAACCCCATTTGCCGATTATTTCACCTAATTAGCAGGTAATTGAAGAAACTTGACAAACAGGTAGCTCAGAAATGGTTTTATTATTGTGAAATATAGTCTTTTCAGTTCTAAGAAAATGCCCCCATAATACAATGTACTTACTAGAACTTTTCAACTATAAAAGTAGCGGAAAGGTGGAATATTTTCAATTTACAGTTCATCTGTTCTGGAGAAACTGCTGTGTTGATTGATTTTCCCATTATTACTGTTATTTGTTATTATTTTTTACCGTTATTGTTAACTGTTGTTTATTTTTGTTCATCTATACAAGTTCTCTTCTCATCACACGAGACAAACACCTAACTACACCTTCCAACTATATAGTGTTCCAACCAAATTCGACCAGATATGGAGGATTTATCACCATCTAAGAGACCTAAAGTTGGCCCATTGTCGCTGAACGAAAAAAATCTGATATTAAATTGCTATTCCTCGTTGAAGAACGAAGAAATTAGAAGAAAAATCATGAATTTGACAGGAAGTGGAGATTACTGCAACAATGATGGGTGTTTCAAAAACAACAATTTATAATTTAATGAAGGAGAAAAAAATGGTAACATCACAGTCCCAGCAAAGTCCCCAGGTCGACCCAAACTTGAAATGGATGACGACTTGAAGAATGGAATAAGGCGTAAGGTGCATGCTTTTTTCTTTAGAAAAGAGATCCCAACTCTCCAAAATTATGGCTTCGGTTCAAGAAGATTCAGATTTTCCGAAAATGTCTCGAAGTACATTATGGAAAATTTTGAAGGAACTTGGATTTGAATATAAAAAAAATTATCGGAACGCAATGTTGATTGATAGAGACGACATTGTCATTTGGAGGAGGAGTTATTTTCGCAATATTCGGAAAGCAAGACTAGATCAAAAACGAATTTATTACTTTGATGAGACTTGGTTAAATGAAGGTCATACTGTTTCAATGTTTTGGCAAGACACGAATGTCAAAAGTCGGAGGCAGGCAGCTCTTGAAGGGTGGTCAACAGGCCTCAATCCACCAGCAGGAAAAGGATGTCGACTCATCATTACTCATATCGGAAGTGCCGAAGTTTTGTTAAAGGTGGATTGTTTTGCTTTGAGTCGAAGCAAACCGGAGATTATCATGAAGAAATGGATGGAGACGTTTTCGAAGAATATTTCTCACAAATGTTAGATCTAATTCCAACGGGCTCAGTCATTGTTATGGATAACGCAAGTTATCACTCCCGGTTAGTGGAGAAATTACCTTCAACTGCATGACGTAAGCAAGATATCCACGATTGGCTAACCTCGAAAAATATTGAATGCCCAGATAACTCGCTGAAAAATGAGCTCTTGCAACTGGCCAATTCACATAAACACAAATATAGTAGATACGTTGTAGATCAAATGGCATCAGCGCGTGGTATAACGGTGCTGAGGCTTCCTCCTTATCACTGTCAACTCAATCCCATAGAATTAATATGGGCCCAAGTGAAAGGGGAAGTTTCATGAACGAATACGACATTCAAAATGAGTGACGTGAAAGTTTTATTCGAAGACGCGTTAGGTAACGTAACCAAAGAAAACTGGAAGAAATGTGTTGAACACGTGATACAAGAAGAACTAAATATGTGGGAAATGGATCATATAAGTGAACACATGATTGAACCATTTATAATCAATGTTAATAATGGAAGCTCAACAGAATCGTCTGATTCTGATATATAGACTAGTTTTTGTGTTAGTTATTACTATTATTTGTTAGACTTTTTTTTAAAAATATTACAATAATTCGTACTTTATTCCTGCATTTTTCTTTTTTGCTCTCCTATTGTAAACGGTATATTAGTAGTAAAGTTGATACCTACTGCAAAAAAATTGTTATTTTTTATATAATATTTTATGTTTATTGTTTATTCATAGGAACACAAAAAAATGTGTTTTTATTGAATCGATATTGTGAACTCTTGTGAATAGTATTCGTAATTATAATGTCATAGTGCCTTCATATTCATATACAAAGTTTGTTTTGTCCTGATTGCACGCCTCTGAGGATTAAATTGTTTATTTGTTCATTCAAATACAATAGAGCGACCTTTTCAATACAATAGGCGAGCCAACCGAATACAGAGTTACGGGGTGTCTACCTGAAATTCGTAACAAATGAGAAATTTTAGTAGAAAATAAGATAAACTTCGGAGATATTTTACTATACATCCTGTATCGGTTTTGCATACCTAATGAGCTTTTATTACTCCATGCCTTTTAAAAACGGAGTATAGTAGATCCTTACCACCTTTATTTAAGTCCATCATATATACAATATAAGTTACAAAGAGAAGAACTTAGAAATAAATGACTTAAGAGAGGAACCCAATTTCTTACGTTTTAGAATCTACTCTAGATTTAGAAACGCCACTAAATATTCGTTATGGTTGGCATACGAGGACGGACTTAATCAAGACAATCTTTCAGTTTTCTATCACTACTGCACATGTCCATCTGGTACGAGAATTTCAGGCACATGCGCACACGTTGCAACAATTTTATGGTTTTTTGGATTTGCTAAACACAGTAATATCGCATTTCGACAAACACGTCTACTAAATTGTGTCAACGATGCAGCAAGCCGTTTATTGCCAGAAAATATTGTTCTAGGTCCAGTAGTTGAAGAAATTTGAAACGTTTTTGTTCGTTTACCCCCAAATTATTTGGACTTCACCATCATTATTCTTTAGCCTTTCATCAGTATCACTACCACTATTTTTTCCGACATTTTACCATCGAACTAACAAAAAATACATCGAGCAATAATTTCCCTATGACGGCTTATTGTTTACTAAAATGCTAAAAGAATTGCAAACGCTATCAGTATACTTAAATCGTTGTTTCTAAAACACGAGCGAAGTTAGATCGTTATTCCAAAGTATGCAATATTTTTAAATCTAATTTTAGTGGACTCCAATCAATATTAGACTACAAGGGAAAAATGGTACGAAATCTCAATTTTTCAGTTTCTTTACTAGATCTTTCTTCTCTTGCAGTATCCAATTGCAATTATCTTTAAATGTGCACAAGGGATGTCGCCTTGTCTGATTTATTTTTCCTGTCATCGTCATGATTATGAAAAGTATAAATACCTTTGTTTATTATTAGTTGGTATGCATCCGCATGGACACGAACACACTGAGTTTTCATTACCATCCAAAGAAGTCGTCTCTGTACAATGGTATCCTAATTGACCACTTAAAATAGAACCATTTGCTGTTATGACATCTCCTTCTAGTCTAACTGCTCCTGCCAACGCCTAAAAAAGTTATTTATTAAATTATGCCAAAACGTTAACCTGTTATTTACATTTGAAAATACAACGATGTAAATATACCAAGTGATTTTATTTCTGTAGTATGAACGTTTACTACAGACAATTCTAGAAGCGTAATTCGTTCTACATATTATGATCTGATTATGAACACACTCTTGGAAGTTCTAGTTGAACGTTGAACTTGACGTACTAAAAATCTTTATTTTGGAGTATCAAGGAACCGATGTCTATTTATCGAAACTAGACAACTAAATTAAATTAGATAGTATCCATATAATCAATGCTTTGAAATTATTATTTGCTACTCATGGGAAACCATGTCTTTTAAGATCAGATAATGGTACTAATTTTAGCTGAGAAACCGGGTCCACATCAGTAGATATGTACGTGGTTCGTCGCTGTTCGTCGGGATATTTATTGATGTGGGGGGGATGAAGCACCAACCAGGAGCGTCTCCAGGTGGCTGATAGGAGAAGGACCTCTGAGATGATTTTATATGAGGAGGTCTGCCGGGAAATACCTGGGGGCTCGTAGTGTTTAAAAACTCAACTGGCAGCCCTGGAATACTCTGCCGCGGTCCAACTTTTCCTGTCCCATGCCGGGTGAAGTTTCGAGCTTACCTCAATATCACCTGTTATACCAATGTCTCCTGGCTGTCTGTGGTCAAGTCTCACGGGCCAGTGGGATTGGGGGGGATCTTGGCTTTAATACCCGGACCAAGAGGAGACAATCTCATTAAAAACCTAAAGTCGAGGCGGGAAACCAGGCCGAAGAACGCGTGGCAATATAGAAGAATAGTCTTCACTGGTTTCGATCTTGGAGCTCCATTGTATTGAACCCCTTACCTCTGCATGCGGGGCTCTGCAGCGGTGGACCGTAATGACCCTAGCTTCTCGTGAGACCACTCATGGACAGACAATGTAAAAATTCCACCGGAAAAGTAGTGGAGAAAACCTCCACCTCTTCATCCGGACACCTCACAGGGGGAAAAAGGCACAAAGGTCGTATGCCGTTCGACCTCCTAGAACTGGGCGGCATAGACGACCCACTGAGAAAAGGCCTCAGCGGAGCAGGGGTGCGAAAATACCTGCGACTCCTCAATCAGGGAATATCCCCTGAAGAGGCCAGGAAACAGGCTATTCAGCGCCCCCCTCAACATCCGGAACCTCTGGAACAGGGGAAAAAGGCGGAAGCTTGACCTTGGGTCATCACGAGATCTTCTCCGGCTTTGCTGGGGTGACTGGGGATGCGGAGATCGCCTCTGCATCCCGGGAAACTGGGTGGAGCAGCCTGGGGGTCGAGAGTCTGACTCGAGATCAAGAAACCTGCTCGGACTCCGAGGAATATATTACCATGGTGGTCGAGAAGGGTCAGGGAGAAACCAAGGAGGGGGATGAATAGAGGCTGAGTAACTCGGCCTCTTTCATCCATAATAATTCACGTTCACGAATGTAGCTCAGATTAACCTGCATCACGCGAAGGGAGCTTCAGCCGTGATTGCAAAGTTGTTCGCTAGACTACAACTGGATATTGTACTGATCCAAGAACCATGGATCAACAAAGAAGGCCAAATCAAATGTTTGGCATGCAAAGATTCCAAATTGATTTATGATCAAAGGCCTGTGTAATCATAAGAAATAACATGAAATATATTTGTGTTTCAGAATACGTGTCACGGGACCTTGTTCCAATCATGGTTTACCTCAACATTGGGGTATCGACCGAGACATCGTCATTGCCTCTGCCTACTTCGCTGGAGACGGGCCGATGACACCGGCAGAAGAAGTACAAGAGCTAGTGAGACACTGCAATAGCAGACGGTTTTTTGTACATCTCAAAATATTCTATTACTTTTGTATCTAATTTTTACTTTTCCGCCCACCTATCTAATATGCGAGAAAATTATTGGTTTACCCACAAAAAAGTTGGAAATTTGAAAATTTTTTTTGAGTTATTTTTACGTTATCCATCAACAACAACACGAAAAAACGGTTTTTAGAAAAAAAATACTGTGTGTATGTCGTCGTCGTCGTCGTTGTCGTCGGCCACTTTTCCTTGCAAGTCTTGTTAGCACGATACAGCCTCCGGAGTGCAATAAGTCACCAATTTTATGATGGAATATTGTTAAGGACATTTCACAGATGAACCCTATTGATTTTCAGCTCACCTGAGCCAGTACAACGGGTGCTATGGTACTTGTAGTACGACATTTTGTCATTTTTCGAGAAATTTCAGTTTGTTAGCACGATACAGCCTCCGGAGTTCAACAAGTCACCAATTTTATGATTGAATATCATTCAGGGCATCTCACTGATGAACCGTATTGATTTTCATCTCACCAGAGCCAATACAACCGGTGCTACAGTACTTTAAGTACGATATTTTTGTCATTTTTGGAGAAGTTTCAGTTTGTTAGCACGATACAGCCTCCGGAGTATATACAAGTGATAAATTTTATGATTGGATATTATTCAGAGCGTCTTAAAGATGAACCCTTTTGATATTGAGCTCACTAAAGCCAGTACAACGGGTGCTGTGGTACTTAAAGTACCAAATTTTTGTCATTTTTGGAGAATTTTCAGTTTGTTAGCACGATACAGCCTCCAGAGAGTATACGATTGATCAACTTTATGAATAAGTATTGTTCAAGGTGTCTCACAGATGTACCCTATTGATTTTCAGTTGACTAGAGCGAGTACAGCGGGTCCTATAAATCCAGATATTCTGAATTTTTGGTTATTTTTGGAGAAATTCCGGTTTGTTAGCACGATACATCCCCCGAAGTGTATACAAGTAACAATTTTATGATAGAATATTGTTCAGGGCCACAGATGCGGAAAAGTTAGTTTTAATCTTTATAACCGTTTATTTATTTTGGATTTTATGCAAAAATGTTACTGAAATATCCTGTGCCTTTGGGATGTTTGTAAATAAGACTAACAATAGACCTAGGCGTAACGTACATCCACCTAAGCATTTGAATAATTATGCTAATTAACAGTTTAATAATTTTTAGTTTATTTTGGTTAAGTGAAACTTGTAAATAGTGATTTTTAATAAAAGAAGCAAGGTGTAGTGTAATCAGACCTTTAGTAGAAAGTGATGAGTTGAGGATTGGCATCATTAATCAGTATTGAAGCCGGTGAATCAGTTTACAATTAATTACTGTAAAATAGTGTAAATAAAATTAAAATAAAACAAAAGACTTTGAATTATTTAATTAAATCAACATTTTGTGGATAGAAAAATTTGTAGTGTACAAGGTAATTCAAAATAGAATTGAATAGAGGAGGCTTTTACTTGATGAAGATCCATACTGAACGATGAAATAAAACAATATAGTTTGTTTAAATCTTCATTTATTTGAACTAATGTTCAATTTAAACTTGTTGACGCGTTTCACTAACACAGTAGCTTTGTCAAAACGAATGAAGGTAAAATATAAAAATGTCTTAATATATACAGTGCTAAATCTATTTACTAAGGTTAACAATGGTATTGAAAGAAATTACCTGGAAATTCATTCACTACAAACATTCCTAAGCTATATTCTAAGTAAAGAGGTTCAATAAAGGAGACTGATTGATATCTATTTGGTCGTTAAGGAGATTACCTGAATATTTATTTTTGTTAATCTCTAGGGCCTCTAATAAATTTAAACTAAAGGATTTACCGACTACATGGAGAATTTCAAAATTTGGGTCGAAAATGTGTTGCTTTTCTAATAGATGATTTGAATAGTTAGAATCTAATTTTTTGTTGTCATAGCTACGTTTGTGTTTCGAAATTCTAGTTTTAAAACTTCTAAAAGTTCTACCGATATAAATTTTATCACAATTGTCATTACCCCATTTTAATTTATAAACTGCTGATTTGTTTAATTTCGCAGATTTAGATTTATTATTTTTAATGAATTTGGATAAATTGTGATCAGTTTTAAAGGAAATATTCATGTCTAAAGTTTCTAAAAATGATTTAATTTTTAAGGATGGTGTTCCAAAGTCTCTTTTTTTATCTTTTTATTTATGATATTGTCAATTAAATTTGGATCGTAATTATTATTAACTGCTATTTGTTTTATGATATTTAATTCTTTGGTATAATTATTAATATTTAATGTTAAGAGTCTGTGTATCATACTATTGAAAGCTGCTAGTTGATGAGTGAATGGGTGGACCGAACTATTATGAATTGTAATATCAGTATGTGATGGTTTATGAAATATAGAAAAATCATGTTTATTATTTATATTTGAAATTGTAAGGTCTAGAAAATTTATAGACTTATTTTGTTCAAGTTCTACGGTAAATTTGATATTATTTAAATGCGGTAATAGCATTACCTAAAGAAGATTATATATTAAAAACCAACAATTTTATTCAGGCAAGCAATTTTGAGACCCTTAAAAAACACCCAACTAATGAATTTCAGAGAGAAATAAAATTAGCAGTAGATAACGTTAAATCAATAATTAACGATAAAGAAAAATATAAATTATTTTTACCCAATCCGCAACACCCTGAACTTTATTCATTAATTAAACTCCATAAAGAGGGGTACCCAATCAGGCCAGTTGTTTCTTATTTCACAGCACCTTCATTCAAAATTTCAAAGATTCTCATAGATGTCATTTCTAAATATTGTTCATTCATACCTCGATTTTCAGTTAAAAACTCAACGGAATTAATTAATAATATTCAAGATATAATACTACCCCATAATTCTAAATTCATATCGTTCGATGTAACAAATCTATTCCCTAGTATACCTCCTAAAGAAACTATAACTCTTGTTGATAACTTGCTCACATACAATAATGTTAATCCTATAATTCACTCTGATATCATTACTTTATTAAAAGTGTGTTTGAATCAAAATTATTTTCATTTCAATGGAGAGGTTTATAGCAGTAAAGATGGTTTGATTATGGGCAACCCTCTCAGCCCCCTACTAGCAGAAATTTTCATGGATAATATAGAAAAAATAATTCATGAACACCCCCTTAGTAAAAAATGTATGTACTGGCAACGATATTTGGACGACATTTCAGCTAGCTTCATCGGTACAAATAGACAATTAGAGAGCTTCATTACTTACATAAACTCGATCCACAATAATATCAAATTTACCGCAGAACTTGAACAAAATAAGTCTATAAACTTTCTAGACCTTACAATTTCAAATATAAATAATTAACATGATTTTTCTATATTTCATAAACCATCACATACAGATATTACAATTCATAATAGTTCGGTCCACCCATTCACTCATAAACTAGCAGCTTTCAATAGTATGATACACAGACTCTTAACATTCCCATTAAATATTAATAATTATACCAAAGAAATAAATATCATAAAACAAATATCAGTTAATAATAATTACGATCCAAATTTAATTGCCAAGATCATAAATAAAAAGATAAAAAAACAGACTTTAGAACAAGTATTCCCTACAGATAAAAATAATAAACAATTTAAAAGCTTAACATACTTTGGAACACCATCCTTAAAAATGAAATCATTTTTAGAATCTTTAGACATGAATATTTCCTTTAAAACTGATCACACTTTATCCAAATTCATTAAAAATAATAAATCTAAATCTTCAAAATTAAACAAATCAGAAGTAAAATGTGGTAATGACAATTGTGATAAAATTTATATCGGTAATACTTTTAGAAATTTTAAAACTAGAATTTCGGAACACAAACGTAGCTATGACAACAAAAAATTAGATTCTAACTATTCAAATCATTTATTAGAAAACCAACGCATTTTCGACCCAAATTTTGAAATTCTCCATGTAGTCGGTAAATCCTTTAGTTTAAATTTATTAGAGGCCCTAGAGATTAACAAAAATAAATATTCAGGTAATCTCCTCAACGACCAAATAGATATCAATCAGTCTCCTTTATTGAACCTCTTTACCTAGAATATAGCTTAGGAATGTTTGTAGTGAATGAATTTCCAGGTAATTTCTTTCAATACCAATGTTAACCTTAGTAAATAGATTTAGCACTGTATATATTAACACATTTTTATATTTTACCTTCATTCGTTTCGACAAAGCTACTGTGTTAGTGAAACGCGTCAACAAGTTTAAATTGAACATTGGTTCAAATAAATGAAGATTTAAACAAACTATATTGTTTTATTTCATCGTTTAATTCAAAATACATATTTATAAATTTCTCAATTCCCTCAAATGGACCACCTGGTATATTATGACGGTATTAGTTAATCATTGTGGAGAAGACACTTTCAATTTTATCATGGAGAATCCTGTCTTCATACATACGAGTAGGGGAGGGTGGGGCAAGTGAGACACCTTAAGGTTTGCCGACATATAACTTTTTTATTTCTATAAATTAAACGCGTTTTGGATGGAAAAAATCTTTAATGCTTTAATTTAATAATCAACTTATCACTAAAAACCATACAAAATATTAAGTCTTTATAAAAAAAGATTCTTTGAAGTTCAAAAAATAAATGACTCTCTTGCCCCAGAGAATGGGGTAACTGAGTCACTAATACGGAGCAAGTGAGTCCTTATGCAATTTATTAACTGCAGTTGTCACAAACATAACTATTGGCACCTGGTTTGTTATCTGAACACTCCTCGTGCATCCAGTAATTACATTTTATGCAACTGATCCATTCGTCGTGATAAGTGTCACCATACGTTTCGTTACAAAACACGCACAGTATGGCTTTCTCTTCTTCTGATATCTGCTGGCACTGCTGATGCACTTTGCATGTTTTTTTTGAATTTTTATTTCTTATGAATTTATGAACACCTGAACTCGGCTCTGGTTTATCAAGATTCTTTTTGATCAATTTAACTTCAGATGTGAAACTTAAAAAATCCACAGGAAATTAACAATTTTTTTATAAACTCCATTCCGCAGAGAGATCCCCCTGATGATCTATTTACATATTACAATAATGTGACTAACTCTAATTTTGAATTTAGTGAAGTAAATGATTTATTTGTATCACAAATTATTTCACATATTAAATCAAATGCCGTGGGTGAGAATGGCTTAAGTATACGATTAATAAAAATGTGCTGCCCTCATATTGTTACTTATATTACTCATATGATTAACTACTGTTTAACAAATAATGTTTTTCCGGCAGTGTGGAGAAGGGCTGTAGTAAATGTCTTGCCTAAAAAACCTCAGCCAGATGAGTATAGGGACCTTCGTCCTATCAGCATCTTGCCTACATTATCAAAGATACTTGAAAGAGTAATTGAGTGTCAGCTTAAAAAATATATTGATTTAAATTCCGTATTACCTATAACCCAGTCCGGCTTTCGTAAGAATTACAGTTGTGCGACGGCTCTTCTTCATATTGTTGACGACGTTATTAAATCTCAAGATTCTGGGATGTGTACAATGATAGTTCTGCTAGATTTCAGTAGGGCGTTTGATACTATAAATCACAATTCATTATTATCAATATTACGTTTCATTGGGCTTTCCAATAAAACTGTTTCATTATTGAGTTCTTATTTGGGTGACCGCCAGCAATTGGTTGAGGTGGATGGTATTAGGTCACAGTATTCCCTCCTTAAACGTGGTGTGCCACAGGGCTCCATTTTGGGCCCTTTGCTTTTTGCGACATATGCGTCAAACTTAGTGAATTCACTTGAACACTGCAATATTCACTTGTATGCAGACGACACTCAGGTTCACTATAGTTTTTACCCTGATATGATTGAGGATGCTTGTACTCTGATAAATAACGATTTGGCACGATTTGTTGATGCTGCATCTGATCATTGTTTAAATATCAACTGCACAAAGTCGAACGTCATTTTATTTGGGACTAAAGTTAAGAGGAAAAATGTGATTAATTCCATTGATATAAAAGTAAATAATGAATCGCTTAATCTGGTTCAGCATGCAAAGAGTTTGGGGGTGATTCTTGATGGTGACTTGAGGTTCGAAAAACACGTTAATCAGTTAATTAAACGTGCATACTCAGCCTTAAAATTATTTTATGGAAATAGACATTATCTAACAGCCACTGTCAAAACAACTTTATGTGAACAACTGGTGCTGTCAAACTTTAACTATGCTGATGTTCTTTATGGTCCGTGTTTGACCAGCCGGTTCCGCAACAAAATTCAAAAAGTACAAAAATCCTGTTTGAGACTAATTTTTGGAATTCGTAGAGGCCACAGAATATCAAGCAAGCTAAAGGATATTGGCTGGCTGAACATGGAGTATAGGAGAAACTTACACATGGCTACCTTGTTTCATAAAATAATAAAAAATAAATCACCTATCTACCTCTACAAAAAAGTTAGATTTCGAACCGATGTGCATAATATAAATATTCGTTCTAGGGGTCTTTTAACCCATCCTTCATTTCGGCATGAAATATTTCGCCGTAGTTTTAGTTACCAGATCACCGCCATATATAACAATATATCGGAACATTTAATAGCATTCAGTGTACAGCGCTTTAGAATTGAATTTAAAAAGCTTCTCTTGGACCAGCAGCATTCAAACCCTACTTAATTTTTTTTTTTTACAATGTCTCATATACTGTGACGAGTCTTGATTTGGCCATGTAAATTTCACTCGTGCTATCTATATGTTACTGTCATTTTTGTTCTTGTAGCGACAGGGTTAAGTGGAAGAGCAGGTCTTCGAAAATCTTTTTTGTTATCGTAGGAACTGAACTTCGCCCTTTAGTTTCACTTGATTTTATGTCATTGTCCTTACTATGTAATTACATGTAGTTTTTTGTAATTAGGTAAAATTTAATAAAGCCGTTTATTATTATTATTATTTCTTTTTCAACTTCTCTCCTAGTTGGTCCTTCTAATGGGAGCTGGTAATTATTTTGGATCATCCGATGTTTCTGGACACCTTTCTGGTATTTTTTTCTCCTGAGATGGTTTTGAGATTGGATTGAATTTTGAAATTAGGATGTAACTGCACGACGGCGATAGCTGATCAAGCTGTAAAATATTTAAGAGATACTTTTAGGTACGTATTTTGGAAGGGTTTTGAGATTAAACTTACCTGAATTGAGAACAGAAGCAGCACTGCTTGACGGTTGTTCTGTAAGCTCTAAAGAAGGTGGTAATATCTTAGGTTCGCTCCACAGGTAACTCCGGATTAGGTTGATTTGACGCGTTTTCAGTAGAAGAATTTTCTCGTATGGTAGATTTCTGGAGAATGCTCTCGGCCGCCTCAAAGTCGCTTTCTTGAAACATGTCTGGATCATATGGATATATTCCAGTTTTCTCAAAACCGTTGATGATATTTTATGGGGTAAGTGCTTTGATAAGGGCACTTTCAATAATAGGAGCCATATCATATTCGGTTATTCTAAAACCAGGATGATTCGTGAGCCAATTATCCATTTATTTTGCGAGATAAGTTTTAAATGTTCCGAATACATTTACGTTGAGAGGCTGTAGCCTGTTTGAAGTATGTGGTGGTAAAGTCAGAAGAGCAAATCCAGAATCTCTAGCCAGTTTTATTGCTTCAACGGACTTGTGAATTGCATGACCGTCCAATATCAGTAGACTCGAAGACTCTTTATTTGTTTTTGTACAGTTTATGAAATGCTTCAGCGGAGGATTAAGATGACTTGAATTACATGATAAGGAAATTGAAAGAAAGTTACCAGGAGGCGGGACTGACCATCAATACGAACAAATCCGAATACTTAATTATCGGAAACGATGACACAAATAACCTAGAACTGGACCAGGACCTTATAAAAGGAGTGGGAACTTGTAAGTATTTGGGAGTTATATTTAACAAACAAGGAAACAGCCAAGATGAAATTAAAGAAAGATTTAAGAAGGGGAAACAAGTCACACGATCTCTAAACTCAATACTTTGGGACAAGGACATCACTAGAAAAACGAAGAAAAGAATATACAAAACCATTTTTGAAACTGTAATAACATATGGAGCAGAAGTATGGGACATTAGTACTTGAAACCGTAGTAAACTCCTATCAGCTGAAATGGATTTCCTAAGACAGATCTGCAGAAAATCTAGAGTAGATAGAATTAGGAACGAAGCAATTAGAAATATGACGAAAACAGACACAAATCTGATAGAAAAAATTCAAGAAAAACAGCTCACATGGTTTGGACACACAAAGAGAATGGGAGAACATAGATGGCCACGACGAATACTGGAATGGGTGCCACGAGAAAAAAAGAAAAGAGGACGACCGAGAAGAAGCTGGAGGAACGAGATAGATGAAGCCATGGAATTGAGGGATTTGGAAGAAGACTTGTGCTTCGACCGAAAAAATTGGAAACTGGGAACGGAAAGGCGGCCTAGGCTGTAAAATAAATCCGTATATATATATATATATATATATATATATATATATATATATATATATATATATATATATTATAATATTTATAATATAAAGTGTATAAATTGGTTTAAATGTTTTATATGTTATGGTACAATATGTTAATACGGCTAGCTCAAATTATTTATTGATTTAAATTTTTGTATAGTTATGATTTGTACGGATTTGGGAGCATGAAACCCTCTCTGCTCTTTGAGTTCCTGTTGCTGTGAATATCTTAGTTATTAAATAAAAAGAAACACTTTACTTGTAAACATAATTTAATTTTTTTAATAATGAGAATTTTTATTGTAAAATTTATCATACGACGCCTATGGACGGCTGAACTAAAATTATTGATCCATTTTATATATGGCATGCTATGCGCATGCTTAAAACATCAGGTGATGATGCGTTAAGGGAAGCATTTCATAAACGCGTTGCGTCTGTTCAATTTTACAACGTTCTTTCCGTTGTATCACCGAATATTTGATGCGTAATGCACATGTAAAAGAATTTATGTTGGAAAAAATTGTACATACAGAAACACAGAAACAATATGGTACAAAAATAAGTTATCAGTTTTATATACATAGAATTGAAATATTACATAAATGAACTCAGATGCATCTTTCTTAAGTTTTTTTAGAAATGAGTAAGTATTTAATTTTGTCTATTTAGATTGGCCATTTATTATTGAAAATTATTTAATTGTATAGTTATATTAAGTCTCTATTATAATTCTTTTTCAGATAGATCTTTTTCGCAAAGTTTATTTTACTCATGAGATTTTTAAACACTGGATTGTAATTAGTGAGTTCTTTAACTCTTGTTATATAACAATACGCACTGACCTTGTGTCCTGGAATCAGGATATTCCTCTCTGGACTCTGGAACGCTGCTTCCGAAGTTTAAAGTCGGATAAATTTGAGAAAAATTGATTCTCTCTCAGGAAAATTAGCTGTAGATATTTGGTAAGTACTGTTGTATGTTTTGTTAGTGGTTTATTACTTTTTAATGATGATTTTGGGGATAATTTATCAAAATTTCTGGAACGCTGCTCCAACCAACATCCTCGAACCGACGCCAAGCTACCAACTCTCTTTTCTTCAACTTTTTTCAATAAACAATCAGTCTTTTGTTTTTTCCAGCTCACTATTTTGAAAATGTTTGTTACACTTTGTTTATTGATTGAAAATTTGTTCTGTCATGTCTCGAATAACCAATCACCTTTGTTTAACGCACTCAAAATTACGATTTCATTTTTATTCACTCTCAAATATCTACTTATATATCAAAATAAGTTTCACTTGATTGTTAGTTTAATATTAAAGTTCATTTGATTATAATGGGACGAATAGTTTATACTGGCGATATACAATAGTCTTTAATATACAAATGTTTAGTTTAATTTTCTTATTACAATTAGTTATTGTTACGATTGTATTTAGCCATTCACATAAATTCTTTTAAACAATTTGTCAACATTCTCTATTGACTATTTACATTCATTTTATATTCTTTTAAATTCATTAATCAATTTCTATTTATTTACTCTATGAAATTACTCTAATGTCAGCGTTTGTCGCTGAAACATATTGACATTACAGCGTCAAATATTCTAACCATATCTCTTTGTAAACATTGTGTTATAATATTGAACAATATCCTTTATGTTTTGAATATTTATTGATTCTTATTTCTTTTTTAGATTATGTGTTCAATGTTATTTTCTTATAAAATATTTGATACAAATGGATGATCTTTATTCGATGGTTTCGGATTTATGATTAAAGGTAATGTTTCTTTTTGTTTAATTCTTTGAAAGTTGTAAAGTTTCCTTGAATTATAAATTATATAAAAGCTGTATTAGCAAATTGAGTGAAGATATTTACAATTGTCTAATAAACATGAGCAATTTTAATGTCTCATTCTCATCATCCTAGTAAAGTATAGTCTACTGTTTTATTATTTAGCAATTTCTAATTATTCTGTTTCATGACAATGTTTCTACCTTACATATCCGTTATAATATATATATGAAATGCTTCAAAAATTTAAGGAACAAGTCAGCGTCCATCCACCCTGATGGAGCAGTAAACCCTACTGTTCCAGGAAACGCATTACTTAATAGAGTTGAATCCATTCTCACACGAGGAAAGACCATAAATGGTGGTATATATGTGCATGTGGCACTGACGCATACTAGTAGAGTTTCTTCCTTTTTTAGCTTTTCCCGGTTTTTGAACGCATGTAATACTTGTCTCATCGCAATTAAAAATACGATTCGGGAGAAATTCGTACTTTTTCAAAACCTGTTTTAAATTTGAAAAAAACTCTGCTACTCTCTATTTTGAAAATCCTGTCACTCTTGCCATACTGGTTTCTTCCGGTCTTCTTATAGATAGGTTTCCATGGCGTTTTAGAAATGATATTAACCAGTCGTCTTCGGCTACTTTCCGTTCTTTATTAAAAGGATGTTTCAATAAGTTAATTTCAGAAAATTGAAATGCAATTCGTGGGAGGTCGCTTGTTGAGAGACCATAAAAAAGCTTTTCCAAATGTATTACATGGTCACGTAAATCATTTTCCATTGCTTCAGTAAAAACGGGCTTGAACCTACCTAAGTTCGTTATTGGGTTGAGCACTTGACGCTTAATCCGTGAATGTAAGCTAATTCTTGGAATTTTGAAAACCAAACTAGCTTTCTTCGTGGACATTTCTTTCTTTTGAATAAAATATAAAGCACGCTGTATGGCATCTTCTGAGTACGATCCTCTTTGGGTCTTACGGACATAGTTGCGAACCATACTCAACTGCAAAAAAATACACTCGGTGAGTTTATTTAGAACACCAGAGCTGCTAGCACGATATTTTTATGATAAATACAGACGTAATGTGTAAGTTTAAAACCAAAAATATATAGTTAATTATCGTAGATACTGTTTGCACAAACATGGGGCAAGTGAGTCATAGCTAAGACTCACTTGCTCCAGCCTGACCTCAAAATATTTAAATATAATTTAAAAGAATACAAGTAAATTTGGCAACAATCTAGGTATCACGCGGTATTGCTAAAATGTTAGGTTATATTTGTGTTTATCATAGAATATCTGGATAATGCGTTTAAATTGTGCAAAATCGCTATGCAACACATCGTAAATATTACATTGCAATATGATGAAAGCAAAAAAATTATATTTACCTTCTTTTTAATATTTTTCGGCGACTTTTTCACAGACACGATGCGGCTGCCGGTTCGGAACTAAACTGTCTTGATTGTTTTCGCCGGTGTTGTCACTAGTACGAATTATTCGTAAAGACGCACTTGCCCTTTATGACTCACCCCTATGCCCCACCCTCCCGTAATGGGTGCAAAATGGATAAGCGAAACTTTAAACAAATCTTGAAAGTTTTCTAACACCTATAAATTGAGAGGGCTTACCTGGATAGCTTGAGCTTCGTCCCTTCTTTCGTCCTCGGTATTCATAGTCACAAATCGAAGAACCAACAAATTCAATGAAGCTGCAACTATGGCTAAGCCAAAGAGAATGAATATCAGTGCAAACACAACATATTCTGGTTTCTCACTAAGAGCATTATCCTTCTGAAGTGCCACCTAAAATATAATTTTCCAATATACAGTGTCTATCAACGGTGAAAAAACGTCTGGACTCATTTGTAGCTGCGCATTTGACATACATTTTCTATATAGGGTGTCTCATTTAATAAGAAATAACATAAAATTTCTTATTTTAAATCAAGCAGACAGTATATTAGTTGTAGTGATTGAAAATATGTAAAATACAATCAGTTTTATTTATATTTAAACGGATACAATGTATATATGAATATATAAATGAATTTTGCAGAAAAAAAAACAAATAAGACATTGATTCACAATGAAAATATATAATTTAAAAACTAATAAAAAAAAATTATTAAACTTAAAGATGGGATTTGGTGTCATCTTGTTCATAGAAGAGAACACATGCTTCTTCACTGACTAAAGATTTCCACGATATTAATAGCACTCTTGAATTGTTATATTCGTGCCACTGTCCCGTGTAGGGATGTGGTTCCACAGTGATTGGATATAGCGTAGAGGCTGTACATACAAGGTGCCATATTATCAGCCGCGTAATGGTTCATATCAAGCCCTTCTATTGGAAAATCTATTGAATCATTAAGTTTTCCACTAAAACTTTCTGTTTGCGAAAAGCACTTCAGGTGAATAACCAGTATTTTCGGAAATTTATCAATTGAGAATGATTTAATGCATCGTCTTCGTTCCTTACATTTCGAACAAGTTGGTTTCTCATCACCGACGTGTGTTCCTTCTCTTGTAAACGAATCTAAACATTGTGAAAGTCGTAATTGACCTGTTTTTTGTGGTATCGGAAGGGATAAATCCCAAAAAAGATCGTAGGTAACTGAACAGTGACCACAGTGTGTGCACTTGATTCTTGATTTTAATTGACCGACAAAGTTATCCATAATATTGGAGTTGTCCATTCTCGCATATCCTAACCAAAATTCTTGTGCTTTCTCGATATCACTAAATTTGTCATCAATTTCTGTTAATATGGGCTTTGGTTTTTCATATACCTTGTTGACATCTTCGTGAAGTCCTGCTAATAGGTAACGAAGAAACTCATGTGCATCATGTTGAGTGTATCCTATGAACCTTGAAGTAAATCGCTGAATTTTACTTTTCAATGATATTGTATTAACCACTCTGTCTGAACCGTCTTCAGACCAAAGTTCTTGAATAACTTCAGCAAATGCTTTAATTAGTGTTCCTTTCATGCTAGATATATTTATGTTAATATCTCTTATGTATGCGTCTTTCTTTAGATATTCTAATAGACACCTTGTGTTTGATAAGCATTGGATAATACTATTCATGAAACATGTGTTACCAATATTTTTGAGGCCTTTGAGACCCAAAGAATCTTGGGGAATACCCTTTATGGATCTGAATGTGGAAATATTGTTAAAAGCTCTTTCGCAACTACTATCATTGTACGAATAATCTCGGATTCTATGATTGTCTTTCTCACTTGATCGGCGTGATAAGGAATTTGAATTGATGATGTTTGCTACTGAATTGGATGTAGATATTACGCATTTGAAAACTGTTTTAGTTAGAGATAATCTATTGTGTATAGGAATCGCATCATTCTCTAGCATAGTCATCTTCTTCAGTATTCCTATGAATGGGACATCATCAGGCTGGTGGTTATCTGTATTATTCAGTACACTGAGGCCCAAAAGCTTGTTGGGGGCATAATTCATTAAATTGTCAACGCATGTATTATCAGAAGGCACACATTCTGAAGAAGAGAATGAAGATGTTAAATGAGAATTTCGGAAAAAGGAAAGATCACATGTTTTAGGGTCTGTAATGTGAGAAAGTTTGAAAGTTGTAGAAGAATTACGTTTCCTATGATTAGGTTTCATAAAAAGTTCTTCTAGAGGCTTAGAACGGGGAAACGTACCGAGAAAAGATGAAGCGTTTCCTCTTTGAATTGCAATACTTATTTGTTGTATAAAGAACAAAGTTGCTCTTGAATCATTGGTTTCTATTGATATTTTTTTACCGATTTCTTTAATGAATTTCAAAGCTTCATGACCGAAAACACCAGAGGTTTCAATTGCTAGAGGAATAAAAATGTAAATGTTCTCCAAATTTTTGTATTTATTGATTTTAAAAGTTTCGCCTCGTAAAGCTGCAGTGCCTGCGGAAGTAGATGTGGATCGGACATGGGACGGAGCCCAAGTGTCAGTGCAAGTGAAATCCCATATAACTGGTCTGCCGCGTTGCCATGGAATGAGGGTCATACCATCTGGACGTTTACCGTCGTCGCGGCAAGTGCCTAACGGTTCCAACGAATAGGGAATCTTTGCAGATACCATGCCTCGTTTGATTAGGTCATTTACTGCAGAATGACGTGAAAAACGGCCGGCACTTAATTTGCAGCTTAGGCCGTGTCTACCATATTCATCAGCATCAGCTCCGCAACGACAGCGATGTTTTACACAAATTTGATAACCTGAACGGAGACCAATAGAAATACGGAAACTTTCGTCATCTAAAAGCGTACCTAATGGGGCCGACGGTAAAGCGTTCAACCATGCTCCTGATTCCTTTGAAAATGCTGCATTCAAACGAGCCTTGTCTGGTAAATTGATAGCTTTCTGAAGCAGATTTTCTTTTTCAATGTTCAATAAAGGAATATCCCAGGATTTTTGAAAGGATTTATAATCATCGGGTACAACTTTGTTAGACTCTAATGACCAAATATTTTCTGCCTCCATTAATAACGGGTCTTGTGTGTTGAGAAATATAGGCAGAATGAAATTAATGAAATTTTTTGAACTATTTAATGATGACAAATAGAAGGAAGAGCTACTGAAACGATTGAGCGAATTCCTAAACCACCATATGAAACAGGTAGTGAAGTTTGTTTCCAAGAAAGGTCCTCTAATTTAATGTTAATTAATGACTCTAATGAATGACGAATGGCATTGTCAAAATTGATTAGGATATCATTATGTAACCAGGTCGGACTACATCTTAAGATATATGCTTCCCAAGATATCTACATTAAGTAGATTTCATTTCAAGCTGAAAATGAAGAAAACATTCCGATGGTATCAGTTAACTGCCAAAGCTCTCATAAATTATAACTTTGTCTGAGGGAAAATGTTTGTTTTGCTCTCCCAATTATGATGAATGATTTTATTAAATCTATATACAGATTGTTGTTTTTTTGGACAAGTTTCAAATTTTTTTGTTAAGTCGGATCTGGATTATCTTTAAGTGATACTGATGGAGTTTCCAGGTAATGGCTTTCACGTGAATTATGTCGTAACCCTACATAGTTTCTCATAAGAAGATGCTGACGCTGCGTATCCCACAGTCCACAGCATAGTTTCCCCGAATCAACCTTTTATGGGAATTGATATCTATCCAGGAGAAGCCTATCTCAACTTTATTAATTAAACATTTTCTGTAATCATATTATTATTACATAAATTTGTGAAAATACAGTATTTAAAAAGTGTTAGTGTTTCGTATATCAAAATTTCAAATTATATATAGGGTAAATCTCATTTACTGCTGAAAGTGCTATATGAGACTCGATTATTTCTGTTGTGAAAATATCTAATTTCTAAAAATAATAATAGCAATTGAAAATTATTATATGTAAGCATCTGTTTACATGTAAATTATTCAG
Source organism: Galeruca laticollis (assembly GCA_963921935.1). NCBI lineage: Eukaryota > Metazoa > Arthropoda > Insecta > Coleoptera > Chrysomelidae > Galeruca > Galeruca laticollis. The sequence goes on along the minus strand of OY998176.1, from coordinate 13,280,496 downwards.
AAACATAAGGACATATATTTAACAGCTTATGAGTACCAAAAAAAATAGACTGAAATGATAAAATGCATACCAAACAATTCAGTTATACATATAGATAACATTAATTTGGAACCATTAGAGTAGTGTGCATCTATAGTTGAATTTAGGCTCTTTTCGCGAGTTTGGTCATGTAAAGTAGATAAAAAAAGCAACTGAGCACTGAGTAATTATCAAAAATAACATGTAATACTTGAGTTTTAGGAAAACTTCCATACATCGACAATCTAAGCATCCGCAACATTGAATATCTGCCACAAGTCGATTCTAAACATAATAAGATGCAATAATGTGCATCCCTATAGAGTAATACCTACTCAGGATCACAGGGAAGATTATTTTGATAGAGAAGTCATTTGTAGGAACTAATTAGAAGACTGAATGTTATTTGATGAGTCGCCTTTTTCACTAAACGACCAGACTAATCGTCAAACTTGCCACCACTACTCAACAAAATATCTTTACTGGTTAATAGAAGAACGTACATAATACCCTCAAAAGATGAATGTTTGTGCAGGGATTGTTGGAAACAATATCATTGGTCTTTTAATCGTTGAGATCAATTGAAATGACGATAATTATTTAGCACCACTTCAAAATACTGTCGAGCCAACTTTGTAAGTGTATATCATGGTTCAGGAAGCCTTCAAGTTCCAGCGAATACGATAGGGTTCCAGCTAGATGGAATAGCGCGACATTACGAACACAATATCCGGCAGAACTTTGTCGCAATATTTCCCAACCCATGAATAGGGAAGAGAGGATCGATAAAATAGCCAGCACGATCACCTAATCTCACTTAATTAGACTCTTTTTATGTATATTCATGTTTTCAATAATTCTTCTTGTGTGTTAATATTTGCAATAAATTTGAAACCGTTAACATCTTTGAATAGGGAGTGAAAAGAGCTTTTCAAGAACATATCTATCACAAGCCCATACTTACCGTTAAAATAATTTTTTATCTTAATTAAAAATTTCAGATTTGTTTTACAGTAATTTAAATAATGAATTCATCCTATTCGATTTTTCTACACTGTATGTATAGAATAAAGTACGCTTCATCTGAATCGTAATTTGGTCCATCTTAACTAAATCACATGGCACTACACCTCTGTTTTGTAAACCATTTTCCAAACACTGCTTATCAAAAAAAGTTACATGTCATGCGCCATCAATTACTTATTAAGTTATCTCAACATTGGAATAAGCTGTGAAAATATAAAATGAATAGACAATAAACTATCATTATAGGTATATTGACACATTCTTTCATAAAATTTTCACACTAAATACCAATTTTTCTGGGAAATCTCACGAATTTTACCTCTAACAGCATTACGAGTAACTCACCATGTCACCGAATCCGATTGTGGTCAAGGTGATAAAGCAGTAATAGACAGAGTCGAAGTAACTCCATCCTTCGTATCTGGAGAATGCAGCAGCACCTCCTGCTATTGTTAATGAACTTAAAAAAGTAACTACGCAGATAAGGTCCAGTTCTGATGCATTTGTCTGTCGGCAGTGAAGAGAAGATTTCACAGATCGTATGATCACACTGAAACAATTAAATCTTCATTAAAAACTTAAAATTGGTGTATGATCCCACGGATAGTGATCTAAACGATAACTGGAAGAAGTTTGGATCGTGTAAGTGAATTAAAGCTGTGATATGTGAAGGTACATAGCCCTAAAGGTGGACTTATTACGATACGTACTTATTATAACAATAAATACACCAGGTACGTATACGTCGGTCAAGTGCAATACAGTAACATTTCCCTGAGGCATGGTCCATAAATTCCAATAAGTCTGGTAACTTTTTAGATGTTGTTGCAAAGTGCCGCGTTTTTTGTCATCGGTCATAAATCATGCAGATAACAACCAAAATGTGTTATACGGGGGGTCAGTCGGCACCGTGAACAATATGTTTACTCGGAAGTATGTCTACGAGGGTCAGGCGTTAAATATTGATGCATTTATGAATATATACATAGCTACATGTTTGCATGAAAATACATATCTTCGTATCATAATTTAACATAACATAATATTGGAATTTATGGACGATGCCTGAGGTATTGATGACATCTACTAAATACTAAAAACGGACCTACGTATAAGTTCGTAACAACCACGTTTGTTAACTAAGTTGCTTTCTAGTGATATGTATTATATTGATGTTGTTATGAAGGACATCTGTCGCGGAGAGCGTATTCAGCTTTTCTCAGGTAACAGAGTCACCTGAAAATAACGTCAATAACTACCAGACGTGATATATGACGTAATTATGACGTGAATATGACCTCCTAATGTCTCGGGCCGATGACGTCATTTAAATATCGTTATATTTTAATCCTTTTTACAAATTATTGCTACAAAATGTGAATACTCTGAATTTTCAACATTTTAAATTCTGAAGCTTCTCTTTTAATGACGAAATATCCAAATTATCCAAATAAATGCATCAATTAAATGGACAGAAGCTTCTAAAAATAAAAAACTGCTTATACTGTCGCACAACGTTCAAGAGAAACAGCAGGATAATAATAGAACAAAATCAATAGTTTAAGCATTTTATTTCCCAACTACAATGAATTACAGGGGAAAATATAAAGTGGTAATGAAACTACTTAGTCCAGAAGACCAAAGGGGTTTTTCGGGATGATAAGCATCAAGCTGATATTTTGGCTTCCTTCGGACGAAACGTCTAAACATCCAAATTGTCAAAAGTTATACATGGAAGACTCTGATGATGTTTCATCGGATTTGTAGGACAAACATTTTAAATAATTATCTTCCAATTTTACTTTCAAAATAACCTGATGCTCATGAACTTCACATCTACTACCAAACCGAAATCTTCAGCAGCCTTCAGAAAATTTAGCTACCGTTTCCCGAAATTTTCGCAAATAAAAAAGGTGTGTGACTCGCCGAAAGGAAGCCACTTACGAAATATCACTTTGGTGCTTATCATCCCGAAAGCCCCTTTGGTCTCCCGGACTAACTGCAAACAAAATAATTAAAAATTAAACAATAAACACAAAATAACCAAAACAGTCCATTCTCAAAGTTTGTTATGTAGACCAAAAGAAAAACTTGAAGGTCTTCCTCCACAAATTTTTAAGATTAAATAAAAAAGAGTGAGTTTTTCTTTTGGTCTATAGATACACATAATATAATTTAAAATAGGAGAAAATTACAAAAACGTGTGGCCATACCATAATCGCTAATTTTTTAAAGTCATATTGGGCCCAAAAGTTAAGAGTTCGAAATTGTATTAATTCAACCGTATACGTTTCATGAATATAAATTAAAAGTTATATCTAAATTTTCTCATCTCTAAATTCTCTCTGAACACAGATTTATCAAGCAAAATACCTTTTTTTCCTCATACATATATGATACACATTTTAGAATCACCTTCTAGTAGTATTTTAAAGTAAATAGTCAATATTCATCCCCTTAAACTGTGTAATATGAGCATGGCTACCATGTTGTCTTTAAAAGGTAATAGAACACATTTTCCAGATATTTCAGAGACAGGCCATGCTTTAATTCCTGATAAGTTATTTTTAACTAGAAAAATATTTAGTTCACTAGAGAGATAAGGATAAAAATATAAACTGGTATAAGAAATGGATTCCTTGCCTAAAATAAAAATTTCGTTACAGTCCGTTGTTACAATATTATCTATTTCAATAATTTTATCTACTGTGTTTACGACATAACAATCTGCTTTGGAATCTGTAACTCTTGAAAATGTCAAGTCTTTCAAACAAAGTTTTTTAAACTGCTTTATTCACATTGCGTCGAAGGAGTGAGAGGACCTTCAAGTTGTTTAAGATTTGCCTTGAAAGTATTTGAAAATTCACAATAATTTACAGTCTTCGACACAATGTCTTTTTCGACCAGTCGCCGATGAATCTGTTGCAGAGAAAAATCAACGATTTTAGTTGTCCTAAATGATTCTCGAAAGGGAATGCGGAAAAATTGTCTAGCTCACTAAACCTATCTACATCGTCACAAATATATGACAACAGGATTAATAAATGCCTGTATCATATTCCGAACACCAATATTTTTTCTATATGATTTTGGAACAGTAAAATTGAAATAGAAAAGTGAAATATAAGAAAATGTTCATACACTGCAACATCTAAGGCATCTTTCAATACACAAGGACCATAATACATTAAAAACTTCTAAAATCTGTAGCTTTCCAATATTATAATTCCTCTAAGGAACGAGACTTTCTATTAAACTCGACAGGTACCATATTTTTAAGATTAAGTAAACGGACAGAAATGGTTTTTACTTTTTGATATGGCAGCCTAACACGTAACGAACCTCCGGTCGAAGTATTCAGTAATTTTCTTAGAATTTCTTAGCAAATATTATGCATGTAGTCAGTTGGAAAACATGCTATTAAATCTATTTGTAAATTAACCAAGAGTGTTGGAAAAACATGATGCTCTTCATCAAGCTGTTTTCTAAATGAATTGTCAGTGCGTTGTAGTGATCCCTTAAATGACATTAAAGACAAAAGGACACTAACTTAGAAATAATAATAATATTTAATTTAATATTAATTATAGTATTTAAGGAGCATCGGCCGGCCATAGTCAATGTCATTTACCAAGGAAAGATTGTTTTTGTTATTTTATAAACAGACATGTATAGTTTACAGTCCGAGGTCGGTGGTGTAGAAAAACACAACTATGTTTCCTATATAATGGGTGTGAACGAACCAGGATGATATTATGATTGTTATTAATACTTTGAATAAGTCGTTTTGATATTTATAGTAGTGTATTTTTAAATGTATTAAACTTGAACCCAGTGATTTTATAAATGTGTTATTGTTTATTCTGTTCCCGAACACGAGTTGCTGGGTAAGTGGTTTCCTCCATAATGATATGCCTTTATGGTAACCGTCGAGTATACGAGGGACCCTTACTAAGTAACCACTACAGCGTTTTTGATAATTAAAACTATCATAAACAACTTTGTTTTTAAAATAATCATCGTGTACTGTACATTTATTGCAAGGAGAGTATCCTGTGTGTGACTTGGTACCTGTTAAATAGGCCCAAGCAGGGGAATCACAAACAAAACTATGCACTGCTATTTTGAAGTGTTTTCCTGACTGACTAACAAACCCATTTTGTAAGCGAATGTTTAATTCTTGAATAAATTGGTCCAGAAATACATTTAATGGTTTTGGTTTGTTTTTTCCACAAACAATTGAAACAGTAGAGGGTTTACAATTAGGAGCATTTGTAATTAGCCCTAAAATTGGCCAAAGTTGCAATTTTTTCAGTTGTAGTTTCATTAGAGACATATTTGGAGAGCGACGTTTAATACCAAAATAACATAACTGTCCTGTTTCTAAATCAATTGAACGAGTAAAAGTAGGAGTAGCCAATACGATTCTACGATCTAGAGGTAGTTCAGGATGATACTGACATAGTGAATGAAGTAAAGAAGTTAATGCTGAAATAGAGATTTTATGTTTGACCGCCCATTTTGCTAATTGTTTGGATAAAAGAGGTTTATCTTCTACATCAGAATCTGATGAAAATTCAAAAGCTGATTCTCTTCTAATACTATTTATATCATCATCACTATCTAAATGGCGTTGACTAAAAAAAATCGAACTACACATTAACTAACACAAATGGTCCCTATCGAAATTTGTGGCATTGAATTTTGAATTACTGCACTTTTCCTGTGTTGTTATCTACCAACAAAGAATCGCCACTAAATTGCAATTTTGTGGCATTCAAAGCCCTTCGAGATCTCTGTTTTGGGCCCACAATTTCCTTTAGTTTACGTTTTGACATATTAAAAACATTGCTTTGAAATATTAACTAGAAAATTATAAAAAAACCTGTTTGGTTTCGTTTGTTAACTTTAGTTTTGTTGTTGGTAATTTTAGTTTTGTTGAGCCACCTGATGCTTTCTTGTCAGTATAACTTTAGTTTTGTGGTTGGTAATTTTAGTTTTGTTGAGCCACCTGACAAGGAAGCATATTCCTTGTCAATATTTGCTTAGCTTAGCTAACCTTAATTTATTGAGAACCAAAAAAGTCATTTAGCGTCATCATTATGACTTTATTTTTGTAGAGTCATTTTTTTCACGTCATTTTCAGGGTGACTGCGACGACTTATCACTTGAAAATGACGTGATAATGACGATACCCTGCTACCTAGGTTGTCGCTGTTAACAATTTAATTTTCATTTAGCAGTACTTGTCTCTGGCAGTTGGTATCTGTCCGCTGTCAGGTCTAGTTTTTGTATCGTCTGAGAATAGAGGTCGAAGTGTGTGTGATAAAAATTCAGAAAAAGATTAAACTATTTATTTATATAACCTTCCGAAACTTTCTAATTTATACAGTAAAAACAAATTTTATGCGCAAATTTCTTAAAACCGCCTCCTAAAACAGCAAACAAACATCAAATGTGCTGATCACATGGAGACGTTCCACTGTTGCCAAATCTACCAAGCAACAAGTGCTTTAAGCGGCAAATTTGAAAGCGTATCATCCCTCCTATAGTATCAACCCTCCCCAGTCTCCCCTAATGGTTTCTATATAAAATAACTGATTCAGTCATGTTAAGATGGAAAAATACTTGCGCACCTCACTTTATCGATAAATGAAATAGTCTTAAAAAACTCGACAGCCTTCGAATTTCTGAAGATTTATAATTTAAAAGTAATACCAAAAATTTTTGGAAGCTTAAAAAATTTAAATATAGAAGAAAAATGATTTTACATGTTCTATTATATATTTTTTAGTAATGTATATCGAAATTGCCCACTTAATTAATTGATTTTTCTTTTTACGGAGGCCTAAATATTTCTATTGGTCATGGCTTCCACTGTTTGGAGAAAATAAAATGGCCGGAAATTAAATAAAACTATTTAGTCGTTCTCAAAGCAACGATATCATAAAAGGGTTTTAATGTATTTGCATTTGATACGGTATCAAAAGCACATATTAAGCACCACTCTTGGTACACCACTATTTGGACATTAAACAAAATGGCGTGGCTTATCTGAGACACACAAGGAGAGAGGATGCTTTTAGTCTTATTGTTGACAGCACGAAGTGCAGTTAGTCTTAGCGAAAACCAAAATGATTCAATCTAGACTGTTGAGATTTATCACTTTAGGAGCATATTCAAAAACCATTTTAAAACTATAACGTCATGGTGTAGAGCGTAATAAAGCCAATCAATCTGCAAGTCGTTAATAAAACTGACTAGTTTTAAAGTTGCTGCAAACCAAGCCATTTTAAAACCACAATAAGGTAAATATTATTTTAAGACTTAGTAATCTTATTATATACTCTTAATAAACACATCAAAACCATGCTAAACAGTTTTTAAGAGCCGGTAGTATATTTACAAGGTAACCTTAAAATCACATAATTTTATTTACCACTAGCTGACCCGGCGAACTTTGTTCCGCCTTAATGGCAACAAATAAGCAGACATTTTTTTTAATTGGAAAAAATACAAAAAAATCAAATACCTACATTAATCATTCATAATTATTTCTGTATTTTAGTACATAGGTTGCTCTTCATTTAAGTACCTTGTGATATACAACATTTTTTGTTTTATTATCAGGCGCAAAAACAAACAACGCAGATGTCCGACCCGTGAACATGCCACGTATAACTGACCATGGGAAAAACATGAATGTTCTAGATTTAAACCACAAACTTTTAAGGATTGGCCTTGTGATTTGTTGATGGTCATGGCAAATGCAAGACGTATCGGAAATTGAAGTCTTTTAAATTCAAATGGCATATCGGTTGGGATCATCGGTATCCTCGGAATGAGAACTTCCTCACCTTTGAATTTTCCTATCATTATCGTAGCGTAAATTACATTGTTCATCAATTTTCTAACCACCAAACGCGTACCGTTGCACAGTTTTGGTTGGTTTATGTTTCGAAGCATGATTACTACGGAGCCAACCTTCAGGCATAAATTGTACGGTGGTAAGCCAGGCACGTCCAAAGAGCTTAAAAATTCAATGGGATAGTTGGTGGCTTCATCTTCATTTGTGACGCAGTCAATAGATTCGAATGAATGCATTGTTCCAATGATCTTATTTTGAATTATGTAGTTTAGGTCATCTACATCTTTATTCTTAGCCGCTAAAATTGCTCGCTCACTCAACCATTCATTATTTTTGTAGTTAGAAATAATTTCTGGAAATACATTGTTGATAAGTTCGTCTTTTGATGAGACAAAATTACAGAAATTATTTGGAAATGATATTAATCCGCTCGATTCATCGACAGTTACTTGACCATTACTGATAGTCAGCAATTGCTCCGAGAAATCTTCAGCAGATGTATCATTAAGCAATGTAACTCTCATGTTTGTTGTCAGTTGCAGTTTCTTCACATAGCGCCATAGATTTGACGATTTGAGGCAAGCGTTTATTTCGTCGGCAGCCGTAGATCTTGGAATTACTGGCAGTGTTTGGCGGAAATCGCCAGACAGTAAAATCATTGCTCCTCCAAAACATCTCGAGTCATTGCGTGAATCTTTCAATGTTCGGTTAAGTGCTTCTAATGCACGTTTATGCGCCATTGTGCATTCGTCCCAGATGATGATTTTCGATACCGCTAAAACTTTGGCCATTGCTGAGTGTTTTGCAATATTACAAGTTGGTTCTTCAATAATTTGAAGATTTAACGGTAATTTGAATGCTGAATGAGCCGTACGGCATCCTTCTAACAATGTGGCTGCTATTCCAGAAGAAGCAACTGCAACTGCTATGTTAGATCTCGCCCGAACAGTTACTAAAACTAATGACATGAGGAATGTCTTGCCAGTTCCACCAGGGGCATCTAGGAAATATAAACCACCATTTTCGTCATCGATTGCCTTCATTAAAGTATCATAAACTTCCTTTTGTTGGTAATTCAACAGGGGTATATTCGTTTGAACTACTAAATCTAATTCCTGGTGATCATATTCACGTTCCCGTTCTAATTTAAACTTCACTTCACCTAAAAACTCAAATTTTCAACCATACCGAGTTTTATAGTTCACTTCACTGTTTATACGAATGGGCAATGGCACTATCATTACATTATAATTGTTAATTATTTATTTAATAGAAATAGTTTTATTATTGATTTCTTACAAATATCAAATTGTCATCCATACGTCATTACATAGCTGTCATTTGCGTTTTGTTATTCCAAGTCTGATTCTTTTTTGTTATACCACGTTTTATAGTGACTGACGTTTCATGTCAAGTCACACGGGAATGCTGTCGAACGGGATAAAAAGTATCCTATGGGAATGCTGTCGAACGGGATAAAAAGTATCCTATGTCCTTCTCCTGGCTCTAAACTACCTCCCTGCCAATTTTCAGCTAAATCGGTTCAGCCGTTCTTGAGTTATAAGTGGAGTAACTAACACGACTTTCTTTTATATATATAGATAATAAAACTGTTTTAAAACTCAATTAAATCCACAAAGTTTTTATTGTGCTACTTGAGGTCACAACCACTAGCCAGGACACTGGTATGAATTTCGGAGTTCAGGCAGTACTGTGCGGAACATATACTGATACGGGTATAGTTTTAATAAATTCAGTGAACTTCCATCTTCTTTAAGATGATGATAAAATGATATTTTATTATCAAATGCGGGTTTTTACCGGCAAATGAACATAAAAATAATAATAGAAATTGACCTTATGGGTAACGATGTATGCGTTTATGCAGCTCATATAAATATCAAATAGAAGATGACCAACTTTCAGCTTTTATTTTTATCTGAAAACAGAAGTGCGCATATTTAAATGTATCAATCGCCGTGATTCGCAAGTTACATGCCACCTAACCCCTTTTGGACTTGTTTTGGTAATAGCTCTTGGTGTTGTTTTTAAGCTTTTTATCATTGCGTTGTGCTGTTTCAGGCGTCTCAACAAAAAAAATAAGTATATAGCAGAGTCTGTTTTGCAACTGGCAAGTGAAGTTCAACGTTTCCTAATTAATATGCGCAAAAATTAGTTTAATTTTTATTTTACTTCTGTATAAACATCAAATTATTGATTATTTTTGTTTTAATTCTTATTTTTATTTTTATTTGCCTGTATAAACCCGCTTTAACCCTTCAAACCTGAATGACCTACATGAACAACTTTCAAAAGTTATAGAGATAAATGATCATTAGATGTTAAAGATCTTAATTCTGATTCGTATTTAAATTATAAATTTTCAAATTAGTCATTGATTAAAAATTTAAATCACAAACCTGCTTAGTTTATTGACCCTTTCACCTATACTCTGGAACATCACCAATCCTAAGGGAATACCAATAATCGCATAGCACATCGTGAACAACTTGCCGTAAACTGTACTGGGCGTAGAATGACCGTAACCTATGGTAGTCAGGACTGTAGTAGCGTAATAGAAGGCTCCGGTAAATTTCCACTGTCGACCGGCTCTATGAGGCTCAGACTTTAATACGACCGTTTCTAGTATTCTGAAATCTTCGTTGCTTATATTATATTTGGTTCTTGTTATACTTTGTACCTCTGTAACAAAATTTAAGATTATTTTCATAAATTATTATTAAACGAATTTGATCGAAATATGATAGGTTAGTTTGCTGAGAATATGTTAAAACCTGATGTTTTTCATTTTTATCCAAATAAACCGGCATTTTGTTGATAGACCACTAAATAAGAACATAGAGAATAAATAAAAATAGGTAAAAAAACTTTTTAAGTTAAACGGTTTTATATTAAACATGCATTGCAATGTTTAGGATAAATGTACTAAAAATCAAAAAATAATAAAATAGATACAGTCATGGGAATTATAAACATATGCATAGACTAGACTAAAATAAAACCGTGGGGCACGTCAATAGTCTACAATCGTTGATTAAAATTTTTGTTTTGTAATGTTACACTATAATTAGGCAGTTGTTCAACCGACAATTGACGTGCCCCACGGTTTTATTTTAGTCTAGTCTATGCATATGTTTATAATTCCCACGACTGTATCTATTTTATTATTTTTTGGTTTTTAGTACATTTATCTTAAACATTGCAATGTATGTTTAACATAAAACCGTTTAACTTAAAAAGTTTTTTTACCTATTTTTATTTTTTGGTTTTTATTTCGCATTCTGTTTAATTCATTTAGTGCTTCATTATTGCAAGGTTTCTTGCCCGTTAGTTTATTGCAGTCCAACTCTTTGGTAGCGGCGGCCATCTTAGATTTCAATTTTGCATAGTAAATTGTATTCTACTTGTTGAGACCATTCATTGATACCCATGTTGATGGGATTGATAAAACCTACGTTATCCGCCATTTTGTAAAGGCCGTTATCTTGGATTTTAATTTTATATAGTATATTGTATTCTACTGGTTGAGCACTTTCATTTGATACTCATGTTGATGGGATTGATAAAACCTACGTTATCCGCCATTTTGTAGCGGCCGCCATCTTGGATTTCAATTTTTTATAGTATATTATATTCTGCTTGTTGAGCCCTTTCATTTGATACCCATATTGATGGGATTAATAAAACATAAATTATCCGTGGCGGCGGCCATCTTGAATTTATAATGATAATGAATAAACATAATTGTATTGTAACCAAAAGCTAAATAAAACCGTTTAAAAACATTTAACATGGAATTGAACAGCCTTCCGGATTACAAGGATTAATGAGTCACAGGATGAGTCACAATAATTTGACAAATTACCATTGTAATAGGAATATAATAGAGATATATGTATTTGTACACGACTGTACTATAAAACATTCTTTAAACATGTATTTCATAAGATATAATAATACCTATTATTCACTAGTGTATTGGGATCCTTTTCCAATTCACGGACAGTTGAACGGAAAAGAGAAGCAGAGCCCTGGATAGGCTTTGCACACATAATCCTAGAACATTGCCCCTTCTTAAACCATTCCAAGACCGCTGGATACTCCCAACATGATTGGGAGTGTGTGATCATAGATTGCACCCTTCACGTGGTAACTCAGATGCAACTGAACTCAGGGTATCTAGACCGAGAGGTCGATAAATTTCCCCCAAGCTAAGTTGTGAAGATACAGTTGCGAGAGCTGAGTGGCAATAGGGTGATAACTGCTTTAAACGGTTTTTTTGGGGCAACAGCTCGCACCCAGTGGTATATAGACTTTACTCCCGCATGTGGAAATGTGTGGGATGGACTAGTTTCCTTAGCTGCTTGTGGGACAGAAATGAACCCATGTGAAACAAAAAATGAACGCCGAGTACCCAAAGCCGGAAGGCAAAGGAACTCGGAAAATAAAGATCACTTTCACTAGGCCGTAGGACAGGGAACATCTGGAGATAATCCGCAGGATACTAGGCGAGGATACTCAAAAGATATCTCCCAAGCTGAAAGGCCAAGAACTACAAAAGCTGTCAGGTTCAAAACAGTAAAAGAGGTTGATCGCATGACAGACGATGGAATCAAGTCTGCAAAGCTATCTGGTAAGCTAAGATAGGCAAACTAGTGAAGAAAGGACAGTGTTACATACACGCCAAAACGGCTGTAATCAAAGTCAACTTGATCATATCTGTCAAGAAGGCAAAATAGATACAGTCAGAACCTGTTTAAAAACAAAAGCCACCGACGAAAGGTTCGAAACGGTCCAGGTCAGACGGAACTATACCGTCTGATACCCAACGCAAAGGAAAAGGGCATAAAAAGGAAGGTGTTACTTTCACTGACGCTGTCGTTTTAGTCAAGGTAGCGGCAGCTCATACAGAATTCTCGGAGGTCAATGTTGATATGGATAAACCTATGAATCCCTATATAAATACGAATCCTTTCTTTGGGTTTCGACCTAAGAAAGGGAAGACAAAATCTTTGGAGGAAAAGGGTTCCAATGAATTAGGGGAAAACATCTCAAGTGCGGAGGCTCAGGAGGAAGAGCAACCTTCCGGAAATGGCCGTCCACTCAAAAGGACATTTATATAAGAGCTGAACTTTCCCCATGAAGGAAAGAGAGCCCACTGAGTCAGAACCAAAGGTCTGTTCTCAGTGAAGAGACATGTGAGAATCCTGCAGGCCAACCTTCAGCGTGCGACAACATGAATCAGCAACGCTTGTTAGAAGACTGGAGCAAAAAGGCATCGATGGAGTATAGGCAAAAAGATCGCAGACGTGTCAACTAAACAAGGTAAGGTTTTATATTCACCTAGGTGATTGTATACTTATGCCGTCACTTTGTACAGATGACGCTATTGTTATACTAATAATACCCACGGAAGATGGAGACGAGGCTCACCTCACATAATAAGCGACATATAGCTGCACATTGTGTGGGAAAAGGATTGCGTCTAATCATAGAATATAACGATAATGCACACCTTACCATATGAGGCAGCACGAACATCAATAAAAGAGTTGAAAACATTTCAAATTATCTGACGGCTTAATAATTTCTAATATAGGCAACAAATCTACTTTTGTCACTAAAATATATGGTGGTTGAGGACAAGAAAGTGCATAGAATGATTTTTTGAGAATTCTCCATTCCTCATTAAATACATAGGTTTTTGATGTGGCCTTTTAGAAATTGGACAGTATAAACATTGGCGCTGCTTATAACCTCAATATGAAACAACATTCAACCTTATTAAAAAGATTTATTGTAATATTTTCATAGATATAATTTGAATTTCTCCTTAAATTGACTTTACACCGTTATGATAATGGAGTAAGACGTAACAATGGAAGCCTAGACGCGTGTTACGCCATAATGAAGAAAAACTCACCTTGTAAAAAAACTTTCCTCTGGTTTTCTGTTTTGGATTCTAAAGCATCGAAGACAGCTGCGCCAATAAGAAGGTAAGTGAACGTGCAAACGATTAGAGATAAGGTGCGAACGTTTTGCTTCTTCATTCTTTAACGCGCGTCATGCTGGCGCCGGGGGGTTCCCACGTCGCTAGCTGCCCCCCAGGCGCTCCCTTTTTCTTATCCACATTTCACCTCCTAGAATGAACAAATAAAATTAGTAGTGGTTGTCATTAGAGTCTGTGGTGAATCGTGTGCTTAATCAATATAGTGCGTTAATACTTTACTGATCAGTCTAGCCAAAATATTATTTCGGCTACTAATATTTTAACACGTATGAATCAGTCAGAAACCCGACTATATTTGGAATTTTCAACTTTTATATTACCTACATTTAACCAGTTAAATATAAGTATGCAAAGTGAAAAACCTAAAATTCACATAATTTACAGAGAAGTTACAGCAGCGGTAAAAACCATAATGGACTGTTACATAAAACCAAATTTAATGGATAAGTATAATAAAACAATTTTAGACTTCCAACAACCTCGCAATTTTTTAACAATGGAAGAGATGTATTTTGGAGTTAAAATTCAAAATAGTGATTTTGACAAAAATATTTTGGAGAGAGTTTTAAGTAAAAGTCTGAGTTTTTATATTGAAAGTGTCAGTCAAATATTTTCTAGGTTTTCTCTAAAGAACTCAGTTTTTGAGCAATTTCAATTCATTTACCCCAAAAATGTTTTAAATAAAAAAATTTCAACAATTGCGAATATCGCACAATATTTTCCACATTTGATTGATGATATTCAAGTACTTGATAATGAGTGGAGAGTGTGTAAGAAATATAGATTCTACCGATGTGGAAATAAGCTCTGACGACGAGTATGATAAGGATGTTGTTAAGTTTTGGCAGCAAATTTATAAAATTCAGTTGGGAAATGGGAACACAAAATTCAAAAATGTATGTTGTTTAGTCGTTAATTTATTATCTTTGCCACACTCCAGTGCCAGCGTAGAGCGTATCTTTTTGTTGGTCAATTTAAATAAAACACCTTTAAGAAATCGTCTTAAGGCGGATACATTAGAAGGTGTATTACACACAAAAAGTTTGGTTTCCAACCTTGGCCAATGCCACAATTTTAAAATTGACTCTGATCTTTTAAAAAAAATAAATAGTCACGGCTATTACCGAAATGTAAAATCTGATTCAGATTCAGATTAAATTCTTTCATATATTTACTAAATCAGGTATATTGTTTAAGTTTTTTTTATTTGTTGTCTATCATTACATTTTTATTTGTTTATTATTTTATTTCAATATAATTTTGTTACATTCTTAATTTGTATTATATTTCATTACACAGAGTGTTTTTTTTTATTTGAATTTTTTGTTGTGCCTTCCTCGTATAATTTATACAACAACCATTATCAAACAAAAAAAAGATTTGACGACACCCCATTTCCCATTATTACGAAATCTTACGATTTTTTCGGAAATATCACGATTTTCTTTTCAAATCTCACGAATTATACTTATATTCATTTGGCATCCCTGCCAAGAATTCCAGTCATAGGGGAAACTAGACAGGAGCGAACACCGAACTGATGTGATTCACCGAAACGCCGACTCTCTGCCTAGACGGTCACGCCCTGTAGACAATTCTCACTACAACAAGTCGAAATCTAAAAAAGTTGCAATTTCAAGAATTACCTGAAGATGATTCGGCAATGGAAGGAAGAAAATCGGCGCCCTACCTGGCAAGAAGTGTCAAGATTTTTACCGACACTAAAGACATATTGGGCTCACTGGGACTCCGTTGTCCTGGAAGAAGGGCTGTTAAAAAGAGTCCTTGAAAACGATGATGTTTCCGAGATGAGAAGGCAGATAGTTATCCCGAGAGCGAGAGTAGCCGAGGCACTGAGAAAGTTACACGATAGTCCATCAGGAGGCCATCTGGGAGTGAAGAAAACCCTGAAACCCCTTCAACGAGTCCAGGAAATGTTTTATTGGATGAACGGCTCCGACGATGTGAAGGACTGGTGTAAGAAATATACGACTTGTGCTACGAATAACGGACCACATCGCAAGAGAATGACACCCATGAAACAATATAATGTTGGAAACCATTTCGAAAGGATTGCTTTAGACATCGCTGAACCATTTCCGGCGATAAAAAATGGTGGTAAATGCATCCTGGTTGCAATGGATTATTTCACAAAGTGGGTGGAAATTTACGCGATGTATTGGTGAAAGAATTTATTAGCCGATATGGAGTGCCCTTAACAGAAAATGTTACAAACCAGCACATAAAAAGACAAAAGACAGTACGAACAACAAAGAAGAATAACAAAGAATATATGCAGGGCAAAAAACGAAAAGGAATGGAAGACAAAATAAAACGTATAGAAGAAAATTTTGTAAATAAAGAAATGAAGAACTTGAACTAAGAAATGAAATATAATAAAGGGAAAACTGCGCAGAGGACCATATGTATAAAGAACAAAAAAGGAGAAATAATAATGGATGAAAGCGAAATGATACAAAGATGTGAAGAGTACTTCAAAGAAGTATTAAATGAAGAAAATGAGAACGAGCAGCGGTAGGAGCTTACAAACCAAAATAGACATACCGACGGAGAGATATCGCCACCATCGAGAGAAGAAATCTCAGAAATAATACAGGGACAAAAGAACGGCAAATCTCCTGGAGAAGATGAAATAGAGCCAGAGCTGGTGAAATATGGCAGAGAAGCACTAAAGACGAAGATCTAGCATTTGATATCGAATATATGGGAACAAGAGACAATGCCAAAAGTGTGGGAAACCTCAATAACGGTACCAATTTACAAGAAAGGGAAAAAGGAGGAATGCAGAAACTATAAAGGGATTGCGCTACTGGACACAGTGTATAAAAGAATGGCCAAGACCATAGAAAAAGGTTAAAAGAATATGGAGAAAACTTGTTCGGGGACTATCAGTGCGGATTCAGATCTGGAAGATCAGTAATGGACCATATTTTCACTCTGAAGGAAACGCAAAGAATGGGGTGCGAATATGATCTACCAATCTATACCATTTTCATAGACTTCCAATGGGCGTATGACACAGTAAATAAAAAATATTTATACAGTATTATGAATGATATAAGCATCCCAAGAAAACTGATAAGTCTTAATTACACTCGAGCGTACAGTAACTAAGATCAAGGTGATCCAAGAAACATCAGAAAGCTTCGAGACCAATATAGAATTATAACAAAGAGATCCGTTATCTACCTCCTTGTTTAACATTGTATTAGAATGGATAATACGCAAAATAGGCATGAACAGGGCAGAGACACTGAATACTAAGACAACACAATTACTGGCATACGCGGACGATGTAGTACTGCTATCAACATAAGAAAACGAACTGAGAAGAATATGCAGAGCGTTCATAGAAACAGCAGAGATAATGAATTTGCGAGTCATTGAAGACATATCGAAGTTTATGAAAATGGCAACACCTCAAAGGAAAGGAGCAATGAGGAATTTTCCAATACAACTAAATGAACAAAAAATAATGAACAAGTCCAAAGCTTTGTATATCTTGGTGTGGTTATCAAGGACGACGGCGACGAAAGAGGGAATTTAAAAACTAGGCTTATGAAAGGAAGTAAACAGGCAGGAGCATTGAACAAGATAATAAGTTCAAAGAAAATATCCAGAAAGACGAAGCTACATGGGTACAAATCAGTAATAAGACCAACAGTAATCTACGGAAGCGAATTGTGGATACTTAACAAAGTAGAGGAAGCCAAATTAGATAGATAGGAAAGGAAAATACTCAGGAGGATATTAGGGGGAAAAAGAGGGAGATATGTAGCTAAGAAGAACGAATAACGAAATACAGAATTTATTAGGGTAAGTAGAACTGAGTAAAATAATAAGATCCAGAAGAGTAGGTTGGCTGGGGCACGCACAGAGAATACCAGACCAAAAAAATGATTGATATAGAACAAGCCGGAACAAGGAAGAGAGGCAGACCATACGCAGAAGCGATAGAAGACCTAAGAGAGAATGGAATCCAGGACTGGAAAACGAAGGCAAAGGATAGGAAGGAATGGAAGTAACGACAATTAGATGTATTTTTCAATCATATTGATAATTTTCCCCCAAAAATTGAATTTACATTAGAAGTAAAAGAAAATAACTTAATCAATTTTCTTTATTTAAAAATTCAAAGAGTTAATAATGTACTTAATTATTCAATTTACAGAAAACCATCACATACTGATGTGACTATACCATATAATTCCAATCATCGCAAGTCACATAAAATCGCAGCATATAATTCAATTATACATAGAGCATTCTCAGTTCGTATTAACAAACATAATTTTGATTGAGAAATTAATACAATTAAACAAATAGCAACATCTAATGGTTATCCATTACATATTATAAATAAATTACTTAATAAAAAAGAGAAAAAGTTGCATTACAACTAATATTTCCTAAACAAAGCCGTCACATATTCTGGTAGGCAGTAATTTTCGAACGAAAAAGCCTATATGCTGCGAACAATATTGAATTACAGCTATTTTAAAAAACTTGGCATCTCTTTTGAAAAATATGTCATTTCTTTTGGAAAACATGACATCTCTTTTTAAAAACATGACATCTCTGATAGCTCGCAATTACTAAGAAAAAAACATCATCTGTGGAACGGTTTCAGCCTATGGGTCTCGTCCGCACAGCGACATACCCTCTCGTTCACAGTTTCTCTAATTTGAACTAAAGCGAACACAGTTAATCGCTGCTATTTGAGTTTTATAACTCTATATGTACCAGCAGAAGATAACAATGCCATCTCTATTTCCAATTATGAACAAATAGCTCAGGTTTTCTACTGTATCCGCAGTACAATATGAAGTGAAATGTTATCTGTAGACTTATACGAAGCAAATAGCAGTCTTTGACTATGTTGTTTTCAATCGGATTGAATACTGAGCGACAGGTAATGTCGCTGTGCTGACGAGGCCCAGAAATCAAAACCATACATAGGGTTATGCTTTTCTTCTTGTAATTGAGAGCCATCAGAGACATTTTTTGTATAGCCAAAAAAGCCAATTACGTTTGGCGTAGTAAAATACGAAATGAAATTTAATCTGTAGACTTATACGAACCAAATAGCACTATTTGACTATGTTGTTTTCAATCGGATTAGATACTAAGCGAAAGAGAATGTCGCTATTCTGGCGAGGCCCAGAAATCAAAACCGTACATCAGGTTATGCTTTTCTCCTTGTAATAGCGAGCCATCAAAGATATTTGTATCGACAAAAAAGCCGATTACGTTTTCCGCAGAAGATGTAGTTCAATATTCATCACGGCATACTTATAGCCATTAAAGTAGTGGAAATAAAAATAGGTAAAAAAATTTTTTAAGTTAAACGGTTTTATGTTAAACATACATTGCAATGTTTAAGATAAATGTACTAAAAACCAAAAAATAATAAAATAGATACAGTCGTGGGAATTATAAACATATGCATAGACTAGACTAGAATAAAACCGTGGGGCAGGTCAATTGTCTACAATCGTTGATTAAAATTTTTGTTTTGTAATGTTACACTATAATTAGGCAGTTGTTCAACCGACAACGATGGACGTGTGATAAGTAGGGCTAGAATGTGGAAACAAGCTAGCAAGCTCGATTATAAGCGAGTTTTAGGGTTTCATAGTGGTGAGCGAGTAGTACTTTTATCATATGTTTTGTCGATTAAAGACAAACTACGAGCAGTGAAACGATTCCTCGCCAGCCAGCAGTGTGAATGTCCAACGATAAACTAGTTGAAACATCTCTTTTATTTACATGGAGTGTATAACTATTGGAATTTCCATGAGCAAGAAAATAGTAAGTAATTTCCTCACCGTCTGCGGGCCAACTGCCTAACGACGAATTAAACGATTCTTCCATCGCACATTAAGTCGATAATTTGTAGACAATTGACGTGCCCCACGGTTTTATTTTAGTCTAGTCTATGCATATGTTTATAATTCCCACGACTGTATCTATTTTATTATTTTTTGGTTTTTAGTACATTTATCTTAAACATTGCAATGTATGTTTAACATAAAACCGTTTAACTTAAAAAGTTTTTTTACCTATTTTTATTATATTTTTTTTTACCATTTTGTTCCCACGAGTAATGGACATTTAAACGATCGACCCCCCCAGAGGTCCAAGTCTTGAGGGGAAAACGCTAACGACATATCATTTTTATCCACCCTAATGCCATACAGTTCTCGGCGCGTTTTAACCTTTCACCTTAACTTGGGTGGTGTACCGCTAACGACGTATCATTTTTAGCCACCCTAACGCCACACAGTCCTCAACACGATACAAAATCTTGACTTGGGTGGTGGATTCAGGCTGGATTAATCAGATACCTAAATTACAGATTCAATTTCTAAATTTAAATCTTATTATTATACGCCAATTAGTGGCTGCGCCCATCTTAAATATTGAGGTTGTATAGTACACTGTATTCTTCTTGTCAAGCCCTTTTATTTGTTGATACCCATATTGGTGGGATTGATAAAAAATTGTTATCAGCCATTTGGTAGCGGCGGCCATCTTATATTTCAATTTTGCATAGTAAATTGTATTCTACTTGTTGAGACCTTTCATTTGATACCCATGTTGATGGGATTGATAAAACCTACGTTATCCGCCATTTTGTAGAGGCCTTTATCTTGGATTTTAATTTTATATAGTATATTGTATTCTACTGGTTGAGCACTTTCATTTCATACCCATATTGATGGGATTGATAAAACCTACGTTATCCGCCATTCTGTAGCGGCCGCCATCTTGGATTTAATTTTTTTTTAAAGTATATTGTAAACTGCTTGTTGAGCCCTTTCATTTGATACCCATGTTGATGGGATTGATGAAACCTACGTTATCCGCCATTTTGTAGCGGCCGCCATCTTGGATTTCAATTTTTCATAGTATATTGTATTCTGCTTGTTGAGCCCTTTCATTTGATACCCATATTGATGGGATTAATAAAACATAAATTATCCGCCATTTTGTAGCGGCGGCCATCTTGAATTTATAATGATAATGAATAAACATAATTGTATTGTCACCAAAATCCAAAGTGTATACAAAATTTCAGATTAATCGGTTGACAGGAAGAGGGTGAAATTTGAATTACTAAATTTGACCCAAGAATAATAAATAAAACAAACGGGGTGAGCTAAATAAAACCGTTTAAAAACGATCAGACTTTGCTTGTTGATATTATTTTCCCGTTCTCGTCGTTTTTTGCTTTCTTTAGTACTTTTTACCCTATTTATCTTTTGTCTATATATCCTAACTATCTCGCTCTTTGCATACCTACTAAATTTGTTGTACTGGGCTTTTTATAGAAAACTATCAATTCTTTGTCTGTTTCTTTTTAATCACTCCATTCCATTTCATCCATTCACATATCTTCCTACGTATCCTGCGCTTCTACTTTTCATCTGGTTCTTGTTCCTCTTTACTCATAATCCAGGCTTCGCAGTTTGATATTCTCTAATTTCTACTAGTCTCCCAGCCATTCTGCTTCTTTTTGATAGACGCTTGTCGTTTTTCTCATGTTTTTTATTTGTTAGGTCCTAGATATTTTCAATGTTTATACTTTTTTCAATGTCGTATATTCTTTTTCCCTCTTCTCTTTAAATCAAGTTTATTATCTTGTCTTTTCAAATATAAAATTTTTAAATAAATTGCAACTATTCGGTTTCCTACCTAATAAATGTAGTAATGACTCAATGTTTTCAGTTTTTAATGAAATATATACCTCTCTTAATAATAAACTTTTGACGGCTTCGGTTTTTTGTGACTTCGCAAAGGCCCTCGATTGTGTTAATCATGAAATTTTTATAAACAAATTAGAATATTGTGGCATCTGTGGTATTCCTTTGAAATGGTTTGAATCTTACTTAGAATGTAGAAAAGAACTGGTACGAGCCAATGGAAAAGTTTCGAAAAATTTACCAGTTAGCAGTGGTGTACCCCAGGGTTCAGTTTTAGGTCCAATTATTTTTTTGGTATTCATTAACGATGTCGCAGACTTACGAATTAATGGTAAATTCATTTAATTTGCTGATGACACTAGTGTAACCTGGAGCAGTTCAGATATACGGACTCTACATTCTACCATAGGCAAAGATCTCATTACTATTTAGTCCTGGTCTGACTCGAACGGGCTTTGTTTTAAAGCTGAGAAGACTTTAGTTTCATCTTACAAAGGAGTTTTGCAACCTCTCAAACTTAACAATGACTCAATAAGATCTTCAAATTCTATTAAGTTTCTTGGTCTCCACATTGGCAGTGCCCTCAAATGGTCTGTACATGTAGACACTTCAGCGAAAAAATTATCCTCGGCTTGTTTTGCCATTAAATATGTGTCTAAACAGTTTGATTCTTGTACTGCTTTAACAACTTACTACTCTTCGCTATTGTTTGCCTTTCTGGGGGTCTTGTAGTTTGCATCTATTCGCATCTATATTCAAACTACAAAAAAGAGCTATTCGTTTCACAATTTAACTGAGAGACCAATTCATAGTTACCCTACTAGAAGAAAAGATTTCTATATTTACTTAACAATACCCACCTCTGATTTGGTAAAAAATTCCATCACCTTCAATGCCAAAAAAGTATTAATTCAATCAGCTACCTTTAGAAGTGGTAAAAGTGGCAAATACATTTAATAGGTTCCGGAGATTGACAATGGCGTTTCTGCTTGAGAGACCTTATCATTCAGTGGCAGGATTCTGCCACCTACCATAGATTTTTGAGTTATATTGCCGTATTTGAATATTTGGTATGGTATACGATTATATTATATCGTCGCCTCGAAGTCAAAACCTCATATCTCGAATTTTGCTCTTTTTGAGTTACGAGTCTTGCAGGTTATAGAATATTATAGCGCATACGTGGAAAATACTTGGATCTCGATATTTAGATAGAATGCGGCTGCGCAAATTTATTTGAAATTCTCGTATCTCGAATGAAGCACACAAACCTCGTATTTCATTTTAAGAAAAACAAAATTGTTATGCAGTTTGAATCACCGTGTCGATATTGTGTCTGATTTAAATAGGTAGTTGGTCAGAAAGGAGCTCTAAGATATGGTAAGTAAAATTCTATCTGTTTTATAAATTTTTATGCATGGGAAATGTGTTAGTTTTTAAAGTAGAAAAAAGTGAGGTTAGAAGCTAAATTTTTCAGAGTAAACGGTACATAATGTTGTAACAATTGGAACAAATTTATTACAACTACCAAAACTAAGTTTTTTAAGCACCAGAGGTTAATAGTTACAATTTATTATGAGTATAGCAAACAACTTAAACGGCTTAAAATCAAGATACGAGGTTTTGCAATTTTGCAACTCTAAAAATAAACTGGCATTGATGATTTACGAGTTTTTAATAAACCGATTAAAACTTTTTTTATTGTTTGTAGACGTCTCGTGCTAGTAAAATATTAGCTATGGCACTACAAAGCCCTCAGGATTCTTCTTGCGAGAGTCAACCGGTTCCATCAGCTGTAATGACAGAACGAAATTCACAAAAATTTGGATCTGGCACTAATTTTTCTTCACACGTTGAACTGTGTTGTAACGTTAATCCGTCTGCAGCTGTAGAGATTGATCAAAATATATCACAGAACATTTCAATATGCGTTGATCAAAGTTTAGTCACAAATAATAACAATAATTTCAATGAGGAGGACACCGATGAAGATCCTTTCCAAGATTCTGGATCTAGCTTTCACCCTAGTAATGGCTCAGAAGACGAATCCCAATCAGAAACATACCATGATGAAGAAGTACTAGAAGATCAAAACGGGACTGTAGATAATCAATTAAAAAAGAAACGTGCCAAAAAAGGACAAGAAAAATCCCACTACTTGTTAGAGAAATAGTGCTCAAATGCGCAGAAGAAAGGGAGAGAAATATGAAGCACAAAAAAAACACAGAGATGGATCGAAAACAGTTGTTAAAAGAAGTGCACGGATCATGAAAGAGAGATGCAACTCAGGCAAGTGTCTAAAGTCTAAAGGAAAAAGACAATGCGCTTCCATAACGGACGATCAAAGAAAAGAATTATTTACTAGGTTTTGGGAGGAAATGGATTGGAGTCAGAGAAAAGTGCTTGAGGCGACTTTGGTAAATAAGTCTACAACTTTACAAAAAACGACTAAGAAGACATCCTGCCGCAACACCAGTTTATTTTATCATTTAAAAGTGAACGACAAAGTACTTTCCGTTTGCAAAAAAATGTTCCTCTCAACATTCGCCTTAGGAGAATGGGCAGTTTTAAACTGGGTAAAAAATAGTAATCACTCTGGGATAATAGATTCCTCGAGGAAGTGCCCAAAGTACACCTTGTGATAAACAAAAAAGAGTTCAAACAAAAGAATTTTTGGAGAAGTTGCCGAAACTACCTTCACATTATTGTAGATCGACAACCAGTTAACTATACGTGGAAACTATCTTTAAATCACACACTGAGGTGTACAATGTATACAAAGCACAAGTGGGAGAAAATTCTGCCGCGAGCAAAGATGTTTTTACATCAGAAATGAAACATTTGAATATTGACATCTAACATCCACGAAAAGATCAATGTGACTTGTGTTTTAGCTTCAAACTAAATAATGTTGGACTAGATGAATATAACTTCCACATCAACCAAAAAGAACGAGCTCGTCAGGAAAAACAAAAAGACAAAGACGATGCCGTCGCTGGGAAAGTACTTGAATTCACTATGGATGTACAGGCGGTGCAGCTTGTGCCATTTTTGCCAGCTGGCATGATTTATTTTAAACAAAAATTAGCTTGCCATAACTTTACCATTTACAATTTGGGTAGTGATGCTGTCGTATGCTATGTATGGCACGAAGGGGAGGGGGGAATGGATGCTAAATGTTTTGCCTCATGTCTAACAGATTATATCAACAATGAAATTGCCGGAGATGATAAAGACAAATTAAAAATCTTTTATAGTGATGGCTGTTGTGCTCAGAATAGGAACGTAACCTTAGCTAACGCTTTGCAACATTACTGCATAATGAATGAAACCAACGATATTGTTCAAAAATATCTTACTAAGGGCCATTCTCAGATGGAATGCGACAGCGTGCATTCCACCATCGAAATGCGTAAAAAAATTAGAGAATTTCATTCGCCCTCTAATTACGTTCAGATCATTGAACAAGCTCGTCGAAACTCTAAAGCACCATACAGTGATGTACGTTGATCACAGTTTCTTCAACAGCTATAACGAAATTAAATATTATAAGACTATACGTCCAGGTGTCAAGACCGGCGATCCTTGTGTAACTGACTTAGTAGCCCTTAAATATTCAGCTGACAGTGGGATACAATTCAAATTGAGGTTTGATGATGAGTGGTCTCTCCTTCCCCACAGAATGTCAAATAATACGGGAACTGTAAAGAAACTATACAAAGCTGCATTGCCTCTCAAAGGTGATAAATATGATCATCTTCAGTCTTTGAAAAAGGTCATTCATCAAGATTTTCATGGATTTTATGATTCTCTACTTCATTAATTTTTTTATACGTTTTTTCATCCAACCTTAGCATTCAATCTAAGTCGAAAAAATATTATTTTTATTGTATTTTGTGTATTACCAGAATAAAATGTTTCTTTCTTTCTTAATTTGTTCAATTTTTGTTGTTCACTTTGCAGTGAGAAAACCTCGGAATTCCAAAATTATTAGTGAAAAACTCGTATCTGACTTTTTTGCGGTTACAAAGAAAAAAAACAAGAAAAAACTAAAATATAATTTATTCAGGATTTTACTCTTATCCAGGCCTTCAATATGACAATACCCTGTACCAAAATTATCATAACAGCAAATTATACTAAGTTTTTTGGGTTTCCTGAAAAGTTGTGAATTTTGACATACGAGGTTTTGACTTCGTGGCGACGATATATTGTAATATGATTATTAACCTTCATGGGACGGACATCAAAATTTTACGAAAAGGACTAACTGGGGTCCGAGAAGACCCCATGCGGAAAATTGCAGAAAAGCTGTATTTTTCTTTAAATTAAATATATAGAAAAGAAGTTTTATTAAAGTTTTACTATTAACCATTTATTAGTCAAAAATCATCACGAAAAAATACAAAATACCCTAATCACTAATACTACTAGCTACATATCATTTTAACATTTTTTACAAACTATCTCCGATTTTGAATGTTCTAGGCACACAAAGTTATTACACCTAATACATATTTTTCTGGATTTTCTGTCTTTTCCTCTTTGACACTTATGGCGGCGCCCCCTGGTAATGTTTTGTTGTTCAACTCTATGTTCTGTTGCATCCAGTAGTTCGGGAAAAACGTCTGTCATATGCCGTTTTCTATTCGTCTGAAAGTATTTATTATTATATCGCCGGAAAACGTTTTTCTTCATGAGTTCTTTTCCTAGTCCCAAAATATACATTTTACGTTTATCCAAACTGTTTTTTCGCCAATCCGGGTTTTGCAGTAACCACAATTTATAAGCATTTATTCCTGCGATATCTATAAGATGCGAAAATATTGCCATTGGCCAGCGTTTTGACTTTCTCTGCACCGTATATTCTTTGGCCAACTTATCTGAAGTGTCGACAGCACCTTTTGCTTTGTTGTAATGAAGAATAATTTTTGGTTTATAGTGCTGTTCTTCTCCAGCTACTTTACTCACTTGAAAGTAAGATGACAGCATGTTTTTGTTTTGGAGCATAGGATACTAGCGTTCTTTGATTTCTAAAAGCAAACATACTTGAAAACTCTTTCTTGTACGATGCCGGTAGAAGTTCCCTGGGAATAAATGTTTTATTTTTCCGGAGGGTTCCACATAAAGTAATATATTTTTCCACAACTTGTCAGCAAGTTCTAAACTTGTAAAAAAGTTATCAGTCGTTATTCCAAATTCGCCTTCCAAATGGTCTGTCAAATCTAGGACAACCCTTTGACCTTGACCCTTTTCCGCTTTGTTACCTTGTTTTCCTAAAAATTAATAGATACATAGGAATATAAAGTTTGCCTATATTTCTTTTCAAATAACTTACCCAAATAAACTTGCATGTTTGCAATATAAGAAGTGGTGCAGTCCACAAGAGCCCATATTTTGATTCCATACTTATCAGGTTTACTCTTCATATAGACTCGGAATGGTGCCTTACCCCTAAATGGTAGAAGCTGCTCATCTACACATAGATGGTCGCCAGGATTAAGTGATTTTTTACAATTAGAAGTGAAAATATCGAATATATCTCTTATCGGAGCTAGCTTATCTACTAATTTTCGTTCTTGTCTTGTTTGAAAATTATCAAAGCGTAAAAATGGAGTAATTTGTTTGAATCTGTCTCTTGGCATTGCAGCAGGAATTATAGGACGAGAGTAAGAAATATCTTGACACCAGAGCATATCGATAGCCTCTTTCGATCAGTGAAGTGCGCCAAGAATAAGCAACAGTCCAATATAAGCTTCAATCTCTGTAGAATCAACAGGTACAAAAACTTCAATTTTATTCGGATTTTGTATATTCCATTTATCATAATATGTTTGTGCCTTTCTGTTTGTTTCGGTTACTATTATGTTCAGAATATTCGGAGATAGGAAAAGAAGAAAAGCGCCTTTTATACTTGAGATATCAGAACTGTAATTTGTAAGGCCTAGAGCATGTCTCCGAATATCAGCTTTTGAACGTCTAACTTTTGTGTTTCCTGGAATTTTGGCCACTCAGTTCCATCTTTAGATTTATATACTGGAATGCCCTTGCTGTTACTAACTGTTGGTTCCTCTGGGTTCGTTTTCTCTATACTTTGATCCACAACTATCACATCATTTTCTTCGTCTACTCTGGATCATCACTTTCAAGTATACGTAACATCTCATCGTCAGTAAGCCCCTTGAGATAGTTTCTAAATAAAAACTGACTCATTTTCAAAACGATGTACCCTACTCGCAATATCACAAGAGACTAACCCGAATATTCAAGTCTAAAAATTATATCGCAGTGGGGGGAATCCCCCATTTGAACTGGTAATTTACATTTTGCAATTATATGGGTAAATTCCCTGTGAGTAAACAAACGTTAAACGTATGGGATTCCCCGATTTTACTAACAGTTACCGGGATTATTTTATCGGACGTAAAAGGCTGACTGGGGTCTGAAGAGACCCCTGGAATATAAAACTATTTTCTGTTTATACCAGCCAATAAAAACTACTAAATACATCATATTTTATCAAAATAATTCATAAACTGCAGCTAGATGAAAGATCAATGTTTAAAAATTTGATTTTGCAAAGATACAGCAAAAACATACGTCATGGGGTACAAACGGACCCCGGCCAGTCCTATGAAGGTTAATTTAATTTTGTATTTTTATATATTAGGTTTTGTATTGTTGGTATAGTAAGTATTCTTTATAATATTTTTTATATATTTTTAAAATAATGTCGCTTTGTCCTTAAAATTTTTTTATGACAATAAAGCTTATGGCTATCTTTCTTATCCGTGTATCATCCTTTACCATATATTTCTCACGATGGAAATTTATCTAGCGTTGAACTTCTTCGTAAGCTTTTGTTAAGATATTCATCTAATAGGCCTAAAATAATTTTTGCTAAGACTTTTTTGGACCTCACTTATGAATCAGTGATTCTTTCCAAGTTTCAGTAGCTTCCAGGTTTGTCTCAGAGGTTTTCATATTTTTTAATGATAAACGAAAAAAAAAGATCCAACAAAAGTCTATCAATTATTTCGCACTGCAGATGTTGAGATTTCCAGAAAATTAATTAAATTTCTAGTCATTTCGATATTTATACGAGTTATTTTTTGTATATAAATAACAAGTACCAATAACTAAATGATTACTTCCAAAAAATAAAAATTCTTAATATCAACATTATGAAATTACAAATGTCATTTACCTCGGCAAAATATTGAGGACAGAGTCCCACAGAAGAATTCTAATTATTATTTAGGTCGATTAAACACTAACTAAAATTTCAAATCGAACTCCGAACATCTTTTATTTAAAAAATCACTTTTTATTTATTAAAGAGCACTTTTAACTAAACCGTTGATAAATATATACACGGGAAAATCACGAGAGTAATCTTGAACCTCCAGGAGTTTCGGATGCTTTCAGCTGGACACGAGGTTTGGAAAATCGATAACTAAAGCGCAGTGACGTCACATGAATTTTCGCACAAGTTTTAAAGCTCTTCGCAAGGAATGCGATGCAATGAACTGATAAGTATTTCATAACTACTTGTTGTGTCCATAATGATAAGTGGAGAATAAAAAGAAAAAATGCATTTATTTTTTTCTCCATTGGTAAATTAAAATGCACTTTCAAAACATGTTCCCTACTTTATACTATCAGCATTAACCCTTTATAGGATACTGGTTATAATTAATCTTTTTACCCAAATATCTTTTTATTAATTGAAATATCAGGTACGAGTGAAAAAGTAGGGGAAGGTTGCCTATATTGCACCGATTTTTAGATTACTTATTATAGTTTCTAATGATAACATGAAATTATTCTTTTAACTATTTCGTAGGACCCTTTGGGATGTTGGCTACTTGCAGGAATTTTTTCAGAATTTTGTTTTAAAATCTTTTATTTTTTATAACCGTTTTAAAAAACCTCTGCAAGTGGTTCAATAAGGGAAATTGGTTTCCTTAATTGGATCAGCAGGTTCCAAAATTTGACCATGTGATTTATTGCAATAAAAAAGTCATATGAATTTGTCCTAATTCAAAAAAAAATTATTTCACAAAAAAAATA
The DNA here is from genome assembly GCA_963921935.1 of Galeruca laticollis. Classification (NCBI taxonomy): domain Eukaryota; kingdom Metazoa; phylum Arthropoda; class Insecta; order Coleoptera; family Chrysomelidae; genus Galeruca; species Galeruca laticollis. The sequence goes on along the minus strand of OY998176.1, from coordinate 13,250,753 downwards.
AGATTTATTCGAAAACTCTTCGAATTTTTTTTTAATTTGTCAAAACTTAAAAAAATATTCATGATAAAAAATAAAATAAACGACAAAAAAATTAAAAAACATGCATTCAAAACACAACTTAAAGTTTTAAAAGTAGGTAACACAATCAAATAAACACGATATCGCGGGTGATCTGGCAAAAGCTCCTATCTGACAATTTATTTAAAATTGAGATTTGAGTAGCATCACGTTTTATGGTTTCATACGCATGTACTGGCAAAAAGTCATATCTGAGGAAAAATACAGTAGGTTACAAACCAAAAAAAAACCTGAATTGAATAGATGAGGCTTTTACTTGATGAAGATCCATACTGAACGATGAAATAAAACAATATAGTTTGTTTAAATCTTCATATATTTGAACTAATGTTCAATTTAAACTTGTTGACGCGTTTCACTAACACAGTAGTTTTGTCAAAACGAATGAAGGTAAAATATAAAAATGTCTTAATATATACAGTGCTAAATCTATTTACTAAGGTTAACGATGGTATTGAAAGAAATTACCTGGAAATTCATTCACTACAAACATCCCTAAGCTATCTTCTAGGTAAAGAGGTTCAATGAAGGAGACTGATTGATATCTATTTGGTCGTTAAGGATATTACCTGAATATTTATTTTTGTTAATCTCTAGGGCCTCTAATAAATTTAAACTAAAGGATTTACCGACTACATGGAGAATTTCAAAATTTGGGTCGAGAATGTGTTGATTTTCTAATAAATGATTTGAATAGTTAGAATCTAATTTTTTGTTGTCATAGCTACGTTTGTGTTCCGAAATTCTAGTTTTAAAATTTCTAAAAGTTCTACCGATATAAATTTTATCACAATTGTCATTACCACATTTTACTTCTGATTTGTTTAATTTTGAAGATTTAGATTTATTATTTTTAATGAATTTGGATAAATTGTGATCAGTTTTAAAGGAAATATTCATGTCTAAAGTTTCTAAAAATGATTTAATTTTTAAGGATGGTGTTCCAAAGTATGTTAAGCTTTTAAATTGTTTATTATTTTTATCTGAAGGGAATACTTGTTCTAAAGTCTGTTTTTTTATCTTTTTATTTATGATATTGTCAATTAAATTTGGATCGTAATTATTATTAACTGCTATTTGTTTGATGATATTTAATTCTTTGGTATAATTATTAATATTTAATGGGACTGTTGAGAGTCTGTGTATCATACTATTGAAAGCTGCTAGTTTATGACTGAATGGGTGGACCGAACTATTATGAATTGTAATATCTGTATGTGATGGTTTATGAAGTATAGGAAAAACATGTTTATTATTTATATTTGAAATTGTAAGGTCTAGAAAGTTTATAGACTTATTTTGTTCAAGTTCTACGGTAAATTTGATATTATTGTGAATCGAGTTTATGTAAATAATGAAGCTCTATAATTGTCTATTTGTACCGATGAAGCTAGCTAAAATGTCGTCCACATATCGGTGCCAGTACATAAATTTTTTACTAAGGGGGTGTTCATGAATTATTTTTTCTATATTATCCATGAAAATTTCTGCTAGTAGGGGGCTGAGAGGGTTGCCCATATTCAAACCATCTTTACTGCTATAAACCTCTCCATTGAAATGAAAATAATTTTGATTCAAACACACTTTTAATAAAGTAATGATATCAGAGTGAATTATAGGATTAACATTATTGTATGTGAGCAAGTTATCAACAAGAGTTATAGTTTCTTTAGGAGGTATACTAGGGAATCGATTTGTTACATCGAACGATATGAATTTAGAATTATGGGGTAGTATTATATCTTGAATATAATTAATCAATTCCGTTGAGTTTTTAACTGAAAATCGAGGTATGAATGAACAATATTTAGAAATGACATCTATGAGAATCTTTGAAATTTCGAATGAAGGTGCTGTGAAATAAGAAACAACTGGCCTGATTGGTTTGATTATGGGCAACCCTCTCAGCCCCCTACTAGCAGAAATTTTCATGGATAATATAGAAAAAATAATTCATGAACACCCACTTAGTAAAAAATGTATGTACTGGCACCGATATGTGGACGACATTCTAGCTAGCTTCATCGGTACAAATAGACAATTAGAGAGCTTCAATACATAAACTCGATTCACAATAATATCAAATTTACCGTAGAACTTGAACAAAATAAGTCTATAAACTTTCTAGACCTTACAATTTCAAATATAAATAATTAACATGATTTTTCTATATTTCATAAACCATCACATACAGATATTACAATTCATAATAGTTCGGTCCACCCATTCAGTCATAAACTAGCAGCTTTCAATAGTATAATACACAGACTCTTAACAGTCCCATTAAATATTAATAATTATACCAAAGAATTAAATATCATAAAACAAATAGCAGTTAATAATAATTACGATCCAAATTTAATTGACAATATCATAAAAAAAAAGATAAAAAAACTGATTTTAGAACAAGTATTCCCTTCAGATAAAAATAATAAACAATTTAAAAGCTTAACATACTTTGGAACACCATCCTTAAAAATTAAATCATTTTTAGAAACTTTAGACATGAATATTTCCTTTAAAACTGATCATAATTTATCCAAATTCATTAAAAATAATAAATCTAAATCTTCAAAACTAAACAAATCTGGAGTTTATAAATTAAAATGTGGTAATGACAATTGTGATAAAATTTATATCGGTAGAACTTTTAGAAATTTTAAAACTAGAATTTCGGAACACAAACGTAGCTTTGACAACAAAAAATTAGATTCTAACTAGTCAAATCATTTATTAGAAAACCAACACATTCTCGACCCAAATTTTGAAATTCTCCATGTAGTCGGTAAATCCTTTAGTTTAAATTTATTAGAGGCCCTAGAGATTAACAAAAGTAAATATTCCGGTAATATCCTTAACGACCAAATAGATATCAATCAGGCTCCTTTATTGAACCTCTTTACCTAGCAGATAGCTTAGGAATGTGTGTAGTGAATGAATTACCAGGTAATTTCTTTCAATACCATTGTTAACCTTAGTAAATAGATTTAGCACTGTATATATTAAGACATTTTTATATTTTACCTTAATTCGTTTTGACAAAGCTACTGTGTTAGTGAACCGCGTCAACAAGTTTAAATTGAACATTAGTTCAAATATATGAAGATTTAAACAAACTATATTGTTTTATTTCATCGTTCAAAAAAAAACCTATCTACACTCAGCTGTTTTTTTTAAGTAGTTGGGTGGCTTTGGCAGAGACCAATTAGCCAGATTTAATTTGTAATCCGTTTTTACGGACGAGTTATTAAACAAAGTTTTCTTGTAAAGAATTATGTTAGTATGTAAAAACAAGGTTTTCTTGTAAACAATGAACATTTACAGATATACCTTCTCTGTGTTAGTATGTTACGTATGTTGTTAGTACTTGTGCATCTGTTTCTATTTTTTTTTCCATTTTTCTTTTTTTTTTCTCTTTTTTCTTTCTAAATATCTTTTTTTTTCCTTTTTTTTCCTTTTCTTCCATTTTTTTTCCTTTTTATCCTTTTTTTTTCGTCGACGCACTTACAAGATATTTAATCGCAAAATTGCTTACAATGTATTTATGTTAGTATCAGGTTTTACAATTTCATTTTGCACCTTTTCAGGTGATTATAAAGACAATATAAAATATTAATGTTGTTGCTGAATACAATTTGGTTTACACATATAGGTAGTTTTGCTTTAATATCTATTAAATCCTCACAGAAAGTATTTAGATTTGCTTGGAATTGGGAGCATTCTAGTATTAAATGGGTTAAATCACCAAGTTCGCTACATGTGCAAGCTGGATTTTCAATTATACCTATTCTCTGTTTATATAGCGGTGTCATAGCATGCCCTGATCTTATTATATTTATGGTAACAATGAATTCTCTATGAGATATCCCATAGAACCATCTCTTACGTAGAATCTTGACTTGGCAGCTTTCGTAGTTCTGTCCATGAGTGTTACTTTCATAAACTCTTTGCCATTCGAGTAGCAGACTGTTCCTATATTCACACTTAAGGTCGGAATGTGGTACGGATTTTATTGTTAATGGTTCTCCTGAAGAAATAGCCGATTTTGCTAACCTGTCAGCAATTTCATTTCCTTTTAAACCCGAGTAACCCTTTATCCAGACCACTATGATATTTTTATTTTGTTGTCTTATATTATGATGTTCCTTTAGAATTTCTTATTCCACATGGGATAAATTTGAAGAGTTATGAATATTTTGTAACCTGTCAACGAGGCTTTTACTGTCTGTAAAAATCACTGTATTTCTTATATCAGTTGATGAAACATATCTCAGCGCGAACAGTACAGCATCATTTTCAAGTGTATAAATTGATGTTTCTTTAGGAAATCGCTTTAAAGACGTATGGGAAGTGCTAGCATCGTAAAAGGCGCATCCGCATCCTTTGCTTGTCTTGGAACCATCTGTATATATATATATATATATATATATATATATATATATATATATATTTGTATTCTGGCCAGAAATGGTTGATTTGCAAGCCACACATCAACGAAACTAGAAACGTGAAATGTGAAACGAGAAACATGAAATATGAAATACGAAACAGAAAGTTTGTGCTTCATCGATGCACAAACCAAATTAAATTAATTTGTTTCAGTTAGCAATGGACACCGATGACGACGCAGTAGTTGGGGTTGTCACCACATTATTATTATCAAAACACAAAAAGAAATCAAAACTAAAGAAACGACGTTACTGGGTACATCCGTATAACCACATAAATCTTAAACATGGTTTTATATAGTGTCAAAAGAATTAAGTGAGCATCCGGACAAATTACAGTCTTTCTATAGAATGTCTGTACAGACATTTAGTAGATTAGTTTCCCTTGTCGGGCCTCACATAATTAAAAAGGATACAAATTTTAGACTGGCTTTGGGAGTTGAAGAGAAGTTGTTAATTACACTGAGGTAAGTAAAAACTAAAATTGTTCCATATTATATTGTAATGTAACTAGGTTACAAAACTTAAAATAATACTTCATTCATAAACAACAGCACGAACAAGATCCAAATATTGTTTATCATTATTATTTGAATACTGCAAGTTGCTGTCATAGGAAGACACTGATATTGCCTCGGATACTGAAGAAGAATATGGGGATGGAAAAGGAAGCGGGACATGTTGTACAGTATTATGTACATCGTCTTCATTTAGAATGTCATCAAAAAGTGCAAAAACTCTTTGTTTGAATCGTCTGTTCTGAGCATCATTTAGTTTTTTTAAGTCGGGGAGTAAGCTTCTCAGGAAAAGTAAGTCGGCATCTTCTTCGTCAGACGATTCTTTCTTTTTTGTGTTTGAATTATATTTGTTACTCAAGGCAGTCAGACATTGTAAAGCTGAGTTTTCCCAATTTTCAGTATGTTTTTGTATTTTGCGTTTTTTGGAAGAGGATCCCTGCGGAGTTTCTTCTGACAACTCGGATGACACGGAGGGAACACTATTACTTTCCAGTAAGTCTGAAGTTGATGTTTCATTAACTTTTTGAATTTGACTTTGTTCAATATTCTTCTGTGAAATATTTGAAATATTCACATTATCCTCTTTTTCAGTAACAGTTTGACTTTCCTCCAGTTGAAAATCACTGTCCGATACCTCAGCTTCATCAGAATCCGCCGTTCCAGTTTGATGTCGACTTTTCGTATATGGTATCAAATACTTCATTGCGTCTTCTAAATAGAAGGGTTTCTTCTTTCTTCCAGAACTGCCACTTGGTTTCTTGCTTTCTCTTAGATATCTTAAGAGGCTAATTCGTAACATTCTCCATTTCTTTTTACATTCGTCCACTGAAACAAAACAAAAAAAATTTATTAGATAGACAAAAATATAGTAGAATTTAGTTATAAACAGTGATAAAACTTCTGCATGGAAAAAAAATAATAATATTTTTTTCTGTTACAGATATCTTGCTACCGGTTCTTCATTTCGAACGCTATCCTTTTACTTTATGAGAGGAGAAACTACCATAGGATATGTAGTAAACGAAACATGTAAAGCTATTTGGAAATATCTCAGAAAAGAATATATGCCTTTACCATCAGAGAATATGTGGTTGGAAATTGCTAGGAGATATGAAGAACTATGGAATATGCCCAACTGTATAGGTAGCATAGACGGCAAACCAATACGGATCCAAGCTCCACCGAAATGTGGCTCTGCTTACTACAATTATAAATCCTATAATTCAATTGTTTTAATGGCAATTGTTGATGCTGATTCTATGTTTACTATGATATCTGTAGGCGATTATGGAAGAAACAGCGACGGTGCAGTGTTTACAAATTCACGGATTGGTGGCCTACTCAATGAAAATAAGTTACATATTCCACCGGCCAGATCACTCCCTTGCAATAGTGGCGGTCCTTTTCCAATGTTTTTCGTTGCAGACGAAGCATTTGAATTAAGACAAGAATCAATGAAGCCATACCCACAACGAACCTTAAATAATGAGAGAAGAATTTTTAACTATCGTCTTTCAAGAGCGAGAAAAAGTGTTGAGTGTGCTTTTGGCATTCTCTGTTCAAAATTTAGAGTATTTTATTCACCAATAGCATGCAATGTTGACAAAGCTGAAAATATTGTAAAAGCTGCATGTGTATTGCACAACTTTATTAGAAAACACGATGGAGTTTTAATATCATCAGATACTTCCTTGCAATTACCACAAAACCTTAATAATCCATCACAATTATGTGGTCGACCAACAGCCGCAGCACTTCAATTAAGAGATAGATTATGTCAATACTTTGTAAAACCAGAAGTGGCTTTACCATGGCAAAATACAGTATGCGTTTAATACAGATTTTTCAGTTAAAATGTATTCGAAATATGTTTAGGCAGTATTTTAATAAATAGTATTTCATTATTTTCCATTATTCTTTTTATTATATTCAGTATTTTAAACTCACCTGTACATTTTACTTCAGCAGCCACCTGTTGCCACGCTTTTTCTTTGAAGTTTCTATTAGAATACTTTTCCAACTTGTAATTATATAGAACCTCATGTTGTTCAATAACTGACACAAACTGTACATTAAATTCTTCGTCGTCTTTCATTTTGAAACTGATGAAATATTGCCTGCAACGCGAAATAACGAGCAACAAGAAACAAAAATATAGAACAGAACCTATTTCATGTAAACACGTTTCTACAAGATTTGCTTCGCTATGACGTCACATGAAATAGATTTCGCTGATGTGCATATTCTCATTTACGGCAATGTATACTTATTTTATGAAACGTGTTTCATGTTTCTCGTTTCACATTTCACGTTTCTAGTTTCCTTGATGTGTGGCTTGCCTAAGAAGTTTCCGTTTGGGTTTACGTAACTTGTTTCCATTTTTGAGGAGAATAAAATGTGGTGTTGCTCTGCATAATATGGAAAGGTACTTGAGGAGAATACAATTTCCTGGTACTTGACGATACGTGTGTAGTTGTCCACCGTTAGCGGAGTTTTTTTAAGTTGCCAGTATGGGTGGGTAAGGACTAATATCGAAAGGTTGTGTATGGAGTGAATGGTTTGAGCACGTTTAGCAAATAATTTAGTTATGAAAATATCGCTGATTAGTTCTCTTCTAAGGGATAGTGGAGGCTCTATTGCCTCTGCTTCCATGACATGTACTGGTGTTGACTTTAAATAGCCAAGACATATTCTAAGACATCGATTTTTTTGAGTTTCTGTTTTTTTAGATGAGATTCAGCAGCTGTTCCGTAAAGGTTACTACTGTAGTCGAAAATTGATCTCGTCATTGTCCTGTAAAATAGGAGGGCGATGTTAGGGTCTGCTCCCCATTTAGTACGACAGAATGCTTGGATGATATTTATTGAATTTTGAGATTTTTTTATAATGTTGTGGATGCAATATATCCAAAGTAATTTGCGGTCCAGATAAACACCCAAATATTTAACCGTGGTTTTGATTGGAAAGCGATAGGGTCCTAATTGAATTTGCCCTTGTGGGATGTTTCTCTTTTTGGCAAAAATACATACTTCTGACTTTTGTTGAGATAATACGAAGTTGTTTGTAGACATCCATTGTTTAATATTATAAAAGTCAGTGCTAAGTTTGTCCAAAGTAATATTTAGATTCTTGTTTGTAGAGTGTATATATTATTGTTTTGTATGATGCGAAAATATGATTTGATATTAAATTGTTTTTTAATTTCTTATATATGAACATTTATTGATAAATTTCCTCTTTCTATTTTTTCGAGCAGTTAAGGTTTTTTTCCTAAGTATATGTGAAGTTAATTACTGAAAATGTTTTCTAAAAAAGCTTTACATCTATCTGTATCTGTAAAAGTTGGAAGGGTGGGTAGACCCCACAGCACTTAGGCCACAATTGGCAAATTGTGCATCCTTCTGAGGTTCAGAACTTCATTCTAGCTCGTCATCCAGCCTACTTCTCTGAAGTAGGCGATAACGTCGCCTGAATTAAGTTACCTCATACTGGCGTGTGTTAGCCTGTGCTCGCCGAATACATGAAACCTAAGATGAGAGAGTGAGAGTGTCTGACATTCACAAAGAATGTGCTCGACAGTCTCATCTTCTTGCTCACATTCTCTACAAAGTGGGGTGTCCCAGTCTGTGGAGGTGTTTTCGTAGGTGGCAGTGACCAGTCAGAATACCCGTGGCTGTTCGTAGGTTCCACCTGTTCATAAACACGTATTTTTTGGCTACTTTGCTGTCCGGATATCGTAGCAGTTCCTTGGCAAACCTGCAGCCTTCTGCGTCGTCCCATCTACCCTTAAACTTATTAAGGGAGTGTTCCTTTAATAGGTCGGCCGTTGCTGACGCCGATAGACCAATGAAAGTGCCAGGTCCCAAGAGTTTTTGGGAGGCTGCCTTCCTGGCTAGCGAGTCTGCAATACGGTTTCCTTTCGATTTCTCATGGCTCTTAATCCAACCTAAAGTGACCGTATTGTTGTTACAGGCTTCGATTAAGCCCATGTGACATTCTAGTACTAGGCCTGATGTAATACGTGGTCTGTTCAGGACTCGTAGTGTTTTTCTACTGTCCGTAAGGATGTATATGTTATTACCTGTGGCTTTCCTTTTGGTAATATCTTTTGCAGCGATGCAGATAGCAGTGAGATCTGTTTGAGCAACACTTGCATTGCAGCCCATTGCCCATTTTATGTTTAGATTCAGGGGTCTGCAGAAAATTCCACATCCTGAGCCCACATTTGATTTAGACCCATCTGTGAAGATGCAGATTGCGTCTTCTTCCGTTGGGTCTTGTTCATTGTTTTTAAAGATTACCTTGTAGGGCCTGTAGAAGGCATATCGCGTTGGAATCGAGTCCGTATTGGCCTGCAGCAGTGGGACTTCCCTGAGGGCCTCATGCCACAAGTTCCGTCTCAGTTTACCGGATCTTACATCAGGTTGTATACCAGTAGAGCGCCGACGTGTCATGGTCATCAAAACAACCTCCTTGATGTATATGTCAAGGGGAGTGAGACCGAGGATTACCTCCATAGCTCTTGTTGGTATGGTTCTCATGCCTCCTGTAGTGTTGAGGCATGCTGTTCTTTGGATTTGATCCAGTTTACGGACGACTGTCAGCTGGTTTGCTTTAGCTCCCCAGGCAATCGCGCCGTACGTTGGCATAGGTCTGATGATGGCAGTGTAGATCCAGGCAGCAACCCTAAGTCACATTCCCCAGGTGCGGCCGATGGTTCTACGACACAGCTCATAAGAAATATATGCTTTTTTAACTCTGTTTTCTAAGTAAGAGTTCCACGTTAACTTACTGTCAAAGGTGACCCCTAAATATTTCACCTCTGAAGAGAAATTAAGTTTGGTATCTAGGAGCTTTGGGGCTTGATGTTTTGCAAGCTTCCTTTTTCTCGTGAAAATAACCATCTCCGTCTTTTTTTGCTTTTATAACAGCGAATGGTCTCTGCACCATTGTTCCATGATATTGAGGGTCTCTTGCATTAAAGAGCAGAGTGTCTCCTCGTATCTTCCTGTTAGCAGAATCACTAAGTCATCTGCGTATGCTATTGTGTAGAAGTTGCTTTCGTTGAGGTGGCTGACCAAGAAGTCTAAGACCATGTTCTACAGTAGTGGCAAGAGCACCCCTTCCTGTGGACAACCTTTTACAACCAAGCCTCTGATGGTTACATCATCCACACTGATTTTTATCGCTCTTTTTGAGAGCATGTTATATATCCAGCCATTTATGGTTTGGAGGATATTTTTGTTGGAAAGTGCATTTGTTATTTTAGGAAAAGTGGTACTATCAAATGCTCCTTCTATGTCTATGAATACACCCAGGGTGGGCTCCTTATTTTCCAACGATCTCTCGATGTGGCTCGCTACGAGATGAAGAGCCGAATCGATGGAAAAATTTATATATAATTTTTAATTATGAGTTAGGTTTACATTGTTGAAAAAATTAGGAATATAAGAAATGGATTTCAACAAAAATGACGGATGATATAAATTGGGTAAATTAATTAACCAAAAAAAGATATTTAATTACACTTTTTTCGAGAGGAAATGAAAAATAATACCCATATGGCTTAAAAGTATACCATAAGATGTGGAATAATTTAGTTATAGCACTCAGTCTTCAATACTAGTATTAAGATCTGGAACATCAACAGGTACGTCACGCCAAAACTGCTTTCTATTTCAGGCAGTAGTGGAACTAATTTGGTAAAAATTCCATTTTTTAATCTCTCTCTATTCCTCGATACGACACTCTTGAAGGTGGAATTTGGAAGCCTTCTTTGTATGCTTTATTTGTTAAGAAATTAAGTTGGAGGAGAGGGCCAACGCGACTACAGGAATCATTGCGATATAGGAAGTTGTGATCTCCTCTTCTTGCAATTACCTGAACAATTTCATTCAAATATAGACGTGGATTTGGCTTCTTAAGTTTATATTGTGATTTATAATCACGCCATTCAATGGATCCATGCTCTTCACATCCACTTTTCTTCAGTGGGATCATTCTCAAACTGCTTCTTGAAAATAAGAAAAAAAATATAATTTTTCTTTTCTCTTCATTGCGAGTTCCGCCTGATGGAGAAAGCTGTCTGTCAGGTTCAAAGAAATGAAGCTCCAGTGTATTTAGTGATATTTCATCACTGTTGACAATGAATATAAGGAAAGAAAACGACACCCAGTTTTAATTTTGTGCTGCACAGCTGTCCAGCCATAAAACAATATGTTCAACATCGCGATAATTGAGATAAAAAGCATAAAACGCACTAATGATGTCCTCCTTTGAACATCCAGCAATTCCTTCGTGCCAGATAACTGCCAGTAGTTTCATTCCATGCTGTCCTTTTCCTGCCAAAAGGACGAAGCTTTCGTTCAAATCCATTATATCCATTTGGTAAAACAAACGGACTTGAAGTTGTCTATCGTGGGAATCATGATTACCTTTTGTAAATCTACTGAGAAAAATTCTGCGTGGTTATTTGGACTTTCTGCTCTTTTAACGTCTGTTCGGTAACTCTCCCTAGCTTCTCAAGCCCTATTTATATGTGCTCCCCGCAGCGAACAATTGTTACAGTCGGGATTCAAAGCATATTTCTTGTGCTTCAATACACACAATGGCTAGTATATTCCAAGCGACTTAATAAGGGTGCTCTTTGCAAGCACTCTGTTTTATTTCCTCCTGTCACTGGGACTGTTAGAGGGGTTTTGGGATCATTTATCGGATACTGATAACGGGGGTTGTAGCTGCAAATTAATATCTGGACACCGGTATCTCTGAAGATAACCTCTACCTTGTTCCTGATGATTCGCCAATCCAACTGGTTACTCGCATTCTTAGGCATAGCCAGTTTCTTCACGCTGGATTCCAACACATGGTCTCGTAGGCTTCGAAGTGCTTCCCACACATCGCGGTAGGTAGATCGATCTTGAAATTCATTTTTAGTTATCACGTAGAAGACGTACCGCGAATGATGTTTCAGTTTCAGTGTCTTGCCAGGGGCTGGAGTCTGGTCTTCAAGTTTTTCTAATTGCCCGAACTTCTTTCGAAAGACGATTGCCAACCCTCGTGTGTTCTTGATACGGGCGGGGATGTTGTATGCCAGTGAATGATCTTCCGGGAGAGTGAACAAATCTTGTTGTTGTTCCGAAGTGACTCCATATCTAGCTTTCCCGGTACCTCCATACGCGCCCATAAATTCATCGAAGGTAGGGTCAGACACATTTTGAATAAGGTTTACTCCTTCCTCTAGGTCATGGTCTCCTTCGAATGGCGCTAGTCAGTTTTGGTGAACTACTTTTGGTTTTCCGTTGGGGATCTTGCTTATGCGATATATAACATCATTGATCCTTTTCTTGATTAAGTATGGACCTTCCCAGGATTTTTGTAATTTTGGAGAAAATCCTTTTCTCCTCGTCGGGTTGTGTAACCATACTTTGTCCCCTTCTTTAAAACCGCCTTCTGTGGCCTGCGTGTCGTACCGACTTTTCATTCTGTCGCTGGCAACGTGAAGATTTGTTCGAACTAATTCATGTATATCGTCCAGCCTTCTTCTCAATTGGATCACGTAGTCTTCTCCTGCTAGATCTTCTCCAGACCGGCAGCCAAATTCCAGGTCACAGGGAAGCCTCATTTCACGTCCAAGCAGGATTTTCGCCGGTGTTTCACCCGTGGACTCATTGACAGCAGATCGATAAGCCAATGCGAATAGGGAAATATACTGGTCCCAATCTCTCTGATGGCTGGAGACTACTTTGGACAGGTATTATCCAATAGTCCTGTTCATTCTCTCGACCATTCCATCTGACTGTGGATGTAAACCTGTTGTCCTGGTCTTCTTCATTCCCAGCTTGTCGCAAATCTCCTGGAATAGATGGCTTTCAAAATTTCTTCCCTGGTCACTGTGGACTTCCAAGGGTACTCCATATCGGCTGATAAATTCCTTCACCAATACATCCGCGACAGTTGTGGCCTCTTGGTTCGGGGTAGCGTAAATTTCCACCCACTTTGTGAAATAATAATAATAATAATGTTTATTTGTACTATACATCTACAGATAGAAAATTTTAAATAAAAAAAGTACAAATGAACTGTTAACCACGAAGTAAACTAAGTTTACTTGTATGTGGCAAAAACACATTAAACAATTAAACTGTATATAATACAATGTAATATGACTTATTAATATCTTAAATCTAACCAGAACTGAAAATTATAAACAATATGGAATTTACAAGAACTTTAACATTGTAAAAGATTTAAAAATAAAAACACTGAAGATATAGGATGGATGCTATTTACATTATAACTATTTCTCTTTTCTATATATAGCCTTTTTTCACTTCAATCAATCAAGTTGTTTATAAAATCTCTCGGCTTACTGCTGACAAAATCTCTGAATTTTCTTTTGTATGATGATAGTATGGTGACTTCCCTAACTTCACTCGGAAGTGAATTATATAATTTAGGGCCTAAATAGGTAAAGTTTTTTTGACCAACCGTTTTTTGCGTATGTGGTGTAATAAATGTTGTTTTATTTCGCGTTTCGTATTGGTGGCCTGGAGTTCTCAGTTCCGTCTTATGTGTATGTTGAATAATACATACATTTTTAAAAAATATTTGCCTAGGACCAAATATTTCGCTTTCCTTATATAATGTGTCACTTGGACAATCATAACCTCGGTGAAGAATTGTCCTAAGAAAACGTTTTTGAAGGATTTCTAATGGTAGTAGGTACGTCTTAGAAACTCCGCCTCATCCCATCATTCCATAATTAATGTGTGGTTCCACTAGACTTCTATAAACTATTTTTCTTTGTTTTAAGTTAAGTATTTTACATATTTCCTTAAATTTAAATAGAATGCAACGTAGCTTCTTTAGTAGATATTGTATATGCTGATCCGATCTCAAATTATGATCTATAATGATACCAAGATACTTTACTTTGTTAACTGGTGAAATTGTACGATTCTCAATAGTTAAGTCATAATTTGGCAGAGCATCAACGTAGGAACTGAATGGTAAGTATACAGTTTTATTTATATTTAATGATAGAAGTCTACTGTCAAACCACATCTTAACTTGTTGTAGATCTTTCTCTAAATTATGTTTGAGGTCAAACCAGTTGCCGTCGTCTGCAAAACTTACTATTTTGCTATGTGTTTCCAACATAAACAGATTATTCAGATATACATTGAAGAGAATAGGTCCTAATACCGTCCCCTGAGGTACGCCACATGAAATGACTTTTCCACTACTATAAGTATCTTTTATTTTCACTTTTTGTATTCGATTGGTTAAATAAGTTCTGAATAGGTCATGTGGAATACCCCCAATACCCAAGTCTTCTAAAGTGCTTAGCAACATCCCATGGTCGACCGTGTCAAACGCCTTCGATAAATCCAAGAAGACTCCAATTGAAGGCCTGGATTTATCTAGTGCATTATAGATATTTTCTGTTAGATATCTAATGGCATCTTGTGTGCATTTATTTTGCCTAAACCCGTACTGCGCTGAAGACAGCAACTTGTGTTGTTCCAAAAATTTATTTAACCTTTTTTTTGTATTATTTTTTCAAATATTTTAGCCAGACTACTAATTAAGGAAATTGGTCTGTAATTGGCTGTTTCTTGTTTTGTTCCATTCTTAAAGATTGGGGTTACGATTGAAAGTTTAAAAGCAGAGGGGAAGTGTCCCGTTTGTAGAGATTTATTTATTAAATATGTAAGTGGTTTAGCAATATCAGCTTTCATGATTTTTAATGTTTCTGCCTTTATGTTGTCATAACCAGGTGCTTTTTTATTTTTTAGTTGTGTTATAACGTCTTTAATTTCGACTTCGTCCGATGGATACATAAAAATGGAATGGTTGCAAGTTTTATTTTTTTCAGTGTAATTTATATTTTTGTTAATATTACCAGCCAATTTTTTACCTACTGATATGAAGTAATTGTTAAAGATATCTGCTGTTTCTGAAGGTTCAGTAATTGATTTATTTTTATCATTTTTAATCGAATTTATTGTATCGGTTTCTGGGACCGTCAGGAACTCATTAATAGTTTTCCATAGATTTGTTGATTTATTATCGTGTTCAATGCGGTTTCTGTAATATTCACTTTTTATTTGTTTTATTAATTTATTTATTTTTATTTTATTTTCATTATAAGTTCGTCTTAAAATTTCATTATCTTGAGATTTTTTAAGTTTTTGAAACATATTATTTTTTTTATTGATTATGTTGATAAGTTCATGGGTTATCCAAGGTTTCCGTTTTTTTTCTTGTTAGTAACTCTTTTATATTTGTAGAAACATCTATACATTTTTGAATTATATCAATAAAATGATTTATTTCAGTTTCGATGTCAACATCGGAGTTAAAGACTAAATCCCAATTAACTTGATGAATTTCATTTTTTAATTTATTTTCGTCTATTATTTTTATAGAATTGTTATTGAATAGATGAGGCTTTTACTTGATGAAGATCCATACTGAACGATGAAATAAAACAATATAGTTTGTTTAAATCTTCATATATTTGAACTAATGTTCAATTTAAACTTGTTGATGCGTTTCACTAACACAGTAGCTTTGTCAAAACGAATGAAGGTAAAATATGAAAATGTCCTAATATATACAGTGCTAAATCAGGAATTTATAAATTAAAATGTGGTAATGACAATTGTGATAAAATTTATATCGGTAGAACTTTTAGAAATTTTAAAACTAGAATTTCGGAACACAAACGTAGCTATGACAACAAAAAATTAGATTCTAACTATTCAAATCATTTAATAGAAAACCAACACATTTTCGACCCAAATTTTGAAATTCTCCATGTAGTCGGTAAATCCTTTAGTTTAAATTTATTAGAAGCCCTAGAGATTAACAAAAATAAATATTCAGGTAATCTCCTTAACGACCAAATAGATATCAATCAGTCTCCTTTATTGAACCTCTTTACCTAGAAGATAGCTTAGGAATATTTGTAGTGAATGAATTTCCAGTTAATATCTTTTAATACCATTGTTAACCTTAGTAAATAGATTTAGCACTGTATATATTAAGACATTTTCATATTTTACCTTCATTCGTTTTGACAAAGCTACTGTGTTAGTGAAACGCGTCAACAAGTTTAAATTGAACATTAGTTCAAATATATGAAGATTTAAACAAACTATATTGTTTTATTTCATCGTTCAGAATTGTTATTTGTAATATTTTGTTTTTTATTTGTGGAAGGAAGTACAAGTTGAACTAATATTGGATAATGGTCTGTTATATCGGTTTCCAAAGTCAGTGGTAGTATAGTGTCATAGTTTAGGTTTTTATTTTTGATGAAAATGTGATCAATACATGTTGCGGACCGATATTTTACTCTAGTTGGCGAATTGATCGAAGAAATATATCCGTGTACACTCATAATATCGAGATAGTTTTGTGATTCTTTAGTATTTGATAATAGATCTAAGTTAATATCCCCTATAATTATACTGTAGTCACCCGGTTTGTTTTTTTGACTTAGGAAAGAATGTAATTCATCAACAAACTCATCCACTAAAGTAGATGGCGACCTATATAAAGCATTTATGATAAAAACTTTATCGTGTAAATGTATTTTCACTTGTAAAAGAAAACTGTTATTAAAACGAATTGTTTCATGAGAGTCATAAATATTGGATTTTACAAATACAACAACACCGTCATTTTGATTTAGATCTCCGTGGTTATAAATTGTCTTATATCCTGGAATGTTAAAGATGGTGACATCAGGGATACGCCAGGTCTCTGTGAAAACTATACAATCAAAAGTGATATCTATGTCTTCCAGTAGCAATGTGAATTCGTTAAAATTGCGATTAATGCTACTTATGTTGTTATGAATTATATTGAAGGTTTTAGATGAATAGTTAACTTCTAGAACACTTTTGGCTTCTTCAGTGTTAAGATGAAAATTTTCAATTGTTTTAATAGAGAAATATCTAATATATTGATCCATCCTATATATTTGCGATTAAAATAAACAATTTCTATTCTGAATCAAATGTAAAGGGTTTTTCTTATATCCTAATTGACAAAACAGTTAAAAGACAATGTAAAAACACTGGTGATTAAATTATTATTTAAAACTAGATGGACAACTTTTAATAATATTAGTAGTCCAGGCAGTGAGGCTTAAAAAAGTTTAATACTTAATTTTCTTGGTCTACTTCGTAGAGTTTTTCCGGGTTACACGGGTTTCAGCTTGTTGTATATTTTTTCTGCCAGTAGGGGGGGTGTTTTCAGTGAGTGTTGCAGTAATGTTGATATTTTTTATGCTTTTACCTTGGGTTATAGCTGATCCTTTGAATTTTTTGATTTGAGCGGCTGCAGTTTGAGATAGAACACTTGTTTTTATTTCAGCTTTAGTTTCGTTTCCGTGTTGCTCTTCATCTATTTCGTCAGGTTTGGTTGTTGGTGTAGGTGGGGCAGAATTATATTTTTGTGGAAGGTCGTATTCAAGCTCAGCTATTGGTTCTTCGTTATGTGTACTTTCTAGCTCTTCAGCGGTGTAAGGTGCTCCACCTACGTACAGTTTGAAATTTTTTATGTATGCCGTATGTTGTTTACTCCTGGCCTTTTTAAAATGTTCAACCAGTATTCTATTAGATGCTTGATCTTCTGGTCGCAGGTCACTTGAAATAGATATTCCACTACCTTTAAGCTTTTTCAAATTTTGGAGAATTCTCTGTTTGGTCAGATAAGATACAAACTCAAGGATTACAGTACCTTTTTGCCCAATAGTAAATAATCCATTACAACCAGTATGTACTTGCTACCATTTTCTGTCGTCGGAAATGGTCCAGCGATATCTAAAGCAATCCTTTCGAAAGGGCTTCCAACATTGTACTGTTTCATGGGTGCCTTTCTCTTTCGATGTGGTCCATTACTCGTAGCACAAGTCGTACATTTCTTACACCATTCCTTCACATCGTCGGAGCTGTTCATCCAATAAAACCTTTCACGGACTTGCTGAAGGGTTCTCTTCACTCCCAGATGACTGCCCGATGAACTGTCGTGTAACTTCTTCAGTACCTCAGCTACTCTCGTTCTAGGGATAACTAGCTGTCTCCTCATCTCGGAACCATAATAGTTTTCAAGGACCCTTTTCAGCAGCCTTTCTTCCAGGACAAGGGAGTCCCACTGAGCCCAATACGCCTTGAGTTTCGGTGAAAATATTGACACTTCTAGCCAGGTAGGTCGCCGATTTTCTTCCTTCCATTGCCGGATCATCTTCAGGTGAGGATCATTCTCCTGATCTTCTCTGATCCTGGTGGGTGACCATTCCTCGTTGACTACAGTAGTTCTTGAAACTGCAACTTCCTTAGATTTCGACTTGTGGCATTGTGAATATTCTACAGGGCATGACCGTCTAAGCAAAGAGTTGGCTTTTCGGTGATTCACATCAGCTGGATGTTCACCCCTGTCTGATTTCCCCTGTGACTGGAGTTCTTGAGTTACATGAGTCTTGAGGCGCTTAGACGGACTGCGTACGTGCTGTAGCTCGCCACACTTCCTGCATTTGATCTTCATAGGCTTCTTATCTGCCATACCTTTCAACAAGTTGACGATCTGGTCAAGTTTGTCATCATCATCTTCTTCCTGCATGGTCCTACCTTTGTTGTACCGCGAGCCCTTCGTGGCTGCTTTGCATTTAAGAGGTTCTTGGTTTGCAGGAGTCGTGGGACGCTTACACGAACTGCGTCCATGCTCTAGCTCGCCACAATTATAGCACCTGATCTTCTTCGGCTTCACGTCTACCATACCTTTCAACAAGTTGACGATCTGGTCAAGTCTGTCATCGTCACCTTTTTCCTGCATGGTCCTACCTTTGCTGTATCCCGAAGCCATCGTGGCTGCTTCATATTCAAGAGCAGCAGTTATTGCATCGACCAATGTTTTAGGATGAGCTAATCGAAGCGTCTTCTCCATATCGTGGTCACATAAGCCGTCAATAAAGGCCTGGATGCCTAAACACTCCAACATGTTCGCTGGTGCTGATGGATAAGCAAATCGAACTAGTCGGGCAATATCCATTTCATACTCTTGAAGGGTTTCGTCACGTTTCCGCCTTCGGTTCGTCAGCTGAGATTGGTACAAATGTTCTAGATGTTCATGACCATATCGCATGTCCAACCTCTTCTTCAGCTGCTCGAAATCATCCGTTTCTTCCAGAGGTATCGTCTGAAGTACATCTAAGGCAACTCCCCGAAGCGCGATAGTTAAGTTCACTGCCTTCTCTCTATCGGACCAATTATTCACTCTAGCGGCTGCTTCAAATTATTTCACATAATTGGTCCACGACATTTTTCCATCGAACGTTGGGGCCTTGACTCGGGTAAAACTGCCAATGTCTTCAAACTTAGGTAGTGTTTCTGGCTTGCAAGGTTTCGTTTGCTCTGTCTTCTTTTCTTACTCTGGCGTGCTTCGCCTTCTTGAATCGGCAATATTTTCCTCTAACTCCTTGATTTGCTCGTCTATCGTTGTAATCTTATTCTCGATTTTCTCGTCCATCGTTGAGATTTTATTCTCGATTTTCTCGTCCATTGTTGACATCTTATCCTCGATTTCAGATTTTAGAGACGAAATTTCATTTTCCATGTCAGCGGCAATGTCGCTTTTCATTAATAAGATATCGGCAGATATATCGTTCTTCAAAGTAGAAATATCGTTGTTTATAGCCGAAATATCGCTTTTCATATTTGTATAAATCTTCTCTTCCATGCCAGAAATATCGTTCTTCATAGCAGAAATCTTCTCGTCCATGTTAGCAGAAATGTCGTTCTTCATAGCAGAAATCTTCTCGTCCATGTTCTCTTCCATGGCAGAAATCTTCTCGTCCATGTTAGCAGAAATTGGCGAGATTAATGTGGAAGCCTCGTCATTAAATAAAACTGTTTCTGGATCAAAGCCGTCATTTTCCAGTGCCAATTTAAGTCTTTCTACTAATTCACTTTTCTTACCGGATGATTGTTTCCAACTCACGATCTTCCAATTCTGCTCTCAATTCCGTCACTTTCAGATCCCTTAGTCTATTCGCTATTTTTACGTAGATATTTATTTATATTACCCCACACCTGACACCAATATAATGTTTTTGTTATTTATTTAAACAATAAACGGGTGGGATCAATTTTAAACACACGGTAGGTTCACTTACTTAATTTATTTAAACACTAAACTAATCACTAACACTTAATTTATATATACTCAGTATATTCACTTATACTAATTTATATAATCACTTAATTTATATTCACTTATTCACTGTTTATCTCACGATGTCAAATTATAAACTAACTAACTCTTCCTAATCGGTCCCTTATATATTAAATCCTTTTTTACTAGTAAATTCTGGTCTGCGGCTTACACACACAAAAACAATTGGTTCTGGTCTTTTCTAGATAAGTCTGGTCACAAAAACAATGTTTAGATAATATAGTCGTAAACAGTTATAAAAAACAGTGCGTATCCGCCATAATTTTAACTTTGATACCTGGCTTAGACAGGGTCCGATTTAGGGACTATACCAGTGTGCTATACGTTTCGTAACATAATGAAAGACTTTTTACGACGTCCAGATCTGTATAACAAAATGTTTTCTTTTCAATAATTCACAGTCGAAAAAATGATCACTGAACTTTCTGTTACCTTGTAACAAAAAGACGAATTCTCGAGCAAAAATCATAAGTAGTTAGATGGTAGAAGAAAAAGTTGTACAAAAATATTCAGCAAATTCTAGAAAATTATTATTAGCGTAAAAATTACTGAATAAAAACATATTTTCAAAATCTTTTGACGTTTTATTTTGTAAAAATTCGCAGTCGGCTTACTACTGCCTTCAATCTAACAGAGCTGCCCCCTCTAGATCAGATCCTGAATACGCCCTTGCCTTATGCATTAACATTCATTCTCACAGATGTGTATGTTATAGGTTATAAATTCGACTTTATTGTTCTATTTTTACCGTTGCTGTTCTATATTCTATCTTGCTGGCAATCCCAATGTCTTTATGTCGCTGCCATACCACACAGTACACATCCTATATCGTCCCAATAAAAACTCACCCTAACCCAAAAAATATGTACTAGTTGTTAAAACTGATATATTTTAATAGAACACACCCTTCTGACATTACACGACCCTCAGTTGTAATAATGTTTATTAGGTCTGTAAACTTAATTGCTTTCTCCATTCGAACATCTAATAATGTAACATCGTTATACTCTCTTTTTCATTTTATTACTTTACTTTACTCCTATACTGAAACATTTCAAGTCCCGCATTATTGAAGAACAGTTTTTCTTTTGTTATGTCCAATATTATTTATTTCCTAGCCTTAGGATTAATTTTATTTATTTCGTCATATTTTGCTTGAGTAGATTTTTCTGCATACTACTTACAATATATACTTGTTATTGAGCTTTACCAACAATAGTAAGTAAATAAAACCGAGGCATAATTCTATGTTTTATTCTATTTTTTTATCCCACTTTCATCTACACCTATACTTGTCAAATATATTATCTAGGAAAAATATGAGTTCCATAACGATGTATTTATAACGATGAAATGTTTCCCTGAAATAGCGTTCTCTGAAAAACGATGCAAACCATTGCAATTTCAACCGCTAACTTTGTGCTTGACCTCACATTAGATACGAAGATGCACTCATTAATTAATATTTCAAATAATTGTCAGAGAATTAATATGATGTAAATAAATATTGAAAATGTATATGTTGTATATTATTTTAAAGATTAAATTGTATATGTGCATAAGTTAATAACTTTCTTTATTGCGATTACAATTGAAATCGAGCTATGACTAAGTGTTTACATAATTTTATCAAGCATTGGAAAAGGAAATTGATTGCTGTTAGGTATATCTACAGTTATTTATAGATCATAATATTTTAAACCACCTTGGAAATATATGGAACTATATGAATATATATTGAAATGAAAAGTACCATACAACTATTAATAGAATGTCGTGAATACAATTTGTCAATATAAAGTCTACCTAATTTGGTAGCGTATGTTTTACTGGGGTATTTTTTAAATCTTCTATAACAAGTAGCATTATTGGCCACTGTTTATAGATATAATTGTAGGTTTTTATAATACCCAAGCCGCACCCGCAATAGTGCGTCTATGAAAACACATTCTTTTAAAAATCCATAACTTTTATTTCTGCGTTTTTACATATTGGTTAATTGAATCGAGAAGTCAGCACTCGAATACTTTTACTTCATATAATTTTCTGACTGTGTGACGGGATCTTTAAATGTTTGAATCCATAGTTACATCTGTTTTCACATATGCCTTTATTTTATCTTGATATTTATCCAAATATTTATATTTTGAAGTAAGACACTTCAAAAACTTGTATGGAATCGATTACTTTTCGATTCTTAATGCTCGAGAACCTATACCGACTGATGTTTCGGGATCGAGATTGTTATAACTGTTTGTAAGGTTGCCTCTTCTACTAAAATTTCAGTAGATCTTCTGATTTGCATATTTATCTACTAAAGCATTTAATAATCTACTGAAAAAAATTAAGACATTTGTTTATTAATATCAATATTTTATTAATCACATACACTTATCTCGCGTGGTATATCCGTACGGTCTATTCAAATTAATATTTACGCGGGCACCACTGCAGAAATAGTTTTCTCTTGGGTAAATCTAATAAAAACTAACCAGCTTTCCACAACTATTGTGAGACATATACACACACAAAACTATTTGCAGTCGAGAGAAGCAAATATATGTATAAACCAAAAAAGGAGAATTGGTATATTATCAGATTCAGATTAAATTCTTCTCCTTTTCATATTTGTTTTGAATTTTTGTTGTTTATTTTTACTATTTGTTCCTATTTTTTATTTATTTGTTTTTACATGAGAATGCTTGTTTTTAAAACATACATATTTTTTCAACGTTATAAGTTTATTGCATTATCCTGAAATTTGTATAGCATAAAATAAATCTACTGCATTTTTCACAAGATGAAATGAAAATCGAGCTGGCAACCGTGATTGTCAGTGTATGAGTGTATAGTGTATTAAAAAAATCATTCATATTATTTGAAATTGTGAGGTGTGTTAGGAAAAACCAGATATCCGGCTAATAGTTTCTAGAGTTTTTCAGTGATCCAGATTGAAATTTTACAATTTTCCACGTGTACACTTTGTTGTAAATAATACAAACCTTTTTATCACATCGTAATTTTATAACCATAAAAATTACAAAGGATATCCAAAAGTAATTGGATAATTGTTTTACAGGAATTCTTTTAATAACGATGGATATGTTCAAAGGTAATTTATTCTTATGGGCAATATTACAATTAATCAACAATATTAAGTTGACTTTTTTTTTATTTTTTACTAATGGTATTTTAGATCTTCCATTATATCATAATTCTTTATTTCGATTTGCTGATGTTCTTGCAAATGTAATATACTATAGTTAAAAATTATACTGTATAGCTTAACTTTGTTATAGAGTAAAAAAGCTGATAGACCAGTAACTGTTTTTTTTATAAATTCTTTGGCTCGAGAAAACTTTCTCTGCACTGCTGAAAAGTGATATAGATTCTATTTTTATGCTTGCAATAAATCTCCATATTATTTGATACCAATTTTTCTATATCTATATATTAAATTTATTATCTAACAAATGATTTTTTTGTTCCAGTTGTGGTGCTATACCTAACTGTTATAACAATTGCAATTGTTAAAGGACAGGTATGTTCTATCTCAGATAATAAAAATTTAGACTAAATAATACCTCTTTTAAAATTAATATAATATTTTACTAATATGATATGGTAACTTTTATGAGATCATTTTCATCTTCTGATTTTTCTATTTAAATGAGCTAGTGCAGATTATCTCAGATATACATCTAAAAGCCTGATACACAATTTTGGTCCTTTATATCTGGAGATAGATATTCGAATCCAAAGTAAATTGCCCTTCAATGGACAGCAATGTTTAGGTCAACTTATTTGTGCGAGTCTGCAATTCATTATATGAAAATATTTAAGTCAGAATATCGCAATCTACTAACTGACTAACATATGACATCACAAAAGTACGCCTAAGATATGCATTGACATCCAAAAATTTATAATTTAGCACCGAACTAAAACGTCATTTTGTAAAACCATTAAAGACGCATTTTTCTATATGGGTTTTTTTCATTACCTTTTTAAGAGCAGTAACCTACATTACACTTATGACCTACATAATAATACATCACATATACTTGGGCATCTACAGAGTCTATCGCTTGTAGTCTAACTATATTGAGGTAGACCGCCGGCAGTTCAAGTCTGAGTGTCTGAGCACTCTTGTATTAAAAGATTAGCCCTAGGAGCCTTCAAATCTACTTCTTGCTTTGCTCTCTTAGCGGAATGTAATTAACAACCCCTCTACCTGACACGCCTATTTTTGGCTGAAAAATTTGTCCTTAAGTGTCAGGCTAATAATCAAAAATCCTTTTTAGATTAAAAAATGTTCTCTTTCTAATATTGTATATACAAAAAATTTTCAAATTTTATAACTTTGTTGATTCAATTGTACCATTTGAGGTCGTTTCAAATAGTATGCTAGTACTAGTATTAAATGTATGGGTATTGAATAATCATCCCAAAAGTAATCCTAATCATTACTTAATTCCATATTCACTGTCTTTTAAAATAAAAATTATACTTATGTAGCATTTGTATATAGTTTTTACCTTTTCTTATCTTTATAAAAAATAATACATGACTTTCACATGAAATGTTTTCTAGTACATTCTGTTATCTCGCTGATAACAAAACAAAGATATAGTTGAATGTCTTGTTGTAAAATATTAACATTTATTTTTCATTTTTTATTTACCAAGTTCAAGTATTTGTAAACTCCATAACTTTACATGTGCATTATGATTCAAAACAACTTTTGTTTAATTTAACCTGTGACCCATATTCACCTAAAAGTCCTGCAAACCTTAAGTGGATCGTAAATATACGTTTTGTTATAGCTCAATACTAAAAAGGATGTATCAGTAAATTATTGCTTTCTTTAATATGACTCTAAATGATCAAAATGTACATTTTGGTAAAAAAAACATTTTTTTCTGTCAAAAAATAACTGAGATACAACATATCCAAAAAGGGGTTTACCAAATGAAAATGCTCTTATAATACAGGGTTGGGCAAAATCTGATTTTTATAAAAAAAATCAAAAACCATTGATTTTTCCAAAAAAATCACTATTCATTTTGAGTTTTTTAAGTTTTATATATAATTTGAACATTTTGATTCTTTGAAATTATTGTTAATTATTTTAATGTATAAGTCTAAAAATTATAATACAATTTCCGGCTCAAAAACTTGTGACAACGCATTTGTCGCGCTTCTTGCAAGAAAATTCTTGTTGCGATTTGTTTTCCTTCTGCGTTTGTTGCACTTTTTGCAAGAATATTCCTGTCGAGGCTTGTTTTTCTTCTCAATCTATAAATTGACCTTCCCCAACAATTTCACGCATTTCGCTAGTTAGGTTAGTTAAGTGAAGTGAAAACATATAAATAAAGTAAAATGAGTGGAAGAAAAGAGGATCCAATATGGCAGTTCTATATTAAGACAACAAATCCAAATAAATTGGGGTGTAGGGCTATTTGTAGAAAGTGCAAGAAAGATATTCAAGGGTTAGTCCAAAGACTTAAAGCACACCACGATGTTTGTAATTATCAAGAGAGGAATACAGGTAATTAAATTATTAATTTAATTTTATTTATATTTAATAAAGTTTTTTATTATTAACCAGGGAATGATCGCGTGGTTAGATTTTGCCTAACACTTTTTGTTAATTTTCCAATCACTTGATATTTTATTTTTGAGATAATTTAGTGAAAGTTTTGAGACATAAATATTAATTATAAGTTATGTAACATAGTGTAATTTTTAATTATATATGCTATATTTTGAAATATTTTTTAAATATATATGTATTATATTATAAGCAGATACATTTTTGATAAATAACAGAATACAAAAGGGTAACAAATGTTTCTATGCATTAAAAGACACATTTAAATCAAAGATATTGTCTACAAACAAAAAAATTAAAATATACAAGGCAGTAATTAAACCAGTCGTACTTTACGCTTAAGAAACCTAGAATTTAACAAAAATAATAGGAAAACACATTAGAAATCTGGGAAAGGAAAATACTACGGAGAATATACGGCCCAATTAAAGAAAATGGAGTATGGAGAATATTAAGAAACTACGAAGTTAATCAAAAATTCAATAGCCCAATAATAACAAATGAAATAAGAAGTAAACGATTAAGGTGGGCAAGACATGTACAACGTCTAGGTAATTAAAGGTGTGTCAAGAAAATACAGGAAACTAAAAGACAAGGACGAAGAGCAAGGGGACGACCGAAAACTAGATGGTTGGATGGTGTAGAAGAAGATCTTAAAGAAATTAGAATAAATGATTGGAAGAACAAAGCAAAAGACCGGAAAGAATGGAAAAGAATAGTAGAAGAAGCAAAGGACAGACTTCAGAGCAGAAACTAAATCACTGAATTCACAAACTCCCTACTGATTTAAAGCAGTAGGGTTGGCCAAGCGGCTGGCCACCACTGCCGGAAAAATGAGGCTAGGAATACCAATAGGGAGACTATGGACCTTAAGGTCTGAAAGTCAATGAGAAGAAGATACATTTTTGAGATAATTTCAAAATTTTTTTGATAGATATTTTTAACAAAGATAATATAATTTTTAAGTATTCATTTATAGATATTTTAGGATATAGATTTTAGGCATATAGGATTGTTTTTAAATGTTAGGTGAAATCTAACACGTGGCCTTTAATGTAACTTTTTTAACGCGACCTTTCCCAGGTTAATTAAAGATTATCTTTACTCTTCTATACCTACTTAATTTTTAATTTTTTTCAACTTAAAAAAATAAATTTGCTTTTACATCTCTATTGAACATTTTCACTTTATTTTAAAATCAATAATTCAATACTATATCAATATATCATCAATTAATCAATTTTCAATTATGTTTTTTCTCTTTCCAGAGAGTCGAATGTTGCTTGACAGTTTTGCTAGCACATAATCTGCCTCAAGCTGTAGTTCACTCACGACGGATAGTTCATATGTTAGAAAAACTCCACTGAAAGTACCAACAAGTCCAACAACTTTTGAGCCAGTCCAAAAAAAGAAAGCAATCGAAACTCAGCCTACCATGAGAGGTTTTGTAATGCGGACTTAAACTGCTGAAAAACATAAAATTGACAAACAAATAGCAAATGCCATTTTTGCTACTAATTCGAGCTTTAGATGTATTGAGAATTTAGAGGTGAAGAAAGTGATTCAGGTATTAAAGCCTGGTTATACACCGCCCTCGAGAAAAACGGTAGCAACAAGTCTTTTGGACGAAATCTATGAAGAGGAAAAAGAAAAATGTTTCTCCTCCCTGTCAGGACAGTCCGTAAATATGTCAATTGATGGGTGGTCAAACGTGCACAACAAACCAGTGATATGTGCAACGATAACCACTGAAGATGGACAAGCCGTCCTATACGAAACTATAGACACATCAGGAAATCCACATACTTCAGAATAGTTAACTCAAATTGTTTGTGACCTGATTTCTTCATGTGAATTAAAATACAAGTGTACCGTAAAATCTTTTGTGACAGACAATGCCGCAAATATGACACTTGAGAAAAACAGAAGAAAAAACGCAAAAGTTATAACTTATGGCTGCTCTGCACATATTTCTAATTTACTGTGCAGGGACTTTCAAGTTAAAGACGTTAAAGAACATGTGGTCCAAATTGTTAAGTATTTTCGAAATAACCATTTGGCTAGAGCTAAATTCAGTCAAGCAGGAGGCAGCGCTTTAGTCCTTCCAAGCGATGTGCGATGGAATAGCCTTGGCGACTGCTTAGTGATGTATGTCACTCAGTGGGACATCATATTAAAAATATGCGAAGAAAATAAAAAGGAGATTGATTCCATTATTTACCAAAAAGTTTCAAATATTGCGATTAAACATGCAGCACAAGATTATTTAAACATTTTAAAACCTATATCAGTTGCTCTTGATACTGTGCAGAGGAAAAATGCTACGCAGATGCTGTAGAGCAGGGGAAACATTTACAATATATCTTTGATGAATCTGTGGAATTACCATTACAAAAAACACAACAATTTAATAATCGATATAAGCAAGCACTAATGCCATATCATTTTATAGCATATATGCTGAATCCAGAAAAAACAAAATACCAGTTAACACCAGAAGAAAAGAATATAGCTTTAGTAACAATTAACGAGGTATATGAAAACACTGGACTGTTACCTTTAGTAATAAAGTTAAATGCCCGCAGTGCTTCATTTAAGCAAGTTATGTTTTCGGAGGAAGTAATAAAAAATGTAAACGGACTACAATGGTGGTTATCGCAAAATGATGAGCCAGAAATCTTGAAACAGTTACCAATAATAAAACAGTTCCTGTGTACAACTGCTTCTTCAGCTTCAGTAGAACACGTATTTAGCTCTTTTCCTCTTTTGGTCTTGTACACTAGGATATTAGAAACAGATTAGGCATAGAAAAAGGAGGAAAACTCCTGTTTTTGTTTAAATTGTATAACGAAAATGAATAAACTGAAAATATACAGTAATAAAATTTAGGTGTTACGTTTAGTTTAAGAATTTGGAACTATGTACTTCTTTTTTGTTGTTTTTGCTAAAAACAGATACTTCTTTTGATTTTTGAGAAAACTTTTATATTATGTTGTTATCTGGTTCTGAATAAAAAAGAAAATAATTGATTTTAAACCATGATTTTAATTTTAAAAATCTAGCGATTTAAATCATGATTTTAATCAGCCCAACCCTGTATAATATATTATAATTTCTTGAAAAAACGAAATAGAAAAGTTAATTCCATTAAAACTAAATTTTTACTAATTTGTACCACAAAAAATATTTCAAAATATTAAAGTTAAACTATTTACACAACCCCTGCTTCGATAAGTTTGAATAGCAAGCCCATTATCCTCTGATCTTTTCAAAATTTCTTTGTAACACAAAAAATATTTCAAAATATAAAGTCATAATAGAATCAACTTCCATATTTTGTTTGCTGTCATAATAGAATCAACTTCCATATTTTGTTTGCTTGCTATTCAATTTATCAAAGCAGGGGTTGTTTAAATGGGTTGACTTTATTTTGGAATATTTTTTGTGGTACAAATTAAGTTTTAATAAAATTGACTTTTATATTTCGTTGTTCAAGAAGTATTGAAAAGATCTGAAGATAATGGGCTTGTTATTCAATTTATCAAAGCAGGAGTTGTTTAAGAGAGCTGACTTCAATATTTTTCGTAGTACAAATTTAGTACTGATAGAATAGACTTTAATATTTCGTTTTTCAGAAAATACTGGAAAGATCGGAGAAGAATGGACTTGCTATTCAATTTATCGAAACAGGGGTTGTTTGAGGGGGTTGACGTTAATATTTTTTGTGGTGCAAATTAGTACACGTTCAGATTTAATACAATCGACTTTTATATTTCGTTTTTCAAGAAATTTTGAAAAGTTCAGAGGATAATGGGCTAGCTATTCAATTTATCGAAGCAGGGGTGGTTTAAGTGGGTTGACTTTAATATTTGGGAATATTGTTCATGGTACAAATTAGTA
This sequence comes from Galeruca laticollis, assembly GCA_963921935.1. NCBI lineage: Eukaryota > Metazoa > Arthropoda > Insecta > Coleoptera > Chrysomelidae > Galeruca > Galeruca laticollis. The sequence goes on along the minus strand of OY998176.1, from coordinate 13,220,949 downwards.
CTAATAGAATCGACTTTAATATTTCATTTTTCAAGAAATATTTAAAAGGTCGTAGAAGCTTGCTATTCAATTTATCGAAACACGAGTTGATGTGAATATTTTTGTTGCCATTCATATTTTTGTGGTCAAAATTCAGTTTTTCAATTCCCTGTATTAATTTTCATTTTTACAAAAATTTCGTTGTTCAAATTAGTACAAAATGAGTACTAAAAATAGTAATAGGTTTAATTTAATTCTGTCTAAATGGTTCTGCTAGCTTCACAGAGCGTCACCTCACCTATAACAGTAACTAATGATCATTTTTTAACTTTTGAAAGTTACAGGATAACAAAATTGTAATCTAATCAATAGTAAAACCAAAAAGTTCTTACATTTTTGTATATAATAAGTAGTTGAACAAATTATTTCTAAAACATACGGGGGTGAATGTGAAATTTTATAAACATTTAAATACATACATTCGCCAAAATGTTTGAGATAAGTGAATATGTGTCATTACAAACCGGTTTGCTTGTTGATTGTTTTTACTATTCTGTAGTTGCTACATTATATAATATTTATAATTCTATTAGGTAATATTATTTTTCAGAGTTACCGTGCGGGTGTGGTATTATACAAACCAAATCCGTCCATATATTCTACTCCAGATGAACAATTGAAGGATAATTTGAACCTTACAGTACAGTTAATGAATGCCAATAAAAATGAGGTAAATTTCTGTTAATAACATTTATTCAACTAAGAATGAGAATATATTTATATCATATTTTCTATTAGCATTTTAATAGGAGCACTAACAGGCCTCGTCATTTCTATATTTTCAATTTTGTCTATATTATTATTATCAATTTAATGTAGATCAATATCTTTCAAATCTGTTCAAATTATTGCACTACTTACATTTTTGAATCCATTCTAATTATATGACACTCAATATAAATAAATATAGAGATGTGACTACAGTAAAGTGAGATCTTGAGTCCACTGCTGTTCATCATATACATGGGCAAGATGCAAAAATTAAGCACCCAAAAACAGATGGTATTAATAATGTAACATCAATACAAGTTCAGAACCTACTTTAAGCAGACGACATTAACAGAAATAAAAAATACAAAGGGTTTTAGGATAAATAGAAAAGGAGATGGTAACATCAAATGCAGAAAAGATTCGCTTGAGGAGGTAACCACAATTGACTAATTAGGAACAATAATGGGAGATATTAAACAGAAATACAATGTGGTTGTTGTCTCAACTATATACTATATACCGATGCAAAACATGGCTTCTGACAATAACCTAAGAATACAAAATAATAGCCACGGAAATGAAAAATCTAAGGTAAATTGTAGGAAAATCAAAAGGATGCCAATACAGAAAAATAATCAACCATAAACCCTATCAGTCAAACAATAGAAGAAATACAAGTCAGACAGTGAGGAAACATAATGCGTACTACAAAATAAGTATTAGAATCTAGGTGACGCCTAGTAAAAAAATGAAAGATAGGGAAAACACACAATATAAGAGCTAAAACAAAAGGCCAAAAATGGCTTGAGAACCTGTAAGTTGTAAAGGCATAATATATAAAAAGAATAGAAAATTGCTCCTTTGTTTATGAAGAAAAAGTTTGTACCCTGTTATTATATTGTGTTTAATTAATTCCTCTATAGTATATGGCAGAAAGTTTGAGATTCCTGCACTGCTTGTCTAAAGTGCGTTGATACTTTACTATACTCTATTTTAAAACTACTTGGTCTATAGTTGATTTTATTCATGTGAATGTTTTTATTGTGTTTACCTATATTTTGTTTGACTAGTCTGATAGAGTTGTGCGTAGTTTGGTATAATATATAATTCTCGTAGATAAAAAATAGATTCTATTTTATTAAATAAACACTTAATTATTCTACCAACACAACATCGTTCAGCTGACGGCCAAAAGAACCAAGTGAGCAGTGGCAATTATTGACAAGCAGCCCACTTGTGTATCAGTGTCAGTGCATGAGTAGTTTCTCCATTATAGCAGAGTGTATGTGTGTGTATGTGTTAGGGTTTCTGCTTCACATTTAGAATTTTCGACCAAGTGTGAAGAAAAATTTATATTAAAATAAACATCCCTTAATGATATTGTTTAATAATCTTCATCTATAAAATTAAATTAACTAAAAATGGAATTACACAAATCGATCAATATTTGTAGTGGTGACAAAAATTTCAACAGGAGTTTAATAATCCACAATTTGAAAAGAGCTTAAATGAATTTAAAAAAATATTACCTAAACCTGTCTTACATTTGTTAATTTAAACTTTATAAATTAGTTAAACAGATTTTTGACACAGTAAAACATGATGTATACCAATGTTTTTATGTTTCAGTCTGATATTTTTGTACTTCCTGAATATGCACTTACAAATATAAAAGCAGAGTTCGAATCTACAAGAGATTTAAAGTCATTTAGTATAAATATTGGCAAGGTTGGAGATATGCTATGCACTACGAATGGTACAGTATCAGAGGTAAGTTTCATATTCTCTATTCTCTAAAAATTAAGGAATAACAGTTGATATGTGACAGTATCAATATATTGTACAATATTATTTAAGATTTTATTTATAGTGTTTTTCTTTGATGAATCAGAGGATCCTGATCATTTTAATATGGGAGCTTAGAATTTTTTTGATGCTTCGTTTTATTCTAAATTTTTGGTGCATGTTTGGGGAGTGATGTTGATACTTAGCAGGAAGTTGCAGTGTTGGCAGCTGGGTTTTGAGTGGTTGAGCATGAGGGAACCGATAACTATTTTCTTTCTGGATATTGCATCAAAATCTGAGTAATCTATTGTGGACCATGAGAGTGCTGTAATCTTTTTAAAGTGGTTTTGCAAAAGAGTTTGAATTTTCATTTTACTTGTAGACTCTAGTCTAGAGGTTCCTGATTAATTGGTTGTTAACTGTAATATGACAGCTTCTTTAGTAAAGCACTCGGCATTTTCATCGCCAGAAATTCCAATAAATGAATCTAGGTTAAGTAATGGTACAAAATATTTAGTTATGTGGGAGGCAATTGCATTGGATAATATTTTACCGTTAATTACAATTATTTATCATCATCAAAATGTAACATATATTTTAGTGGACTAGTTAATAATTTTTTGTCTCAACTTCTGGAATGCCAATAAAGATGCTCATGAATATTTTTATGAGAATACATTTTAGAAACACAACACATATATTTTTTACTTTTCTGCCCAATCTATCTAATATGCGAGAAAAGTATTGGTTTACCCCAAAAAAAGTTGGAATTTATTGAGTTATTTTTTACTTTTTTGCCCAATCTATCTAATATGCGAGAAAAGTATTGGTTTACCCCAAAAAAATTTGGAATTTATTGAGTTATTTTTACGTTTTCCAACATGAACAGCACAAAAAAACGATTTTTAAAAAAAATCCTGTTTGATGTCGTTGTCGTCGTCGTCGACCACTTTTCGTAACATGTCCTGTTAGCACCATACAGCCTCCGAGGTGTAACAAATCACCAAATTTACAATTGAATATTGTTTAGGACATCTCTCAGATAAACCCTATTGATTATCAGCTTACTAGAACCAGTATAACGGGTATTATGGTACTTGAAGTCCCAATTTTTTGTCATTTTTGGAGAAATCTCAGTTTGTTAGCATGATGCAACCTCCGGGGTGAATACAGGTGACCAATTTTATGATTGAATATTGTTGACGGCGTCTTATAGATGAACCTTATTGATTTTCAGCTCACTAGATCTAATACAACGGGTGCTATGGTAATTTGAATACGACATTCTTGCCATTTTTTGAGAAATTTCAGTTTGTTAGCACGATACAGCCTCCGTAGTGTATACAAGTGACCAGTTTTATGATTGAATATTATTCAGGGCGTCTTATAGATGAACCTTATTGATTTTCAGCTCACCATATCTAGTACAACGGGTGCTATGGTACGTGAAATCCCAATTTTTTGTAATTTTTGGAGAAATTTCAGTTGGTTGGCACCATACAGCCTCTGGAGCGTATACAAGTGACCAATTTTATGATTGGATATTGTCAGGGCGTCTTATAGATAAACCTTATTGATTTTCAGCACACTAGATCTAGTACAACGGGTGCTATGGTACTTTAAGTCGAGCTTTAAGTACGACATTTTTGTCATTTTTTGAGAAATTTCAGTTTGTTAGCATGATGCAGCCTCCTGAGTGTATAAACGTGACCAATTTTACGATTGGATATTATTCAGCTCATCTTACATATCAACCCTATTGATTTTCAGCTCACTAGAACCAGCATAATGGGTACTATGGTACTTGAAATCCCAATTTTTTGTCATTTTTGGAGAATTCTCAGTTTGTTAGCATGATACAGCCTCCGGAATGTATACAAGTGACCAATATTATGATTGGATATTATTCAGCGCATCTTACATATCAAACCTATTGATTTTCAACTGACTAGAACCAGCATAATGGATACTATGGTACTTGAAATCCCAATTTTTTGTCATTTTTGGAGAATTCTCAGTTTGTTAGCATGATACAGCTTCCGGAATATACACAAGTGACCACTTTTATGATTGTATATTATTCAGCGCATCTTACATATCGAACCTATTGATGTTCAGCTCACTATAACCTGTATAATGGGTACTATGGTACTTGAAATCCCAATTTTTTGTAATTTTTGGAGAATTTTCAGTTTGTTAGCATGATACAGCCTTTGGAATGTTTACAGGTGACCTATTTTATGATTGGATATTGTTCAGGGCGTCTTATAGATGAACCTTATTGATTTTCAGCTCACTAGATAATAATAATAATAAATTCTTTATTGTTCACCATATAACAAAATACAACTCAGTAATACAATTAATGAGAAAAAAAAGATGGTAAACAAAAGGTTAGGTGATAGGTCTATTGACCAATTCTTCCTCACCAACCATAAGAAAGAAAGATCTAGTACAACGGGTGCTATGATACTTTGAGTATGACATTTTTGTCATTTTTTGAGAAATTTCAGATTGTTAGCACGATACAGTCTCTGTAGTGCATATAAGTGACCAATTTTATGATTGGATATTGTTCAGGGCGTCTTATAGATGAATCTTATTGATTTTTAGCTAACTAGATCTAGTACAACTGGAGCTATGGTCCTCTAAGTATGACATTTTTGTCATTTTTGGAGAAATTTCAGTTTGATATCATGATACCGCCTCTGGAGTGTATACAAGTGACCAATTTTATAATTGGATATTATTCAACGCGTCTGACATATGAACCCTATTGATTTTCAGCTCACTAGAACCAGTATAACGGGTACTATGGTACTTTAAGTCCCAATTTTTTGTCATTTTTGGAGAATTCTCAGTTTGTTAGCACGATGTTAGAACAATATAGCCTCCAGAGTGTATACAGGTGACCAATTTTATGATTGGATATTGTTCAGGGCATCTTATAGATGAACCTTATTGATTTTCAGCTCACTAGATCTAGTACAACGGGTGCTATGGAACTTTGAGTACGACATTTTTGTCATTTTTTGAAAAATTTCAGTTTGTTAGCATGATACAGCTTCTGAAGTGTATACAAGTGACAATTTTATGATAGGATATTGTTCAGGGCGTTTCACAGATGTGGAAAAGTTAATTTTGATCTTTAAAGTCGTTTATTTTATTGTATGTTTATATTTACAAAAACAATCACATATTATTGTGTAGGAACTAAAACAAACAAAACTTTTGACTTTACAATCAACTTAAAAATAATCTGTCTCATTCGTCAACACTCCCCTAAAGGAATTTTATTGCCTTGGTTTTTGCGAGACAAGTTAGAATATTTTTAAAATCCAACTTTTTTAAACAACGTTGTCTATTGCTAAAATAGCCAAAGCATTTAGCCTTTCCTACGTCATAGTAGATCGAAGGTAGGTTTTGATAAGTTTTAACTTGCTAAAACTTCGTTACTCGCCTCTGTTAGGGGGATGGTCAGCATTATTTTCAGAGCGACCCACAAATTAGTAAATCGGTCATTTTGGTCAGTTGCCTTAATATTTTTTAGAACCTTGATGGGAGACAAAACTTCATTTGTCTTATTATCGTCATGGACAATACTTTTAACATGTATAATTTCATTATACAAGTCTTTCCCGTTTACGTCACTAATATTTTCAAATGTTATACATTCTTGAAGATTAAAGCAACACTTCTTCAGTTCCTCCTCTGGTGGCAACATCCTCATGAAGAATGGTGCTTGTTTAGCTATTCAATATGTTCTCTAAGAGATGTAGTTCCTGCTAATTTCGTTAGACCCTTCATACGAAAATTGCTTCTTCTTCTTCTTTCTCAATCTTTTGGTCGGGAAAATGGTTCATTTTCAATATCTTTAGCAATTTCCTAATCTGAAATGATTGCGCCTACAAGCCCTTTTTCTCTAAAAGATGCGAGGAAGGCTTGACAATTGTCGAGCAGCCTCATGGCAATGTTTTGCAAAATTTACTTGGTATAGAGGATCGTGCCAAAGAATCAGGCATGTCAAGAAGGAAAAGTGTTCCTTACGCGTTATCAGAGACTGAGCTACTGATGATGTTGTAGGGTCTTCAAAGCTCTATCAGCATACTGGTGTACTTAATAACTTGGATTGAAGAAATAATTGGTTCCCTGCGAGTTTCACAAACTTGTTTTATGGATGATGATTGAACATTACTATTCATTGATTAAATTTTTACAATTCATTCCTGTGAAATATTTGCACTCCTATAACGCGGGGGCGTTTTTTTATATTTCCCTTACACGGCCGCGGCGCCCCCTTACCCGGGGCAGCAGCCCTGGTCGCCCCGCCCTCGGGTATCTATTTGGTCATTTTAAGATAATTTGCCTTGATTAAGAAGTGGCTTTTTTTAACGTTTAAAAGGTTTTTAAATCAATTGTTGTTAGTTCCCTAGTTACAACATATCTGAGAATCCAGAAGTTGGTAGCTACAGAAGATTAACTCTTTGTAAATTTGAAATGAAAACTTGAAATCAGTCACTGCCTCTTTTTCTACATGGAGGGCTTGTGATCTAAAATGTTTTTGCATTCTAATATTTTATTCATTATATTTTTATTTTTAGCAAAATCTGGCAACTTTAGCTTGTGCTGCAAAAAATAACTATTACATTGTAGCAAATCTAATAGAAGAAGATAATAACACCTATTTTTCGACTAACATTGTAATTGATCCAAATGGTGTGCTGTGTTTGAAGTAAGGATAATTTTTAACATTTATTATATTTGATTTTGCCTCTTTTTCTCTGTCCTACATTTAGGTACTGATATTTTCCTTAAACTGTTACAACATCGGTATTTTTAGTTGAAATTGACTCATTTTAAGAATTTTTCATAGCAAATATATTAGTGTCTTCATGTATCAACTATGGATTCAGTTATTCCATACAAAAATATTTTTTTTGAAAATTGTAGTTTCATGCAATCCTTCCTTGATTATCGGTTCAAAAAAATTTTAAGATACAGATACTGTTAAAACCTAATGTTACCGGAATACTTACATAAGTATGTTACGGGTTATCATAACATGACCTATCGCCTCTGGTTTCTGTTATAAATTACTCTACAGTAGAACCCCGATTATCCGTGCGCGGATTATCCGTGTCTGTTGGCCAGAGGTTGGCGCGTGAACATTGAATGCACCACGGAGACGCTCGTCTCGTACAGACGTTCGTTTCGGGGAATCCCGAATTTTCATATGTGTTTACTTATTATTTTCGTCAACTATTAACAGTATCAACCCGACTCGTTAAACACGCACAAAATGCAGCGTACCGGTGCTAACGAAAAGCGTAAACGCAATGTATTATCTTTAGAACAAAAAATGGAAATTTTAAAACAATTTGAAAAAAAGAAAGATGTTGCTCTATTGGCTAAAATATATAACATTGGAAAACAGAGCTTTGTAGCTAAAGCTGATAGTGCAAAAGCTATTTCTGACAGGAAGTATCTAAAAGGATCTACTTTTCCTAAACTTGATGATGCAATGACCAAGTGGTTCTTACAAAAAAGATCGGAAGGGGTTCCAATATCAGTATCAATGTGTGCTAGGCAAGCACAAAAGTTTCACGAGCAATCGAAAATTAAAGGAAACTTCTCTGCTCCTTCCGGTTGGCTATACAGATTTAAAAAACGTCATAGAATACGACAATTAGCTATTCAAGGAGAGAAATTAAGTGCCGATGATGTGGCTATGGTTGAATTTTGCTATGATTTGGAAAATCTTATAACAGAGCATGACCTAAAACCCGAGCAAGTGTATAATGGCGATGAAACTGGACTTTATTGGAATGCAGGCTCAGAAACTAGTGCACCAGGTTAGCTTTATTTTTTTATTTAGGTTTCAAGGTAAGCAAAGACCGTTTAACAGTGTTATGCTGTGCTAATGCATCAGGAAGCCATAAGCTTAGGCTAGCTGTCAAAGGAAAATCAAAAAATCCGAGGTCTTTTAAAAATGTAAAAACACTGCCAGTTGATTATTATAATCAAAAGGATGCTTGGATGGATCGAGTGATTTTTAAAAAGTGGTTTTTTGAAAAATGTATACCACAAGTTGAAACTTATTTGCAAGAAAATAATCTTCCACCCAAGGCTGTACTGTTACTGGATAATGCTCCATCGCATCCTGATGTAGAGCAACTAAAATCAGCAGATGGGAACATATCCGTAGCATATTTTCCTCCTAATGTGACATCTATTGCCCAGCCCATGGACCAAGGTGTTATAGAGACCATGAAGAGGCTTTATAGGAAAGACCTTATGCTCCAATTGTTGGGAGAATGTGACTTTATGGGATTTTGGAAACGTCTGAATTTGAAAGAAGCAATTTATGCTGTAGCTCGCGCTTGGAGTGAAGTGAAAGAGACTAGCATTAAAAGAGCATTTGATAAAATTATGACCTTAACAGCAGATGAAGAAGATTGTACTGAAGATGAAAATGAGTTATCAATCGAAGACATCGCATCTATAGCTTCACAAATCAAAGGCTTGGAAGAAATAGATAACGCAAAAATACAGGAATGGATAGAATGTGATTACGACGAAAAAGGGTATCAGAATATTATTGACGAAGGTTATCTAAATAACCAGACCTCTGCAGAAAGTTCTTAATGATCATGCGTTTTAAGTTATTCGTTAACTATTTTGTCACATCCAGACTCGGTTTGTAATCCTTTTTATAGAAAATCCTAATCTTATGCTACCTTACTATACATACCTACAATTTACTAATTAGAAATTTCTTAACAAAAAATCTTTGGTATGAAAAAATCACCATCATTTTTACACTGTTTTAGATGCAGGAAACATCACATTGTTAATGGTACAAATTTTGAGAAAGGCCCGGGTCCAAATCCTTGTAATTTTACTGCTACTTTTCAAAATCAGTCCGTAGTATTTTCGCTATTGTTTGGAACAGATTTGGTTTATGGTACTGATGGATCTAAATCCGATAACATTATTGTTACGGCGGCAACTAAGAATAATCTACCTTTGAATATCAGTGAGTATTGATTTAATAGTATATTATGTTATTATCTATCCTGAAATTCATTCAAACTCAATTAACTATTTTCAACAAATCAGGTCATTGAAAATATAAAATATTCCACGTGTGGCCTCCGAACGTGAAGGTATTATTTCTCGTTCGAGTGCTCATTAATGTTATCAACACAAGTGATTAGTTTTTTTGTGTCAAATATTTGCTGGCCCATATTGATATGTGTCTATTTACACTAATTACACTGTTTGATACTTAAAATTAATTCTTCTATAGGCCAGTTGCTTGGTCTGTATAGTTTTTTAAATATTTTGGCATCCAAAATATTTTAACATGTCAACTCAACCCACTGCGCGAAGTTTTGCTGCTATTACTAAATCAAATTCAAGAAAATCAACTTTGACACCTACAACATATCCTAGTAGAAATCAAGCTAATGTAATAAATATGCTTCTGGATACAGTTCTCTTTGATTACATCTTCTACTTTAGTCTTTGATAACCTCCTTAAAAACCATTCTTCAGTTACTGTTAAAGAAGAAATCGTCCCCATATGCAGACTTATCAGCGCCTTTAAAAGATTACTAATATCTAATCAACTCATCAATATTTGTACTAGCTCACCTGAAGAAGATTATTCCCATATTCTAAGCTTTCGTCACTCCATCTATGTTATACTAGACAAAGATAACTTTGAAATAGAAACCTCTGTTTTAATCCATTTCGAAAATACTGCTTTCCGGATCTTCGTTACCTCAGATAAATTGGAGTGTTTCCTCTGTAAACAATCTGGACATACTGCTGATACCTGCCAAAATCCTCTTGACACTTCCTCCCTCTTCAGAACTACCCCTATCCAGAACGACTCTACCGATAATATTTCTAATGATTCTACTTCCACTGATCCTACTTTCTCTACTATCCTCCACCGACAATCATTCCGCCAACACACTCCCTTCTTTATACCAACCTAATCCTAGTATTTCTGGTCTCAAACGACTTCATTCTACAGACCCTAGCCTCGAATCACCCCCTGTAATTATCACGTCTGTTCCTCTCACACTCAGCCAAGACAAAACAGACTCACTATCTGACAACTCCTTTTGTACCCCTAAGCCTGCCCCCAAAAAGAAAAAAGAGTCTAAGACTCTTACGGCAACTATCAGCCCCTCATCGAAAATTTAACAAAAAAAGACCCTACATCCTTCTCAATTACTTCAGAACAACTAATAGCATTTCTGGAAATTTTTTTGGAAGCAACAATCCATTAGCTGAAGCTTACCAATTTACTTCAAACATTAAATCCCTCCTTGCAGATTTTTGTCAAATATATCATGCCATCTCTGATTGGTCCCTCAAAAAATCGCATTAACCGTCTAACAAACAAAATAGTATGTACCATGAATTCCAACGATGCAATCGATTCTACTAGCCTTAAATCTTTTAGCTCTAATGATAGTGACTCCAATTGTGACGATACTGACATCTATTGATATTACTAAAAAATTCACGATAATTCAGTGGAATTGTGATGGATACTATCCTTGCCTTGAACGTCTGCTACAACTTATTTGCCTCTACCACCCGGATTTCCTATGTCTCCAGGAAACTAATTTTACGTTTTCCAATATCCCTACACCAAAGGACTTCGAAGGATATCATTACATCCGAACTATCTGTTCCAGAGCCAGTGGTGGAGTATCCATATTTGTATCCAAAGATCTTTACTCAACTCATCTGCCCCTTACTACTAATTTTGAAGCCATTGCCATAACAGCCTACTGTCCCCAAAAATTAACAATTTGGTCCATATATATTCCCCCCGACCACAAACTAAATAAAGAAGAGCTACTTGAGCAAACATAAATGTCCCGAAAACCTAGTTAAATTTAAAAAAAAGACAAAGCAAAAGCCAAATATATGTAATCAAACAGAGCAAAAAAAAACTCCTGGCATAATTATATAACAACCTTGGATAATAATTCAAACCCTCCCCTCCCCAAACATTGCAAAAAATTCGACAGGTCCAAGGTCACAAAACAAACACCAAAATTCCCCATCTTTCTTATAATGGCACTTCCTCCAGCAATAGCCAAAATATTTCTAACATCTTTGCTGATAAATTTGAAAACAAACTCAAACCCCTCTTTACAACTATTCCTCATAAATCTGCCTATCCCAAACTCACTTTACCTCACCTACAATATATCGACGATATGAATTTACCTTTATCATTTACTGAACTAACAACTGCCTTATATTCATGTAAGAACTCTGCCGCTGGTCCTGACGACATCCCTTACATTTTTCTTAAAAATTTATCCACCTATAGTCTTACTAAACTATTAAACATTTATAACACCAAGATCAGTACAGCACAATGAAATGGAGACTGTACAAGGAATCCAACATTTTTTATAACACAAATTTTTATTAGAAATATCTTTGCAGGTTAAATGTTACAGTATAGCATGAAAGCAATCTAGACACATTTTTACCATATTTTTAACCACAGAACACAATTTTTCCATGTTTTACCACTTGATTCTGTTGAAATGATTAAAATTATAATAATACGTATTATGAAGTGAATAACTATGAGTAAAAGTTTAATTGCTAGTAATTTCAATAGGCAAATAATTATTTGGACAACAAATTCACACTTCAAATATCCATTATATTTGAGTTTCAAATAAACCCGATTATTCCATTATTAATATTAAAGTTCTCAGACTTAACCAACAATTTTCATCCACCATTTTCTCCACTTTAGCGATAGTGAGATAAGTTTATGGCTAACCAGAGCTTCCACCACATCCTGACTGGTTCTGAATGCACTGTTTCTTCTTATATGCACGTGTTTTTTTTTCAATCATTTCGAATCACCGTGAACCTTAGGTAATATTTTCAGCACGGAATACACTTGGAATAAACTGATAAAAGAGAACTGTGTATAAATTGAGAACAGATTATGTTCAAGCTCCTCCAGAGTATAAAAGGTAGTTGTGTGAACTGTTAATATAGAGTGTTCTATTGTTGTAATTTATAGGTAATTATTGTTTAATAATTTGGACTTCGGTACAATAATTTATTACAAATCATTACACGAAGTACATTTATGTGGTCAAGTCAAGAGCGTCGCTAGCCGGTAAGCTAGGGGGGAGGGCACCATAAAGGAACTGAAGAAAAAAATAATAGTTTTAATAAAAATATTAGAAAACGCACAAAATATATAGAAATTCAATTGAAACATAATCTTTACGAATTCGTCACTTTGTTGACGAAATCGTTCAAGTGTTTCAAAATGTGTTGCCTGTATACACTCATCATTGCGAGGCCATTGAGTAGAGCTTCAGATATGGTGCTCAACAGTCCGGTTTTGATTCTCCTAAGGCTACTAATTGACCTTTCAATTGTACAAGTCGTACAAGGTAAGGCAACAAAGCCTTCTTAATTTAAGGAAAAAATCTTCAGTTTCCTTCAGGATTTCCACAACACACTCAGTTTGATCGATTCTGGTTTTTCCTCCCATATTTTTTTCCAAAGCTCTATCTCATTTTTCATATTTGTAAGACCGTAAAAATTTTTGAATTCCTCGCAAACTTCTTCAAGCTCTTCCAAAGAAATGTTTTTCATTTGCGCTGGATGTAGTTTTGTTAAAGTAAATGATGGTCTATTTTCTTCAGAAAATCTTATTTATAGGGAATTTATAATTGAGTCCAAATAAGGAATTTCTATAGACCTGCGCCAGAATTCTGAGGGGCTTTTTGGGTGGTTTTTGATTAGTTTTAAAATACGACCAATATGCTGGGATACCTAAACCGCATCCATGGAGACTGATTGGAGCACGTTTACTGTGGGTTCTAAAAGAGCGGAATATTTGGCTATCAATATAAGGTTAAAAATAAACGAAACTTTGGAAGATGCAGCATTGAGCTGATACGCATATTTCTTTGTCACATTATTGCCATCTTGAGACAGGATATATAGTGCCCTCATCATAGCACAACAATTCTCTTTAAAAACTCTGATGCTCTTGTATTTCTCGCACAACTTGGAAATATTGGGCATTAATTCTTCTTAGAACCGATTTCCGAAAAAATGTAATTATATCTTTGATGAAATTAACTGTCTCAACTCTTTGTGGAATCTACATTTTTCAATAAACTGTGGAGTTAACTTGAAACAGTAAGTTTCATTTAAAACACTATATCTTTGATGGTCCCAACTGTATTCCAGATGTCAGACAGAGCATTCAGGTCATTGAATACTAGGTTGAGCTTGGATAACGAGCAGTGAAAAAATAGTGCCTTATTGTATTTTTCACCCAAAATAGCCTGAACGCCACCTACTTTTCTAGACACCGTGGAACAACCTTCGAATCCCAAACCAACGCATTTATTTGAATCGAGATTCTCTTGTCAGAAATTTGTCTATAGCTGTGGCAATCGATTTTGAGTCCAAGGCTGTAAGCTCACCAAATCCGAGGAATACTTCTTCAATGTTGCTGATTTCCTCATTAAAATATCTTATGTCAAGTGGAAGCTGTATCTTAGCAGAGATGTTTGCTGCTTCGTCTGCTAAAATACTAAATGCCCCTCTCTGGTGACGCCCTTGGGTCAAGTCAAAGTCTAGATTCTAACTATCACTTGTCACTGCCGTCATGTCGTTTACACAAACAGTACACATGAGGGTTGTCTACCTCAACAAAAACGACTCTCTCTAAGCAGACTTTCTAAATGATATTTTTCCAGTTCTTCCTTGTTTGTATACATGACGATGCAGACCTATATGAAGTAATTTGTTGTAAAATACTTTATCGTTCATATTTTTGGCTATTTCAATTCCATTTACTTCTTTTGAATCGAATTTGTGATTCTGAAGCTTAAAAAACGCAAGACACTTCAGACAGACATTGTATAGAAATCAATTTATGATATATTTGACGTAGCTCATATAAAATCCTATTGTTCACTATTTTCTCGATTTCAAAACCGATTCATTATTCTAGGTGTAAGTTTGAGTCAAGGATTTGCAATTTCTAACGGAGTAAATTTAATAGTAGCCGAATATAATGATGCGGATTTGAATTACGGAGGATCTGGTATATTCTACAGTAATGGTACCAGTGCGATTGCTTTTAATTCCTCCAACGTTCCTAACAGCAACGCCATCGGAGGAGTTTTGATTAGAGAAATTCCTATCAAACCGAATTCATCGTCGATAGTAAATGTAAGTATAAATTGTATTTCAATTGATTATTTTCATTACAGATCCTAGGTAGGAACTTTTTGTGATATTGCACTTGGTCCGTAACTAAAATTAGAATGATACAAAGTGATTGATTGAGGAAGACGATTGGCAGCGTTTAGAAAGTTTTTTGTATCACTATTGTAGAGGGGGAGTGTACTTAATTGGTAGAAAAATATCCCTAAAACTTCCATGTATCTGAAGAAAATAAAAGGTGGTTTTTTGAAACCAATAACAACATATTTAGTCTGGAAATTACAGGAGATTATATAAAGCCTATCCAGATTTCAAGAAGGCAAATGGTGTCACTTTTTTCCGTGCCGAAATCGCTAGCGAAAAGGCCGATGTCGGGAATTAATGCAGTTGCAGCTGTACCCATCCAAATGACTGTAAAGAGTACCTAACTTTTGCTTCATGTTTCAATACATTTATTCATATCATCTGTTTTCCGCGATGCAGTCAAACTGCCACGAGACATCTTGAACCACCTCACATACAAATATGAGTCGCCTTTTTATTAATTCCAAACTCCATCCAAAAGCATCACTTTAACTTGAACAAAGTTAACATTTGAAGATGAAAATTTCAAACTGAGAACTCTGATGGTTCCAAAGATATTAACATGTTTTTACAAATGTTGGGTGATCCTGTAAGTTGTAAGAGAAAGCTGCTTAAATACGAAAACAATAACATTCTAATCGAATATCTAATGAAACATTCCTAAGCAGGTGGTTTATCCAAAACTGAAAATAGTGGTGAACAACGCATAGTTTATAGAAAATAATTTCTTGCTCAAATTCTTTGCCAAAATAATGTAGTTCTTTTTTCCTAGCTGGGAGGCCGAAAGTCACCAAATCCATTATTGACACAGGACTTGATATCGACTCAATTTTGGCTGCATAGTGTTATTCAAAAGCACCCTTCTCCCCTTGTCTCTTTAGAAATGTTGTACATAAACTAGTGAAACGGATAACAATATCGTCATTGTTGGTGTCACATAGTTATTGTGGTCAATTATTACTAATGAGAGCTAATGGCAAGTTAAACTTCTTTAAGAAGATATTGTAGAAACCTTTCCAATTATGCTAATTATTGTTGTTTTTATTCATGGCAGTTTTCATAGATTAAATAACTAAACAGTTAACTTTAAATGATTTTAATTATAGATTCAATATCTAATAAAAATTGTTCGAAATGAGCCATATTTACCTTTTCAAATTGTTGACAAGAATACCGCTACAATATGCTGTTTTAAAACATCGATATCGAGTGTTTCAGTGATGTAAACCTTAGATTTCAGATGTGAAACTATAAAAAAATCGAGAGGTGTGAGGTCCGGTCACCAAACTGGCAATTCCATTATACATACTATTAGACCTCATACTTTTTTGTAGTGTATCTTAAATTGAAGGATTGCATCACTGAACCTGACAATATTGATGATTTAAAACAACGTATTGTTACATAATGTAGGACTGTTTTACTGTCGGGAAGTAAAGGAATGATTGATTCTTAAATTTATAATTAAAATCCACTATTCAGTGATCCATCAGCAGTGGCCACAGTTATTATTTGGTTTCAAAATTTTAATACTGACGAGTTATATGAGGGGAGACTTTTGAATAGCACTGTTTACTAGTAAAAATGTTTTTTACTTCTATTATGTTAAATATTTGATGAATTTTCTCATTCAAAATATACATTCTCGCTACATTTCTGTTATTCTATAAATTTCCAACAAATCGAATTGAAAACAACTGATAAAAAGCAGGTTTACCTTTGTTAAAAAGCAATCAAGTATTTGAAAACAAAACAAAAACAAGGTCGTATCCGATTATGTTACTAAAGGGTTGATATATTTTGATATTGCATATCAAACATTATCCTGGGATATCTCCACATATAAGGCACGTTTTTTTATTCACCAGAAGATCCACCAACTCACCAACTGCGTTTTTATATTCATTTCTGGATTTCAGATTGAAGAAATGACGCGTTCATTTATTACTGTTGCGTTAATCCAAATTGCAAACCATTCCACCGCTGTGTCGATGTAGTGGACAAATTTGGTGGTTTACAAAATGACAGCTTATCCTCAAAAAACATGGCTATTATTTCATCCTCGAAACTATCAGCTTTGTTTATATATAACGCTACGCTATAGTTATTCAATGGAGAGTAATTCGGGGAGTTGGCTCACAGAGGGGGTTTTGGTTTTGAGGTGCCCATTCATAAATTCAATTCAAACATTATTATAAATACGTTTCGCGCGAAACAAGAAAGACAAACGTTGCCGGATTGTGTAGACAAAGATGAGATTATGTCTAATAAAAGATACAAATAGTATCTCACCTTGAAAGGCGATTTTCTTATCTAGACGATAATTTTTTTGGCTTCTATAAAACCTATCACACAAAAAAAGAAAAAAGTAACCTTTATAGATATTAAATAAATAATATGAATAATATTAGACTGGCTAAAGTCTTTGAGCCCTTATATTATGATATGAATTACCAATTAAATATTTATGTTAAACAATGTAATTATAGTCAGAAGTCAGAACATTTTCTTATTGGTAATTCGTCCAATTGGTGAGATCGTATCAATTCTCAATGTAAAATATCGTTTTTAAAATAGATTGGAAATTACTTAGCAACAACTCTCGTGCGTAGTGTGTAGAGACGTTTCCAAAACGGAGTCTTTTATAATAAAGATTATCATATACAGTGTGTTTCAATAAAAACTCCCAAAGCGGATATTTAGGAAAGTAATAGAGATATTTTAATTCTATAAAAGCCTATTTGTAGAGCGCTAAGAGAGCTCTTTTCAAGTTTGGATATAAATTGACTCTAAATAAGTCAATATGTAGATGGTGTTGTGCTCAATAATTTTTTTTCGATGGCAATGGATCTTTCAAATGTAGTGCACCACTTATGGAGTGCAACGTAGGAGAAAAATCGTTATCTTAGATCAGATTACAAGGTATTAATAAAACATGAAAAAGTTTCAAGAGAGAAGTGCCATTATTGATTATTTAAAGCAAAATGTTTATAAAAGAAAGTTGGCTGTAATTCAAAATAAAGCCCGAATATAAGTTTTCAAATCAAAATTTCAATTATTAGTTTTCTTCTATTTTGTTGTGGAAAATAAACAAAAATCACTATGATCATTCAACTTACACAAATTTTTCTACTTTATTGGAAACAATACCATACTTTTAAAATAATATCTACCTCGACTCCTATGACAACCTGTATTTTTTTGAAAATTTGATAGAAAAAAAAAACACTTAGAATTAGGAAAATCGTCTTAAGAATATTTTGTATAAAAATAAAATCGCAGGTATCTGTGAAACAAAATTTGTTAACATTTGTCAACCATCGAGGTTCTGTCAGTTTATCTTGAAAGTTTTTATTATCGATAATGGTTTTTCACACAAATCAAGATAAACTAAATATGATCAAAACATGCTTCAGTAGTTGTACGTTTTTATGGAGTACATTTTCTACACAGACCATTGCCTGATCGCAAAAGTTTTGTAAGTGTTTGTGCTAATTGAGACAATTACGGAACTTGGAAAAACCACATTTAACACGACGAAAAAGAGACGCAACGGATGAAAATATTATGAATTATAAATGGCTTTATTGTTGGTCCACACCTGTACCACGAAAATTTAACTGGTGCATGTTATCTCCACTTTTTACAAAATGATCTACTAGGATTGTTACAGAATTTACCAATCCAGTTTGATGTGGTGGTTTCACCAAGATGGTGCAGGCCCACATAATCATAACAACGTATCTCTAATTATCTAAACCAAACATATCCGTGAAGATGGATTAGCAACAGAGGAGTACTCAGGTGGCCCGCTCGATATCCCTATATTACATCGTTAGACTTTTATTTGTGATCCATTTAAAATGTATATATGGTTTATTAAGAACCAATAGAGGACATGGCCAACCTTTATATATAATAAAATGTATGCCAGTGTAGCAGCTATATTAACCAACGTAAACTATTACAAATTTGTAGATGTAGATGTGAACTATTTCGAAGTTATTTCATGGTAGTAATAATTAAATAGAATAAGTGTAATAATTTAAATTTTGATATGAAAATGTTTTTAATATTCGGGCTTTATTTTGAATTACAAACAACTTTCTTTCATAAACAGTTTGCTTTAAATAATAAATAATGGCACTTCTCTCTTGAAACAGTTTCATGTTTTATTAATTTATTAATAGCTACCTTATAGATCGGATCTAAGAGAACGATTTTTCTCCTATGGTGAACTCCATTCGTGGACTCATTGTAACGAAAATGGCTAGATTTGCCGAATTAGTTCATAGAATAAAATTTGAAATTGTATGAAATGTATTTTCTTCAAGGTGTGCTACATTTTAAAGATCCTGCCACCGAAAAACAATGATTGTGCATAGCGCCATCTACATATTGACATATACAAAGTAAATTTGTATCCAAACCTGAACTTCTCTTAGCACACTGTACAAATTGGCTTTTACAGAATTAAAATATTTCTATTACTTTCCTAAATATCCGGCCTGGGAGTTTTTATTGAAACACTATGTATATATAGGTATATATAATATTTATTTTATTTATTTCAAGAAAATCCTTTCCATAACTTCCTATAGTAGATAATTGAAACCTCTCCGTTATGTTCCTTTTGAACATAATTATAATATGCAATTTGTTAGATAACAGTTCTTCAGTTTGTATGGTTAGCACACTCCACCAGCTAGTAGTTTGGCTCTGTGCTGTTTCACATTATGTTTTTGTTTATTAAAAAGAAAAGTTTTCTGATAATGAGATAATGATAGTTTTTTACAATAGAAGTTTAGTGTGAGTTACTTTAATAATATTTTATACCATTGAAAATCAGTTCATTATAAATAAATATACACTTAGGTATACATTTATTACACAATTATCAATCATAATTTGTAATCTCCAAGTGTATACTGATGTTGTTCTTTTTTATATACATTCAAACTTGCATTAAGAATACCTAACATTATCAATTAAAAATCTTTATAAAAATGGTTCATTTCATTTTAGCACGTGAAAATATTATTGGCATGGCAACATTGTTGATTATTTGCTTCCCCAGATGTCATTCGTTCATTCATACAAAGTTGTTTCTTCTATGCTCCGTACGAGGGCAGCACTTCCTTAGTATAATGATATTGAATCATTGGACAACTAGAGCGTAGCGTATATATAAACAAGGCTATCAGATGAACTACTACTCCGAGATCTGGAGGCTAAAATAACTACAATAATTTTCTAAGTATTTTCATTAATTTCGTCAATTTTTGTTAATAACAACAATCAACTTAGAAATAGATTGTCAGTTGTTAGATATAATAATGTAAATAACAGCAACTGCGTTTTTTTATATTCAACTGGTGTTTGAGATTATACTTCCACTACTAAACTATTCTTCTAAAATTAAATTAAAAATTAAAGTATTTGAAGAATGAAAATAAAACATGTGAGTGCTTCTAACGTTTATTCATCTCTATCTCCCTCTCCGCTACACCTTGCCGGCCTAGCGACCAGCTCGTAAAAGGCGACGTTGTCGCTTTTACAAATAAGTAAATACTTACAATAAAAATAAATAAAAATGTATTGAGCGCAAACATGCCGCCCGCCTTGAAACACTTTGTTTTCAACATGAAATAAATAAAACTTCTTACGCGCTTGATTAACAAATTAACAGTTTATAGGCAACGGACAGATTTTTGAAAATGACCTTTTTATAGTGCCCAACTCAGTTTTTAGTAAAGCCACTCTAGCAACATTGTCTTTGCCTACAAACACTTCCAGCACTTTACCCATCTTCCATTTCATGGGGGGCATATTGTCGTCTTTAATAAGCACTATTTCACCCACTTTTAAATTGTGACAGTTCTGCTTCCACTTGCTTCTCTGCTGAAGCTCGGATATGTACTCCTTACTCCAACGGGCCCATATATGTTGCTTCATTTGTTGTAAATGTTGGTACAGGGATAAACGATTAATTGGCAAACTTCTTACATCTAAACTGGCGATAGGACTTATTTGACGGCCAATTAGAAAATGTGCTGGCGTCAATGGAGTGAAATCGTTGGGGCTGGAGGAAAGGGTAGACAAGGGACGACTATTCATTATGGCTTCAACTTCCGAAAGCAAAGTATAAAATTGCTCAAACGTGAGCGGAGTGTTAGTGACAACCCTTTTCAAATGACTTTTCATCGTTTTTACGCCCGCCTCCCACAGTCCCCCAAAATGAGGTGAGTGAGGTGGTATAAAATGCCAGTCCACCTCTTCATTATTTAACTCATTGCTTAACATCGCGTCGTTATCACGAATGAAACAACCCAACTCTTTTAACTCTGTGTGTGCACCCAAAAAGTTACTACCGTTGTCCGAGAAAATTGTAGAAGGCTTGCCTCTACGAGCAGCAAATCGACGCAGCGATAATATAAATGATTCTGTACTAAGACTGGTTACTAATTCTAAATGTACTGCTTTGGTCAGGAAACAAACATAAAGAGCAACATATGATTTTGACAATTTAGCACCACGACCCATTCGGTCTTTTATTTGGAAGGGGCCTGCATAATCCACTCCAACTACATCAAAAGGATGCTTAGGCGTTAGTCGTTGTTCTGGTAAGTTACCCATAATAGGAGTTAATACTTTAGGGTTATACCTACTACACTTTATGCAATTGCGTACAATTTGTTTTGTCAGCGTACGACCCGAAATAGGCCAATATTTTTCTCTTATCGACGCAAGTAAATGTTGAGGACCGCAGTGATACAATTTAATATGTTCATTTGTAATAATTAATTTCGTGAGACGGTGATTCTGTGGAAGCACTAACGGATGCTTCTTCTCAAATTCAAATTTAGCGTTTACCAATCTTCCCCCAACTCTTAAAAATCCATATTGATCAATGAAAGGATTTAAACTTAACAATTTGCAGGATTTTAATTTATTGGCTTTAATTTGATACATTTCGGTTTGCAAGGAGCTTTGTTGAACATGCCTAAGAAGTAAATTAAATGACTCATCACTTTCGCCTTTTGATATTGGACCATATTTGCGTTTATTTTTAGCGCTTTTACAATTATATATAAATCTACGCATCCAAGCAACTATTCGTTTCAGTTTAATTAGATTAGAGAATCTGTCAATAACATAATTTTCTTTGCATGTTACGACCCCCGTATTGCAAGCCGTTTTAGATTTTCTTACATCGGGTAAGTCGTTAGTTTGACAAATATTTTTTGGCCACTTTGACTCGTCCGAATGTAAAAACTGTGGCCCATACCACCAGATATCTAGGTTTCGTATCTCAGAGCATTTGACTCCACGTGATAGATAATCAGCAGGATTTAGTTCACTGGGTACGTGTCTCCAGTAATCGTGATTGGTGCTGTTCTGGATTTCCGAAACCCTATTTCCGACAAAACTTTTCAACTTGTTGGGAGGCGTTTTAATCCATCCCAAAACAATGGTGGAGTCTGTCCAAAAATATCTTTTTGTCACTGCAAGTCTCAAAGCTCTAGATACCTTCTCCGCTAATTTAGCGGCAACTAGTGCCCCACAAAGTTCCAACCGAGGTAAAGTTACAGACTGCAATGGGGCAACCTTTGCCTTTGATGTCAAGAGGTAGACAAAGGCTCCATTTTTATTGTCAATAGATTTTAAATAAATGCAAGAGCCATATGCTTTCTCTGAACTGTCAGAAAAGCAGTGCATTTCAATATTTTTTGCGTTTTCGCATATTACATGACGTTCAATTTTTAGTTCATTTAAATACTTTGCCTCCAACCTAAACTTTAACCACTCACAAGCAATATGATTGGGTACTTGATCATCCCATGATAATTTTTCAAGCCAAAGGTTTTGCAATAACATTTTTACGGTTATTATACAGGGACTGACCAAGCCCAATGGGTCAAAAATCTTTGAGGAATTCGATAAAATGATCCGCTTAGTAACTTGTTTAACATTAGGAAAATTCTTAACATTGAACATCAATTTGTCTTGTGATGGACACCAAATTAGTCCAAGAGTTTTTTTTCCATCAGTTTCACCGAACTCAATAATTTTTGCTAATGGATCGTTTTCTGGTATGCAATCTAAAATACTTGGATTGTTTGACACAAACTTCCTCAAAAAGAAACAGCCCTCCTTTAATACATTAAAAACTAATTCCGTTAACCTTCTAGCTTCTTGAACCGAGTCCGCGCCCGTCAATAAATCATCTACATAGCAATCATTTTTTATAATGTCAGCAATGTCGGGATATTCCGTTTGGATGTTATTAGCAATTTCAAATAAACACCTTATTGCTAAAAATGAAGCAGGTGCAGTTCCGTATGTCAAAGTGTTCAACTCATAAGTATCAATCGGTTCGTTATCACTGAATCGCCATAGAATTTTTTGCAAATGTCTATCTTCAGGTTCTACTAATACTGATCTGTACATTTTTGTACAGTCAGCTGCGATAACTATACTGTGCTGTCTAAAACGTATTAGAATTGAAAACAAATCTTGTTGGATAGTTGGTCCAACCATTAATATATTGTTTAACGAAAAACCCGTGCAGCTTGGCAACGACGCGTCAAAAACCACTCTCAAAGAAGTAGTGATAGCATCTTCTCTATAAACACCGTGGTGGCTCATATAATAATCTGAATATGTATCACTTTCTGATTTGCTTACTTTAGACATGTGCCCTAATTGTATGTACTCATCAATAAATTCACTATATAATTTTTTATAAGCATCATTGTTATTTAACCTGCGTTCAAGACTAAGAAATCGCTTTTTCGCTTCATACAGGGAGCTGCCTAACTTGTCAATACTCATTTTTAATGGTAATTTAACTACGAACGCCCCATTATCATTACGCTTAAAATGCTTTTTAAAATGATTCTCACACGCAATTTCCTCTTCCGAGAGGATTCTAGGTAAAAATTCGGTTTGTTCCAATTCCCAAAATTTTCTCAAATCATTTTGGATTTGTTGTTCAACACTAAGGCCAAGATTACAGTGCAGGACCTTGTTTTTAACATTTTTACCCAGAGGCCCAGTAATAACCCAACCAAGATATGTTTCTTGTAAGAATGGAGCATTAGAACCTAAAGAAATTTTATCATTGCACATAATACTCCAAAATAAATCGGCACCTATTAACAGGTCTACTTGCTGCGGCTTGAAAAAATAAGGATCCGCGAGCCTGCATTTTTCTGGAATTTTCCATGTATTAACACTTATTTGTGACGCAGGTAATGCCCCTGTAATCTTGGATATTATAAAACAAGAAATTTGTGTAGAGAATGCATTGTTTTTTGAGTAAATTTTGGTATTACATTTATGACTTATTTGTGAAATTGACCCATTGATTCCATTAAGTGACATATTTACATTTTGTTTTTCAAGCCCCAAGTTGTTACAGGCTTGCTCAGATAAGAAGCTTGATTGTGATCCGCTGTCCAAAACTACTCTAATTGTTTGCCTTTTGTTGTACTTATCTAGAATGTCTACCTGTGCGGTAGAAAGCAACACTTCGCTTATAGCGCAACTGGCAGAATTATTATTTGTTATGTTCGAGTTTTCGACACGTGAATCTACTTCATTACCTTGAGCATCAACATTACTATTTTTCAGTACATTATTTTCACCATTGGTTGCCTTATTGATATGCAATAGAATACTATGTTTCGCGTGACATTTTTTACACGTTGGACGTCTGCAACTTTTATTAAAATGACCGGGTCTTAAGCAGTTTAAACATAACCGCAATGACATTATACTTTCTGCTCGTTTTTCAATAGGAATTTTAAGAAAACTGGGACAACTTTGAATATAATGTTCGCCTTTACAAAACGTGCATTTTGGAGCTTTATAATCTGATTTATTATTTTCATTATCATCAGTACTTACTAACCCCCTTATACTTCTAGATTTTTCACTAATATTTTCCACCTTATTTTGCTCCAAATTATCCAAAAGTTGAGCCTTTGACTCTAAAAATGATTTTAGATCGTTTAACTTTGGAAAATTTTCACACTTTGCCTTATACGATTCCCATTCCCTGTTGGTTCCTTTATCCAACTTTGTACCAATTAAATGAACCATAGGCACATCCCACTCATCGGTAGCTAGCCCAATTTGGTTTAGTGCCCTTAAGTTCTTTGTTAATTCATTTAATATGCCGCGAATTCCTATTGCAGATTCTTTTCCCATAACCTCGATATTATAAATTTTTTTTATATGATCACTTATCAACATTTTATCATTATTATAACGTTTGTTTAACAATTCCCATGCGATTTTATGATTACTTGATGAGAATTCAATCGTGGAAATCAGTTGAGCCGGTTCGTTCCTCAGCGACGCCCTTAAATAATGAAACCTTTGTATATCGGAAATGGACTCGTTAACATTTATTAGCGATTCGAAAACGTCTCTAAACTCGAGCCAATTCTCTACAGAACCGTTGAATGTTGGTAAATTAATATCCGGTAATTTTACGTTTTTTAATACATCAAACGATCCACAATGTTTCCGCGAACATTCAGAACCGTTGTGACTTGCATTATTTGATGAGTTGGAGTTAATTGAAGCATTGTCATTGATATACTTTTTGGCTGACGCCACTACACTATAATACCTGTTTTCAAAATCAGTTTGCTCTTTATATTCCATAACTAAATTATTTTCTTCGGTTAATATTTCAATACGTTCCTGAATTTCTGTAAATTTCTGCAATAACATACCCTCTATACTACTTAACCGATTTTCTAAATCAATTAAAACATCTTTCGATACCTCTTTATCTTTAACATTTTCGTTAATAAACTTACTGAAATTAGTTAAACTGGCTTTTACACCCCCTCTTTGCCTCTTCAATGCATCCATTTTTCTTAGATTTATAGTTAATAAAATATAAGTACTACAGATAAAAAAACTATAAATTTTCAATACACTTTCGGATGTGAAGCGACAACAAATGTATTTGTAAACAGGAATAAATGAATATAAAATAATTAGGTAAAACAGAAAGGGTACTCACTCAACTTCTAATATTTTTTTATCTCTAACCCTTTATTCTATCTTACTTCAGCATTTTTCACTATGGCAACAACAATTGAACAAGCCTGGACTCTTGACCTTGAATTGTGTGAACGCCGGTATGCGATATTTTTATTCACTGTTATTACTTGTTTTAACTAACTTCACTTTTACTTTTTATCTAGCCGTTCAGATTTGACTCAAAGGACCATGTTTGAGATTATACTTGCACTACTAAACTATTCTTCTAAAATTAAATTAAAAATTAAAGTATTTGAAGAATGAAAATAAAACATGTGAGTGCTTCTAACGTTTATTCATCTCTATCTCCCTCTCCGCTACACCTTGCTGGCCTAGCGACCAGCTCGTAAAAGGCGACGTTGTCGCTTTTACAAATAAGTAAATACTTACAATAAAAATAAATAAAAATGTATTGAGCGCAAACAACTGGTGACTCTAACATGTCGGTGTAGCAGAGACTGACGTCAGCCAACCAATGGTAAATAAATAATGTAAAAAACAAACTTGCCTATACTGAATCGCCACAGAAATTTGACAGTTGTATTGGTACAATTTATTTAGCTTCTATTCCGAAATATACATCAGTATACTGGCCAATGGAAATGACATTAATCCGACACTACGTTGGTAAACAATTACGTTTGGTAGATGATAACAAATGAAGTCAACATATTTCGGAACTAATCAACAGTATGGCGTTTATTCAGGACATCACTACCATCTATAAATCAAAGGAAATGTGGGTATTTGCAAGGTCCGTGGAGTTAGCCCCCAAAGTTTTCATGATTTAACTAAATTTAGTCTCATCGGTTAGTGCCTCTCAGTGCTCCTATAAATTTCGTTAGTGCTTCCGTGGTTTGCTAGATGTTAAATATTAATTTATTTCAAGATCAGCCCCCAAAGGGTTTAGGATTAATTCCAAATTGGTGTCATTCGTTAATACACTTTTACTGCTTCAATTATTTTCGTTAGTGCTTTTCGAGATTTTTTACTTACATTTTCAAGATCAGTCCCCAAAATGTGCACTATTAATTCGAAATTAGTTTCATTCGTTAGTGCTTTGTTATTGTACTTTAGTGCTTCAATAATTTTCGCAAGTACTTTATTGATTTTGGTGATTGTTTTTGAGGTCTGGTCCCAAAGTATTCACGATTCGATTAAATTTAGTGTCAATCGTTAGTGCTTCGCTAGTGCTATTTACAGCTTCTATAATTTTCGTTAGTGCTATCCTGATTTTCGAGATATATGATATTTATTTATTGGCATTTTCGTTTACGATTTAGTTAAAGCTAGTGTCATTCGTTTGTTCTTCTTAGTGCTTCCATAAATTTCGTTAGTGCTCGCTTGGTTTTCTAATTATTTGCTATTATTTATATAATATCAGCTTCTAAAATTGTTAACGGTTGATTCCGAATTAATGCCATGTATTCGTTAGTGCTATTTAGTACTTCAATAATTATATTCCTAAGTGCTTTGTTGCTTTAAAAATATTGTTTTTTTTTAGTGCCATTAATTTCGTTAATACAAGATGTCCGTTTTCGTGTGTTTTCATGTACAAGCCTCCTGATTATAAAAGATAGAAAGATGGGGTTTGCGGCTTACTGTTTTAATATTTATGAAACTTTCATTGCCGCTAACTAAATTTTCATAACCCTCTCGGATTCCGACTTTCAGGACGATTTTGAAAATTTGTCATTTGTGACACTACCCTGTATCTTGATTATTAATGAGATAAAAATGGGTTATTATAGATTTTGTATGTAGAATTCAGTATTTTCTTCTAAAATGTTTTGTTTTTGAGTTATGACCCAAAATTGTGTTTTTCTTAATGGGGCACTTTATAATCCTTACTTTGTGTATTTAATTTTTTCCATTTTTTTGACAGAGTTTAATAAAATAAAATATTTTTGTTTTATTCCTGATTTAAGGTTATGTAATAATATATAAACATAATGTTGAAAAATGATAAATTTTACAAAAAATGTTGAAATTATCCCATTCTAAAAGAAATATATTAATATAGTTCTGTTATTTGAAATTTAAAAAAAAATCATTTAAATTAATTTATAATTAATAATAATTCCATATATGAGATTCAATATTTCTGATATACCCAGTATTGTATGTTATTCAATATTTTTTAAATACCCAGTATATGTCAAATTTCTGTTAGTCGAGTTTCATATGACGTACCTAACATAATACTGTTTATTCGACTTCAATCCGACCAATAGTAGCAGTGTGCCCTTATGACATATTTATGTCGACACCCTGTATATCGTCGTAGTGACGTACCTAACATAATACCGTTTATTCGACTTCAATCTGATTAATAATAACAGATATATGCGCTAGTGCCCTAATGACATATTTTTGCACATCCTGTATATGTTAATAATCTAGCAAACATAATGTCTGTATATGATTATAATCTAGCAATCATAATGTCCATAAAAATCTGACCAATAATAGCAGAGATATGCGCTAGTGCCCTAATGGCATCTTTTTTGCACATCCTGTATATGATAATAATCTAACAATCATAATGTCGTTTGTTTCATAAAAATCAGACCAATAATAGCAGAGATATGCGCTAGTGCCCTAATGACATCTTTTTTGCACATCCTGTGTATAATCTAACAATCATGATGTCGTTTGTTCCATAAAAATCTGAATAATAGAACAGATATGCGCCAATGCCTTTAGGACCTGCGTAGAACGTTAAAATACGTCTTTTACGGTCTGTCTGTAACGAAAAACATGCGCAGTATACGGAAAAAGTAGCTTCGCTACCACCGCCCTTTAGGCTCGAAAAAGTTTTCGCGTCATCGATAACGCCCTTTTGTCCGATGAAATTTTTACGTTCTCACTTATGACGGTTACAGCTGACACCCCCGACCGTTTTGACAGAGATGTTTGTGCCCTAATGACATCTTTTCTCATCTTGTATATGAAAATAATCTAACCATCATAATGCCGTTTTTTCGAAGAAACTCCGACCAATAATAGCAGATATATGCGCCAATGCCCTTATGACCTGCGCAGAACGCTAAAATACGTCTTTTACGGCCTATCTGTAACGAAAAACATGTGCAGTATACGGAAAAAGTAGCTTCGCTACCACCAGCCACCCACGGCCGTTTTGGCACCCCGCCGCGTGGGGAACATCGTGACGTCACCCCAGCCAGCCATCCGCCGTCGTAGTCGTATTGTTCGGTGAAAATACGATTAATAGTAGCAGAGTGTGCCATCTTTATGTCGACACCCTGTATATTGATCGTCGACACACCCCCATGTTCGGCCGTCACCCTCCCCAGCGCCCCGTCTTTTTGTCGACACCCTATCGTCGTAGTGACGTCACCCTCCCAGCGCTCCGTCTTTTTGTCGACACACCCTGTCACCCTCCGCTAGTATCGTCGACACCCTATCGTCGTAGTCACCAGCGTCCGGAGAAGGGGTGACGTCATTAGTGGATGCGCACCTCATGATTGACGCATGCGCAGATCGAATTGAGTCAGAAATTACCACGATGAACCTTGGCGATTTCCCATGTTATTTTACATAAGGAATGGCCTAGAATCAGTGTTGCTCCTTTACTCATTTCACACAAAATATAATAACTAATGGATCTCATGTCATAATAAAGAGAAATATTTCAAGATGAGGTCAGATGTCACTATCAGTTAGTGATAAAACAATAACAAATCTCAATATTTTTTATAGAATTTTTGGAATGTAAACAGTGCACGTCAGCAAACAAGTTTAGTTTCTTTTAAAACAAAGTAAATTTTGTAACTGAGTTATAATGGGTTGTTGATTGAAAAGGGGAAGTTAGTTTTATTCGATATCTTGAACGGAGAGGATCTAAATTTAAAGAACTCTCAATATATAGGGAAAGTTATACGGGTCGCGTTAAATAAGGTTATCAATCTTGTAAGTTAAATTATTATTCGGTCCCAAACAGTATAAATTCTGTGCGTGTTTTCGAGAACAAATAAAACGATTCTGGCCAATAAATGGATATCAAATATGTCGAATTTCAAGATAGCACTAATAAAAATTATTGAATCCCTAACGAAGCAGTAATGAATGACACTAATTTGCAATTAATCGTATACACTTTGGGGGCTGACCTGGTAAATATAAAATCAAAAAACTCGAAAACTAATAAAGCACTAACGAATATAAATGAGGCACTAAAATGCACCAACAAATGACATCATTAAGGAATTAATTCTAAACACTTTGGGGGCTGATTTTGAAATAAATTAATATTCTTTATGTATCAAATCACGGAAGCACTAACGATGCGCTAACCGATGACACTAAATTTAGTTAAATCGTGAAAACTTTGGGGGCTAACTTCATATTTGCAATAATATCAGAAGAAGGCTCTCCCGACTAGTCGCGAGTGAAAACGAGATTCTAGAAGTCAGTAGAAACCTAAAGAGCATAGAAAGGAGTTAGCCAGATTGATCAGCATTTTGAACAGAGTACTTTGAAAGGAACTGTGCAACAAACTAGAGGACATCATCTAGCGAAATGTCTTGATATTCACCCAGGCA
The DNA here is from genome assembly GCA_963921935.1 of Galeruca laticollis. Classification (NCBI taxonomy): domain Eukaryota; kingdom Metazoa; phylum Arthropoda; class Insecta; order Coleoptera; family Chrysomelidae; genus Galeruca; species Galeruca laticollis. Next base: position 13,190,443 of record OY998176.1, on the reverse strand, counting down.
TTAAAAGAGCAATGGTGTTAAATATTTTCCCCAGGAGGGACAGTAGATGGATTGAAGGAGATCCAGACAAACAAGTAGTCCCCTTCTCTGCAAAAGAGTTTCATGAGGTGGTGGAAAAAATGAAGGCGGAAAAGGGAATAGATACAGACAGAGATAATAAAGGAGGTCGTTATACACTGACTTATTTGGACCGATCTGTCTTCTCAACTCTATCAGTAAACTCTACGAAGTACTGATCAGGGAAAATAGTTCATATTAATCCTTCTGGTTGTTTGTGAAGGGTGAAATGTATTATAGTCATCTATGTAGCTTAATAAACATTTGTGTGAATGGTTCCAGAATATTTTGAACATGAAAAAGGATAAAGAGATTTAAAAAATCATGTAATGGCCATCTGGCCTTTCCCCCATTGATCTTGTTTGCAATGAAGGTGGAAAAATAGTTGACTCAAATGTTTTAAGCTTTTACAAGCTCAGAAAATGTAATGACAAATACTAGATAATGGATAGAACAAGTTAGATGAATGTTATCTTTATAAAGGAATTAATAATCACACCTACTGTGTTGTCCAGCTTTGACATACCCCAGGGCAAGTTTAAGTGTCCCTGTGCATTCCCCACAAGAATTAAAAAAAATAAAAGAACCAAGAAAAAGTGAAAAAAAATTTGAACAAAAAAGAAATAAAAGGAAAAAAATTAGAATAAGAAATCAAAAAAAAAACAAAAAATAAATGAGGAAAAAACTATTAAACTAGGTGAAGATATTAGGTCTTAAATATAATGTGAAAGCAGAGTAATGACAATGAATCATTTTTCGCAACACAAATTAAATTTGGTTAATGGAATCTCTTCCGAGGCCATTATAACCTCTCACACACACGTAATAAAATACCTGGAACATATGAGAAGGAAAAGCTAAAACTTAATTTTATTTTCATATTTTATGTTGATTTTCATTTAGTAAAAGTTGGTATTTGTTTCTTATCTTATTTTATATTTGATTAACATTGCTACTTCATAACTTTTGGTCTGTAGCGTAAGTTAAAAGGAAAAGTGAGTCAGTGACTCATTAGATGTGTGTAGACAACTAAATGGACAAGTTTTGATCAAAATCGAAGGCTTTTGTGTAGTTGTTGCAATAGATTCACTTAATTTTCTAGAAAAAAATTTATTAATATGAAAATTTTATTGATTTTGAAAACATTTTTCCTTTTCGCAATAATATCATACTGTATTGAATTTTAACAGGTCAAATCTACAATCTTTGGTCAAACGCCAAAAATGAATTTGGAATACACTAACTTGTGGTCTGCATATAATCAAACAAATCTTGAAGGTAGCCAGTGTATCGATAAAAGATGTTGTAAATTTAAGGCTGAATTATCTGCAGACTCCATATCGCCTTACAAGTAAGTATTTTGTTCTATAGTAATTCTAAAGTCAATTGAAAAACTATTTTTTATAACTGTACACAAAAAATATGTATAATTCCTATATAAAAATATTTGAATTCTAATATTAATTGAAACATCTTCAATTGTAATGAATGAATCATGTATTATTCAGTTATTTTTGCATCCAGGTAACAATAATTCACTTTAAACTATTGCGGGGAAAAATCTAGTTGTTGATTTCAGTGAGTTTCAATGATTTGTTTATGTCTATAAGACGTTAGGCCAAGACTTCTTCTTTTATACAAAAGGTGTCCATTTGATCCTATTATATGAAAATAAGAAAATACAAATGTGGCAATAAAAATAAAGCAAGTCTGTAACTATCATAAATTCATTAGACTTGTAAATAAATTATTTAATATATTCAAAAGAATCAACAAAAATTCACAAGCGTAACTTTTTTATGGATCTTCAACTGATTTTAGTTATACTATATATATTAAATTATGTTCTCCTTTTTTGTAAAATGTAATTTTTTATTCACTAGGTGGATTATACTGCAGAATAAAACAAATATCATGTCCCAGGAAGCTGACATCTTTTTCTGCGGTATTGCTGTATCATCGGCTAATTCTCCCACACTGACGTTTAAAAATATAACAATTTCTGTGGACGATAAACAACCTGACGTCGCTCAGACTTTACCAATTGTCTTGAATCAAAATTACTTACCGACAAATTTTCAATTTAATAAAGTCGCCCGTACAATTACATTTGACAAAGAAAATAACATTGTCGTCTTATTTGGTATAATGGAAATTTTAGGTACACCAAATACCGGTGCAAATACAGTTCTTATTGTTATAATAGTACTACTTATACTAGTTTTGGTCGCATTATTGATAGCGTTTTTGGTATGGAGAAAACGGCAAACAAAAAATAGACGTAATTTTTAAATGTAAAAGGTAAAATGGTGATTGAAATATATAAATGTCCGAAGATTCGGATTATAGATAGTGGAGTGAAGTTAGCATTATAAAATAACTATATGTTGTAAAATATTCAAATACAAGAATATTTTAACTCTTTTTCTTTCAGTGGGTATTATAATAATTGAGTATTTAAACATATTATCACGTTATTTTATTTAATCATTTAAAGGATATGCTTACGTAGAGCCCAAATTTTTTTATAATATTTTCTACCTGATTTATCTAGCCCTTATTTGATTCATATGGCACCTTCCTCATTCAAATCTTCCATTTTTTTCTTGTTTATTGCTGTCTTGTCCTTCTAAAACCTCCTTTATTAAACAATATGTACTAAATTTGTTACACTGTTATTTTTTGTTCTCATTGTCTGTTTAACATTCTTTCTTCAGTATTTTAAATTTTGTCTTTGATCTTTTAATGTCATATAACTAAAAATTTTTGAAAACTGAGTGTCTACTACTAACCGTTGAAAATTTTCGTTCCTACAGAAAATATTATTGAATTAATCGGTAATTCTAATACTAACACTTCTAAATATTTGGAAATATTATCAAACAAACTTTGACCGTTTTTTTTGAAGGAAAATACCACTAATTTGCTGGCTATATATCACAACGAATATTGAATTACATCTTCCTTGCAAAACATGATGGTGTTCAGAGTTTGTTTAATAGTTTTAAACATATAGCAGTATCTGCACTTATCTACTACTGTAGTATTTTCCTAGATTTACTACATTTAACACATTGGGATATAATTTTTACTTTTTGTGTTGGTAGGTTAAATACGTAAGCATGTCATTTAAAAATAATTGACACCGCTATTTCTACTCCGATCTTACACATTTAAAATTCAATCATTATTCTATGTGTCGTAGCTGTAATTAAATGCCTATTGAGGCTTTGGTGGGCTGTAGCGCAGATTTTAATTAGTAAACCATGGGTTATTATTTTCAACTGTGGTTTACAGTGAACCTACAAGCCACTTATAAATAGAAACTTTGACATGTGTCTCTGTATAATCCTCATTATAAGTGAAACAAATCATAGTTTATCTATTGGATTTGAAAAATTGCAGTTAAAACTTCGTACCAACTTCCTGTATTTTATCTAAATTGTCACATTACAGGATGACCACTTGTAATGAAAATTGCATTCTCTAAAGAAAATTCATATTGAACTGGATTTTCACTATAGAAACAATAGACAAATTTTGTGCTCTCGAAAATATTCCTTGAAAGTTGCTAAATGTTTATGTAAGCTTTTTGTAATTTGAGTAGTTACAGAGTGGTTATAAAAACCAACAATAAATAACAAAGAATTCAGAATGTTCACTTTTTTATGTTCGGTGGGATATTCTTTCATTTTTTCACTGATGTTTTTGCTTCAGAGATTAATTGTTCAAGTATATTTGCTAGTCGAATGTAATAATATGTCTATTAAACTGCTAGAGGGAAACTTCACATTATAGTCTAATTTATTGTAATTTTATGAAAATCTTCGAAACAATTCTGTTTGTAGATTCTTGATAACAATTTTTTATACAGATATACTTGAAACACACTGTTCTCCAATTATGTGTAACCCTTTCTTTTCCACAGCTGAGTACAAAAAAATTTTAATGTTACATTTTTTACTGTACATTTGCAGTATCAAAAGATTAATTGAAAAATATTAATAACTTGTCCGGCTTTTTTATATCTTTTTGTTGAACTAGATTGTGGGACAAAAGTAACTAATACGTCTTGTTACTGTGCCTTGTATTAAATTTTATACAGGATTTATTTTTATAAATGAATCGGAGGTCAAGATCTCTTTTGGAACTCTTATAATAAATAGACTTGAAAATATATTAAAACATATTCGAATACTACTACTTAATATTGCTTAGAATAGATTCTTCACTGATATGAAGGTTGTTTATTGTTCAAAGCAGATAAATCAATGGTTAAAAAATAATTAAGTATCTTGCTTCCCTGTTGGAATTTTTAAAATATCATAATTCACTTTATGTCAAATACAACATCAATTATATCACTGGACAATTTCTAACTTTGCATTGTATGGTGGATCGAAGGACCACAATTTACGATCCGATGATATGGATCTCTACTTTGATAGCTCCTATGAGGAGAGTTAAGCTTCGGACAGTACAATAATGTTTGATTTCGGGTTTTAATTAATAAAAATTAAAGTTACTTGATAATGACCGGCGACGAATAGATATTTACTCACCTGAGGTTTCTCCAGTCTACATAAACGCTTGGAAAACTTAACTTTAGAGAGGTCTCTTCCAACCAGCTTCGTGCACCATTACCAGCAGTCTTTTTTTTATATTATTTCTCGGGTCTCAGGTCAAATTAAATTACCACTCTTTAACAACAAGAAACTTAACGTATATTTAAGGATCATAACAAGCGATACAATTTCAAATTGACAAAATCGGCCTAGAAAAATACATTGAGTCCAATTGAACAAAACTCCGACAATAATACTATATATATATATATATATATATATATATATATATATATATATATATATATATATATACACCAAATTGATAACGCTTGCATGAAACTATTTATTATTAAATTACTAATTTTCTAGCAACTATACACACTCGATATTACTAGGCACAGAAAATATAATACAAAATCAACTCAACGATACTTCATAAAAATTATAATAAACCTTGTACTTACTTTACATTTCTATCAGGGCACGTCTTCTCTTCTTGAAGGGGCACTTTGTCTTCAGTCGCGCTGAACACCCCCCGGGTAGGCTTTACTGAATTCCCTCGTCCATTCGCTGTTTCATCTCCAAACCAACTCCCCGAAAAAATATATTTTACGAACCAAGAAAGTGTTGTCTCGAAAAATGCTGAGTTCGTTGTTTTTTGTTTACTCCAAGAAACAACACGTTTTCCTTTGTGAGTAATTACCAAAATTTTGATCTACTTTTGCTCGGCCTACCATATACTGGTTGTTATTTCTAAACGTGACAATATTGCTAATAGAACCTGTAAATATTCTACGATTTTGAATATTCGAATATTCGTCGATTTTATAGGAGGTATTCGAATACCAGCCTTTTACTGTTCAATTCGGTTGGTTATCCTGTGGATGGAGGTCCAGCTATTCTTCCATCTCTTGCGGTCGTCGGCCTGCTGGTTTTCCATCTTTAGCGATGTATGCTAGTCTCTCTTGGTCCATTCTGTCTAAGTGATTACGCCAATATCTTCTACTTTTCCTCCCCCATTTCACTATGTCCTCCACCTTGCATGTCGCTCTTATGTCGTTGTTTCTCCCCCTATCTCTTAATGTTTTCCCTGCGATGGTTCTTAGTGTTTTCATCTCCGCTGTTCTGAGGATGCTTTTTGTCTTATTCGTCTCAGCTCTCGTCTCGATACCATAGGTTAGCATCGGTCTAACACAAGTTTTATATATTCGCACTTTACTATCAATACGCATGTTGTTGTTTTTCCAGATGATATTTCTCAGATATCCTGAGATTGTTGCGGCTTTGTTGACCTGTGATTTTATATCGTTTATCGGGTTGTTCCTGCTTGATACGTCCCGCTCCTAGGTAACGGAAGCTCATTGCCTGTTCTATTGGTTTATTGTTTATTACAACTTTGCACCTTGCTGGTTCTTTGGAGAAGGTAATACATTTTTCCGCAAATCGCTAGGAAATTTTGACATTCCTGTCAAAATTTCTTGAAGAAAAAGTCAGGACTTCCTTACTGTAAGGAAATGTCATTTCCTTACTGTAAGGAAATGATATTTCCGTACAGTTGTTAGTGTTCTACATAAATGATTGAAAACACATTGCTTATAAGGAATTAATTTATATTTTGAAAACATCAAGTCATTGCTGAATACATTTTTAAGATCAATTTGTTATATTTACAGTAATTTGACAGTTAGTACAATTATTGAACATTGGAGGAACACTCTTAGAACTATGAGAAACATTTTGGACAACATGCAGGGTGGTAGTGTTATTTTGTTGAATATTTTGTACTGTGAAAATTTTATTTGCCACCTCAACCTTATTGTTAAGCGATTCTTCGATATATCCTTCAGCAACGTTTGATGACTTCCATCCGCCATGCCTCTTTAAACTAGTTATGTCGGCACCAGAGTCAACCAATATTGTTGCAGAAGACCGACGAAAGCAGTGACCAGTATATTCTGTCGGATTTACCAAGTTCAAATAAGTAGCAACTATTTTGGGCATTTTTCTAAATTGATGAATTCCTACCACTTGTCTACAACCCTTTCCGCTTTGATATTTAAAGAAAAATCGGTCACTGTTCATATTTTCTGGTCTTAACGAAACATACTTTCGATAAACATTCAAGTAGATCTGATTAATTACAAATGATCTTGGTTTGTTGGTTTTCGAATCAGGTATGCTGATTAAAAGCTTAGATTCTAAGTCTTCTATATCGTGTACAGTCATTCGGACTAACTAATCCATTCTACAGGCCCCAGAAATACCAAATATTACAGCCACCTAAAAAATAAATAAAGGTATAATCTAAATAGAAATTAAAACCTTGTAAATTACCTTAATCATTAAATTTTCTTTATCTGGAGCTTCCTGGATAAATTTTTCAATTTCTTCCTTCGTTAAAACCTTTGATTTCTTTGCCCTATAACCTTGAGCTTGCCGTTTCAATAAAGAACGAAGTTTTGAGTATGTAGATATATCTACATTGTGTTTAAGTGCAAGGGTTGACTTCAGCATTGAATAATTGGCCCATAATGTTGAAGATTTCATCTTTAAACAAAGGTCTAGGAAGTATGCCATTACAACATTTTCTGAGAAAGAACTCCATAGAACGTCTGTATGCATTTTCGTACTTTTCTCTTGATTTCTTTGGCAATAATTCTAATGAAGCAGTATTCACTGCCTCAACCAGCTCTGGAGGAGTCCCAGGAATGGAAATTTCATCATCACTTATCATTTTACTTTCGAGAACACCAGCAATTAAATTTATAAGCGTCAAGTTTGACAATTCAACCTCAATACGTTTCCATAGTAACCCAAGTAATTTTATTAGGAATTTCAAAGCACCATTTATTTGGGAATAAAATTATCGCGTTTTTTTTAAAATCAATCAATATCTGTCGAATTTTAAACGATTTGCGGAAAAATAGTATGTTTACCTCGTAGGAAAAGCCACATTCCTGGACTCTGTGTTGCTAAGTCTCGGCTTGCGCCTCGACTTAGCAATCTTCACAGTCGTCCAGGAATGTTAAGCTTTTCCTACCCGGTAAACAATGTACTATTGTTTTATCAATGGATATTGACATGTTGTATTTTTCACTAGTCTGATAGAACTTATGTGTTTGCCTCTGCAAATCGTGTTCTGTTTCTGCCAGGATTACCGCAACATCCGCATAGCACACTATGCTGATTGGGTTATTATTCAGACTGTATCCCATGTTCATTGTTGTCACACTGTGTATAATCTTGTCCATGGCAAGGTTAAAAAGGAATGAGCCGAGACTATCGCCCTGTCTTATTCGTGTTAGTGTCGGTATGCCTTTTATTGTTTGATGGTCCACTTTTCTTCTTGTTCATGTTTCTGATTATATTTATGATTGATGTTGGGATTTGTTTCTCTCTTAACACTCCGTTAGTCGCACTCATAAAACTAGCAAAAATAGTCACGCTGGATCTGTGTGATCCATGACTCAAAATTGGGTACAGCAACTCAAATTTTTTAGTAAATTAAAGTAAGACATCTAATCAACTATAACAACATTATTTATTAACATATTCATTATAATAATAAGAAAAATATTCAAACATAAATCAATGTCTTAAAACAAAAATAATATTCGAAAAATTTTAAATTCTTTAGAAAACAAAAACTAGGTATTTAAAAATGTTATAAACTGTATCTTTTTTACCTATTCATTGCTTTCTAGCTCGTTATTACATCCTAACAAACAAACAAATGCGCAATGCTGTAAGCACAAATGTTGTCCACATTCTTTGCAAAAATATTTTGAGAGTCTTCGTTTTTTTGTTGTCGTTAGGCAGGGTTTGCAATGCTTTTGTGTGTTAGTGTTTTGAATAGGTTGCTCTGGGAGTTCTTGGCTCCTAGGTAATATAACACGAATTCTTGAAGTAATATTTGTATATAGGTATATTCGCAACTGAAAGACGCTTTACTAATTTAGAATTAATCAATTCTCGTCCTAACTGTTGCAGAAACATACACCTCGTTTAACTTCATTCTCATTACCCATATAAATAATTTGAGCATTTATTCCTGCAACATTGAGCATAGAGAAAAATACGAACATTTGCCATCTTCTAGTTCCTTATTGAATGTAATAAGCAGAACACATTTTGTCTACTACGTCGACTCCTATTTTGAGTTTATTATAATAAGATATTATTTGCGGTTTTCTTTAGTGACCTGTTTTTTCATTTATTGCATCGTCCAAATTCATGCTGGAAATTAAAATAACGTTTTTTTTAGTACGCTTATTTTGAGGAACATAAGACACCATAGTTTCATTCTTCCTCAAAGCAAACATGTTCTTCAGACAATGTTTAGAGCAGGCTTACATCACTAAACCAGTTATCAGCTGTCATATTGCGACCTGATTTGCTAATGGATGCTATCAGTCTTTTTACTACACCAGTACTCTTCTTGCTGAGTTGATAGGGCCCTTCCGGTTGTTTACCTGCATAAATTTCAAGATCACAGGTATAATACATCCTCGAATCCACAACGGCAAACATTTTTATGCCATATTTAGCTGGATTTGAAGGTATGTATTGGATAAATGAGCACCTGCCTCTATTTGCTTCCAACTTTTCATCAATGGTGAGTGACATCTGCATCCACTGTATAGCAAGACTGATAATTATTTACCAAACAATTGAACAAATCACGAATTGGTACAAGACGATCTATTTTCTTTTGTTCTAGTCTAGTTCTATTATCGTCAAATCTTGAAGTTGTAAGTGGTCAATCTAAATATTTCTACGCCAAAGCAATCAGTTGCCCACAAATCATCCAACTTAATCCTACCACTTTTGTACAAGCCAATGAGGTACAAAAGACTGATAAATTATTGTATTTCAGTTCTGTTAGTAGGTAATGCATCTCTTTCTCGTGAAAAACTGTTGCTCATAGTTTCAATGTACTGATTTGTAAACTTTACAATCATATATCGATACCTGAGAGCAACAGTGAGATAATGCTAAATTCATTGTTTTATGATAATCGCACTTTTATTTGCAATAGAGGTAATTAAATATTTATGGGGCGATTTTATTTCAACTCAAGTGATTTTTAGATAGAGAAAGTTGATAAGCTTTAAGTAAAGATTGCTGAAATTGTTTTTGACACTTAATATTAAAGATTTAAAGAAAAAACAAAGATATCTCAGTATTGCTCTTAGGCTCTTTTTTTTTATATGAGATATCTCACTATTGCTTTAAATATTAGTATTCATATTTAAGTTTGTCTCAGTAAAAAGTACATCAAATAAATAATAGAGTTTCAAGCAAAAACATTTTTATTAAAAAAAATACATTTTTAAAGTATGGTAAAATTATTTTTATTTTCTACATTATAAGTCGCCCTCATCATCAGTGTCTTCTCTAATGTCAACATTTTCCTGTCCCTTTAAATTAAAAAAAAATTGGTGATACCTTTGGGGAATAGTTTTACTTTCACATAATGAAATAAGATCTTTCAACTTATTAGCTGGTATTCGAGGTGGTTCAGTATACGCGGGTTTCAATTCGATGGACTCGCATGTTCTCCTACGTCCTCTCATACGATATTTGACGTTAATAAATTTGCTGTAGTGCGTTTCTGAGTAAGATGTCTTATATTTTATTAGGTCTGGATCATTTATAGTTACTTGAATCATCTTTACATTTTGCCAAAGGCATTTTTCCCCGTCAGTGTTGACATTAAAGTTTTTTCCTGTTTGATTGCATACGTTTTTCCAGTCTATAAAATCCCCAGTCTCCATTTCATTCACAATATACAGAGGAGCATTTTTTTTGGCACATCGTATTATCATGGCTAACTCGGATGGGACAAAAATAGGTCCTTGTTTAAGAATTCGTTTCTTTTCCTTTTCTATGCAGGCATGAACACTGTCTCCTTCATTTTCAGTATGCCCGACGATGAGGTATTTATGTGTAATCGTTTGAATGTTTAAGGTTTTCAAAGCATATAAGTACATGCAAAACATAAATTTGTTTTTATTTTGTGCGTTACAATTGTCGCTGTAAAATATTACCTCCTTTTTACCCTGACAGTAATCTTTTAAAAAGGTATAAACGCCGGTTGCAATTTCAATGGCGCCTCTTTTGGCAATACTCTCGTTCCATAAGTAACAAATACCCTCCCTACTTTTAACATTATAAACAGTAAAATTGTAGGCGTTCAATTTACTTTTATAAAAAACGGTCGAAATATTTCCATTTGGAAGTGGCATCACTGCTTGTAAATCAAAGGTAGCGAGTACTACGTCTTTTTCAAGCATGAAGTGCTTTTTGTCTCCTTCTTTTTCCAAGCGTGAGTTGCGTACATTTTCTTTATGAGTATCGTATTCATTCTTTTTTAACTCCTTTTCAGTTTCAGAACTATGTTTTTCATAAATGACACAAAATGAACACTGATCTTTTTTTGGCTGAAAGAACGAAATATTAAATTTATTGTTAAATATCTTTCTATACAGTGATTCTTGAACGTATGGTTTTTGGTCCTGATCACATTTTTCTTTATATAATTTGTACATTAAAGAGATATTCAATGTACCATCTATATATTCTTTTTCAGTTCTAGCCCGGCAATAGTGAGACTTCACTCGAGGAAAGCTGTTAATGTGGTCTTCAACATCTCTAGTCAGATTATCAGAGGTCTTATTGCTACTTTGTCCCGTCCCACGTAATTCTTTTTCTAAAAACCCGTCTGGTGCCTTTTTTACTGCAGTACTTATAGTATTGTTGGAAATATCCAATGTTGCCATAAAAAAATTTTTACAGACTCGAATATCTGTTTCATCAATTTCAAAATAATATCCGTGGTTTTTTTTCCTACGCTTTGGCTCATTTTCCTGTGGATTCTGTGTTGTCGCTTTTGGTGTAATTGTTTTCATACAGTTTAATATGAAATCGCGTTGTCTGGTTTTATCAGCCAAGTTGTAAAACTGCTGAAATATCAACAGTCTTTTTTCTTTCGAAACATTAACAGCACATTTGTATAAACAATGTTCGTCACACGGGGGCTTTACCGCTTTTGCTCGGTGTACCTTACCAAGTCGTGATGTATACTCTTGGCCTGAATTTATTTTCTTCTTCTTTAAATTTCTCTTCCATGTATTTTCGTTCCTAATCCGTTTTCTGGTTTTCTTTTTTGTGTTTATTTGTTCTCCATTATTATCGCCATTGGTATCGCTGCTGCTGATACCCCCATCTTTCTTCTGAGGGTTGAAATCAGGGTCTTCGTCATCTCTGCGAGGGTTAAAATCAGGGTCTTCGTCATCTTCTCTGTAAGGGTTCAAATCAGGGTCTTCGTCGTCTTCTCTGCGAGGGTTAAAATCAGGGTCTTCGTCATCTTTTCTGGAAGGGTTAACATCAGGGTCTTCATTATCTCTGTGAGGGTTAAAATTAGGGTCTTCGTTAAAATCAGGTTCTTCATCAATGGAAGGTTGTAATAATTCTATCTCATTTTCATCCTGTAATAGTAATATTTCTATCCCATTCTCATCCTGTAAATCTTGTAAATGTATGGCTTGTTCTTCACTTAGCAGTATAACGTCCTTAGGTTCACTTGGTGTAAGTTCTACGGCTAAAATTGAACCAAAAGCTAATAGTCTATCACAACTTTCTTATATTTATGGGAAATAATTAATATTATAACCATTAATAATTATTGGTATTTATTAAGCAAAAAGTGTTTATTTTGTTGTCCCCTATCACCCCTAAAAGTTTGTCGGTTTATTTATGGGACACCCTGTATATAGCCTATAGCCCTAGGTGTCTAATAAAATAGCTAAATAAAGTAATAAAGTAAGTTTTCACTTTTTGTTTTGCTAAAAATGAATAATTACATTACCTACATTGGACTAAAAATATCAAAATGAGGTGCTACAAAACCTCATTTTTGTAAATATTTATTAATAAAATAAATATTGTACTAACCTGCTTCACCGAGAGCCATATCACGAATTCGTTTTGCCCTTAAACTCATATTTTTTTATTATATTTAACTATGAATCGAAAACAGCGAAACATTCACAAAAACATCAAACAAAATCAACAAAACCAATATTGACTGTTAGGTTAGAATTTAGAATAAAAACGAGACAAAATACGCATCAACCGATTAACAATGTTGTCAACCATATTGCAACAGTGATTTAACTCAGTGTTGCATGTAAGCGGCTGTAGGATTATTAATGCAACTCTGAGATATTTATAATATCCCAGTGTTACAATAAAAGAATAGACAAACAGATAAAAATGCAACACTGAGTTTCAGATTTTCTACTATTCTAAATATTTTTGCCGAGATGTCTCAGTATTGCATTCAGTTAAGGTCGATTTTAGTTCACGTTTGACATAGTTAGCTCGAAATCGACTTTTTGGGGTTTATCTCACTGTTGCTTTCAGGTATCGATATATAATGTAATTGTCGAACAAATACATCCAAGTATCCAGAATTATTTCCATGTTCTTTGCTTTACCTATCACACCTAGAAGTCTTGTTAGTAAATTGCATTTTCCAGTTTTCTTCCGGTTCGTGTAAGGAGATTTTTTCCAAGACATTGATTCGATTATTCTTTTTTTGTTACAAACATCAAAGTTTTCATTTTCCTCGTCCCCGGAATTCTCTCCTCTGTCGGTATCACTTTGTTCAGTCTCTGAATCATCCTTCCGCTCTTCAATCTGTTCAGACGCATCTGTGCCAGAATCTTCAATTTTGTAAGTCATAATATAGGGGCACCTGGTCGTGAATCAGGAGTATATCTGGAGGTACTTGCTACATGCTCATTAGAATTGTAAAAATCATCATCAAATAAAATTTTGTGAATTTTTTGAGTTACTGTAACAATAAAAAGCATATTTAGGTGATAATGCTATAGTCTATTTCTTAATGTCTGACAGCACAGTAGCCTCATTAAATATTCAAATAGAAAATTATCTCTTACAGAGTGATCCTAAGAATTTTACAAGTAAATACTAAAATTCTAATGCAAAACAAGTAGGTGTCTGTCTTGGTTTATCTGTACATCCCTGTTTCAGCTCAAAATACAATATGGTAATAAAACTGAACAAAGCCAGCAAAACGATAAACAGTGCGGCAGTGGCGGAGATTATGATATTAGTTCATTTTGCTTATTTAATTAGATTCGGTCAACATTACAGTTGAAATAAAATTCATTCGTTTAGGCATATTAACAAGTTACATTTTTATTAAATTAAATTAATTAAAGAAAATATAGTTTAATTCTCATAATTCAAATTTATTGACAATGAATTAATGTATATTAAGTAAAGTAAACATACCATTTATAGGAAATATAAAATTCAATCTATAGTATCATCCTCTTCGCTGGCCATACAAGAATCATCCGAAGACTCGTCGAGAGAGATCACTATCGGTTCTATAGTTTGTTCTATGAGGTTATCTAAAACCCACATTTTCTCTTCCTCTTTAATTACATGATTCACGGCATCTCTCCAGTTCTCTTCAGTTATTGTTGTCAATGAGTACTTCATGAGTTCACGAACATCTTTCATTTTAAATGTTTTATTATGTCTAGCTACATAACCTTTCATTTGGGCCCATATTAACTCTATCGCATTTAATTCACAATGGTATGGCGGCAAACGAAGCACTGTTATCCCACGATTCTTGGCTATTTCATCAATAACAAACTTTAAATTGTAGCTTGTGATCTGAAGCAACCTTTAAAAGTTCTTTTTTCAACATATCATCTTCAAATGATATATCTTTTACGATTAACCAGTTTCTAATATCAGCTTTTCTCCAAGAGGTAGATGGAAGATTTTCTGTTAATCGCGAATGATAAGTGGCATTATCCATAACGATTACAGCATTATTTGAAATTAATTCGACCATTTGTGTAAAATACATCTGCAGTCATTTCTACATGATAGTCTTTGGTTGATGTTGACTGAAACTCCAGTAAACCACCTTCAACGAACCCTGGATTGCATCCAATATGCGTTATTATTAGTCGGCGACCTTTAATTCAAATTCATTTATTCATCATTCAAATCACAATAAAGTAATTTATAAGACTAGTCAAATATTTAAAGTTTACAAGAAAAAGAACAAAATATTAAAATTACAATTACAACAGAAGTTAAAACTAGATAATTACAATACAATTCAAATACAAATAAAACAAAATAAAATGCCAATTGGGATGATTTCTATTCACTACAATCCAAAAATTCCTGAACAGAATAAAATGCTTTTTCACATAGATATTTCTGTGTTTCTTTCTTAAACCGATGTGGGCTTGTTTTAATATTAACAACGCATTTTATTTTGTTGAAACACTTAATACCCATATAGAAAGGAGAATTCTGACCGACTCCCAGTCTAGAATACGGTAAGTGAAAATCATCAACCGCTCGAGTATCATGTGAGTGAATATCAAAATTATGCTGCAGTGAATTTCCATTAGTATATATAAAGTTTATTAGTTGGAATACATACAAGCAGGGTAAAGTAAGTATTTTAAAGGATTTAAAGATATTTCTACATGACTCAAGCGGAGATATCCCCGCCACATTCCTTATAGCTTTCTTTTGCATGATAAATGCTTTCTGAAAATGAGCAGATGAGCCCCAGAATAACAACCCATACTGTAGCGTTGATTGTACAAGCCCGTAATAAACAAGTTTAAGAATACCCTCAGACACAGTTTCTCTTAATCTCCGTATTAAAAAACACAAAGAACTAATTTTTCCACATACATAGTCAATATGCTTTTCCCAAGTAAGCTTACAATCAACAATCAAACCAAGAAACTTAATTTCGTTTGTACTTTTTATAGATTTTCCATTCACTTTTATCAATAAATCATAATCAACACTAACATTTTTAGGAAAAAATTGCATAAATAATGTCTTACTTGAATTAAGAATAAGACCATTACTATCACAGTAATTACTAAAATTTTGGGAGACGCAATTACATTCACTCACCAAATTTTCGAGATTTAAATGGCTTAACAATATATTAGTATCATCTGCGTACAGGACAGTACGTCCAAGACTAAGACAGCACTCATCGGCAACATTGTTCACAAATATAATAAAAAACAAAGGACCCAGAATAGAACCTTGAGGCACTCCAAGGCTATTCTCCCTTTTATAAGATTTAGTACCATTTATCTGGACCGTTTGCTCTCTGCCCTTAAGATAGGATGCTGCCCAATCCAAAGCAACCCCTCGTATTCCACTTGCAAACAATCTGTCTAATAGAAGTTTGTGGTTTATCGTATCGAAAGCTCGACTTAAATCATAGAACAAACCCACAGAATGTTCCTTTCCATTGAGAGCAGAATAAACAAATTCAAGACAGTCCAGAATAGCTGTGTTCGTAGACTTGCCCGGACGAAATCCATTCTGACTCTTATTTAGTATCCCATTGCGTTCCAGGAATTCTATCAAACGTACCGAGTAACAAATCTCAAATATCTTCGACATTTGACTCTGAACACAAACTGACCTATAGTTCTCCATTTCACTCCTTGACCCCTTATTTTTAAATACTGGGATGCACTTTGATTTTTTAATAGAATCTGGAAATTGCCCACTTATGAAAGATTCATTGATAAGGTATGCAAGAGGATAACATACTATGTCCCTTACTCTCCCTAAGGCTCTACCATGAATTTCATCTAAACCTGCAGCTGGTTTTTGTGTTGTCTTATGCAACAAGTCCCTGACTTCATCAGGTGTGACACAACTAAGAAAGATACTAGAAGGGTCCAGGTTACCAATAGGAGTTTGCAGTCCAGTAGATAAACCTTCTATGAAAGCTTGACGACTGGTTTGAATACTTTTGTCCTGCCATATTTTTTCACTGAATGTCCTTCATTGAGCCATGTCTCATCTAGATAATAGATTTGTCTTCCCTCCTGTCTGTATTTTCGGATATCTCGTAAATACTGGCGTCTCCAACATATTATTTCTTCGTTGTCGATTAGCACTGATTTGCGACTTTGCTTCTCCCAAGTAAAATTTAATTTGTGTAATATTTTCCACAAAGTTTTTCGCCCTATGTCAGGCAAATTCTCTTTTTTAAAATATAATTCATGTAGTTTTCGTCTTATTGTATTTTGCATATGTTCATCAAGGTCAAATGGTTTTCTTCCAGTTGACTTTTTAAGTGGAGATATATTTCCATTTCTCCTCTCTCTTAGAAGCCTGTAAATAGTAGATTCACTCCTGTCATGTTGTAACATGTCGAAACTATATTTCTAACAGTAGCAGCCGGCATTTGATGTACAACAGCATCATGCACATTTAACACTACAGTCTTCGTTTGTAAGCTAATCACGCTCTTACACTTTACTGGGGTAAAACTTGAAGACATTTTTGTAATTATCTGGAGAATGAATAATTGATCTGCTTCAAATTCTCAAGATAATTAATGAAATATTCAGTCAAAATAGTTGCGTTACAAGATTATTTCAAAAATAATTTATTGTTTTAACTGTATGTACTCTACAAATGTATGAAGGTCAGTTACTTGTTTTAACTAACCGAATTTACATTTATATTACCTTTATATATTAGATCGGGTATAAAATTAAATAGTAAATAAATTCCTTAGATGAACTGTGACGCTTATGCTTTAGTACCTGACTAGCATCAGTGACCTTTTCGCGTGCTGTCAGTCCATAAGAAACAGACTATAAAATGAAAAAAAAAATACATAAATAGTCGCGTTGGATCTGTGAGATCCACGCGCATGTTTCTCATATAAACTCCACAAAAATATATACATATATTTATAAAGCCTATCAAACTACACAAAATTAATTATTTTTTGTCAAAATTACAAAATTTAAAATTATAAAAAATACTTACAAATTTAGTCACGCGGATTTCTCAGATTCACTTGCTGTTTGACGTGACGCAGTTTATTCCTCGAAAGTCGCAATGCCACTGAAAGTTACCCTGCTTCAAACTAGGAAGATAGGTGGGGTATTAGATTTGGCCGTTCAAGTACGCACTAATAGTCCCCAATAATATATGAGTTGGATCTCTCAGATCTGGCGCGACCAACGGAGTGTTAATACGTCCAGTATGTCGCGCAGCTGTACTTTGACATGCTTTAGTTAGGTCGATAAGACACACATAAGCAGGGTAGCCTTTACCTGTCTCATAATAAACAGGGCATCGGTTGTCGATCTCCGTAGTTCTCCGAATTGGTTTTTTGTCCCTTTTTAAAAATTGTTATCGTGATACTTTTGTGCCACTCTGTTGGTATGATGAATGTGGTTATTATTTTGTTAAACAGTTCATACGTCCATATTTTATGAGTTCATTGGGGATCTTCGTCCACTCCTGGAACTTTTCTGTTTTTCAAGTTCTTAATCTTCACATTAACTTCCTCCTCTGTAACCATCAATTTGTTTGTGATTTCCTCCTCTGCTTCCTGTGATTAAGGTTCTACCGTATTATCAGTGTTGTCATATAAATTTCCAACTCGTTCAGAGGAATCTTTTTGGTCTGGATGTATTCGTTTACAGGCTTCTTTCTATTTTTGAGCATCTTCCAGACTTTCCTCTGGGCTCCATAAAGATCGTGTTCAATGTCTGTGGAGAACTTCTCTCAGTATTCTCTTTTGATTCATCTGATTGCCGCGTTGACTCTATTTCTTGTTTTTTTATAGTTATTGCAGTTTTCCTATGTTGGTGTACTTTTATATTGTAGGTAACTTTCCTCGGCCAGCCTTTTTACCTCCTGTGTAAACCAAGGCTTGGTTTTGTTTTGCGAGTTTTAAGTTTATAGTCCTTTCCCCTATTGATTCCTGTATGCATTTCTTAATTATATTCCAGCAGTCTTCCACGTTCCTGTCTGTTATATTTCCCGATGTAAGTTTTCCACTTAGTCTGCTTTCATATAGGTATTTGGTGCAGTTTAAATTTCTCTCATACAAATTTCGTCTTAACATCTATAAAACACTAATGTAAAAATTCGGTAGTTTTAGCTGCGCACCACAAATAGGTGTGTATACTATTTTCAAAATAACTTTAGAATCCAATACAGTCACATAGAGACTTATTTTTTTTAATTTCATTGATTTATTTATTTCCTCTTCGCCTCTTAAATGTTATTATATCACATTCGTAAAAAGTTGCACTGTCCATATTTTTCAAAACGTATTGCAATTTTTAGTGTAAAAACAAATCTACAGATTTATTCATTCTCTACAATTGATTTGAATGAAAACGCTTTATCAATTTACAAACCTTCATATCTAAAACCCAGATTAGTATCAACTACTTTTCTAATACCTACAATGAACTAAATTATTGCTTGAAATTGAATTAGTAGATTGAATTGCATTGTAAAACTTATTTAAAGTGGCTTTAAACTTAACAAAAATTACTGAAATCAATGTGACTCATTTTAAAATGCAATGCAGTAGATGAATGTTAGAATATATACTAATTAAAATTGTTACTATATTTACTTAATTAGCTTTCGTTAGAATAACTGCAGTAAAGATGTGTGCAGCACTTCTTCATTATTTTTGCTAATTAGGATACATATTTGCTGAAAGCTAAGTTAGCACAAAGTCAAGATGTAAGACTGAATGGTTACCAATGCTAAGAAGTTATAGAAATTAAATTGTAAGTATATTAAAGAAATGTTCTTTAAGTGTATTATTTAAGATTTTTTTTTAGTTTAAGAGAGCTGAGCTGTCGACTAAATTTTTTCCATTAAATGAATATTTATAAAATAATATGCATTTCCGTCTCGTGTATTGGCAATTATTTTTCTGTATCTTATTATTGATATATCATTGTTGTTGCTTTAAATGAACCGTTAGGTGCATATCTCAAAGGATTCTTAACATGTCTTTCTTTAATATTTTATCTGTCTAGTGTCTTTTTTTGTTTGATTATATTATTTAATAATTGCATTCAACTTTTCTTTTACTCCTGTCAATTTATTTCCCTTCTCTTATAATTAGAGTTGGAGATTGATACTAAAACATATTCTAAGTTGAGGATCTCAGAATGCATTCCAATGGGTTGAGGATTATGTTGTATTCATTAATGTTACCACTAGCTTGTGGTCTTAGTCGATGTTTACTGAAGGTAACACAACTGTTGAAATTCTATTTGTGATAATGTAATCAATTAGGGATTTGTTGTTTTGATTGTATCATAAAATGTATATGTGTGTTCTGTACCATGAATTCCGACGATATTTCGTTTCTGTTTATATATCTTTATATTTTTGGTTTACTCTATCGACTAGAGGAAGGTTTCCTAAATCGTACCACTTTTCTACCTGTACAAAAGTACAATAATCCTAAGAACTATTGGTTATTTAGACAAGTAAATCAAAATTTTAGTTACTAATATGGTGATATTTTGTGCAAGCTTAAACGCTTTTTGTAAAGTGATACAATCGGTACGATTTAGGAAACCAGTTGCCTAAATCGTACCTCCCACTTCCTGAATCGAACCACCTTGGTTAATGTTGAAAATGAAATGAATCAATGAATAAAACGGCAAGAATGATTGAACAAACTTTTTGTTTAACACAGTATTTTCTTATACTCCAAGATACAATACTTTATTTCTCATCGTATTGGAAGCTAAATAGTTTCTCCTGGTCTGCGTTTGTTTTAAGAACTACAATTTAAGCAAACAATCTTCTTGATTTTTACCTTTGAGCCAGCGCAACTTTCGTGAACCCATTTACTGCAAAGCAAGAACTGAACCATGTCCTCGATTAAATTTTCCTCGCAAACCGAACAAAACCACTCTTCAGGTTCGATTTCAACGGTGACTTCACTCTCGGCAGAAGTTCCAGCTTGGTTTAGGATTGCTATATTTGGATCAGTCGTTAAAACGACAGCCTCCTGAGGTTATTTTGTTTCTTATCGATGTCTTGGTCGTCGATTTTTGTAAGAATATGTGACAAATTTGAAAGATGTTGACTGGATTTTGTCACTTTCATGTTTTCAGATAAAGACCTAATTTTCATCTGAAGCTCTTTAACCTTTTCTTTAGCCAGTTTAAGCTCTTGAGCTAGTTGAATTTCATTTTTGGAGGGACTACTGGTTAAAATAACTGCTTCTTGCACTTTTGATTTAGATCCAAGTTTAGATCCATTTCTTTTCTTTTGTTGGTTTTGGAAGTGGAGAGATTATTTCAATCGGAACATTCAGATTTGAAGTTATGTTAGATTAAATTTGTTTACTTGTTAGGAGTAGTTACTTCAACACTAAGAGGCTGATTTTCACCCAAGTGTTTTCTGTCGATCTAAACATTCACTGTCTTCTTTATTCTGATTTAAAGTTTTGTTGAGGCAAAAAATCTAATTATTTAAAGATGGAGACATTGAACTAATGTCCAATGTGTCTAGGTTAACACATATACAATACGCCATTTTTCAATAAAGGCAATAAATGCCAACAAACAATAGGTACCTTACTTTATAGGTAATATTTTATATGAACAATTTAATGAAATTTGACCCAAAGGTTTTACCTTATAATAAACGTTATGCATGAAGCATGTAATTTTCTATTAGTGGATATTGTATCTAACACTTTTAGTGGCAAAATACTTGTATCTGCTCCTGTATCCAGTTTAAAGTTCACATTCTCACCTTCAACTGTTAGTTCCTCTAGCCAACTTGTGTCATACCCTAACTCTACTTCATTGATGTTGTCACAAATGTTTTCCAACTTATTGTGACCTTCACAGGATCATCATCTTCTTGTATTGCCGTTTGAATATCGTTAACTTCTGTTTACACATTTTTGCATAATGGTCCCTCTCCTTACATTTCATACATGTTTTATTATATGCTGGGTATTTAGCTTTTTCGTATTCATAACCACAGAATTTGTACTTTTGTTTTTTTATTTCTCAGAGTATGTACATCCACATTATTTGCACTTGTTTGATTTAGTAAACGCACATGTTCTTTGCTTAGTTCAATTGATTTGCAGTAAGACTGCACTTTATCAAGTTTCAACTCTGCTTCTCTCAATAACCGTTCCTGAACATCTCGATCCGCGATACTTAGAATAAATTTATCTCGTATCATTCGAGTTTCGTACGATGTCTGGCAATAGTCACATCTGAACTCACATAACCCTGCTTGAGTTCTAAGTATTGTAATAAATGAATCGATGCCTTGGTCTGGGTCCTGTTTTAGGTTGTTAAATTTAAATCATTCCATCACCACATTCTTTTTGGGAACATAATAATCTTCAAACTTGATAATTACATCTGTTAATTTCGTTACTGTAGTACTTGGAAAAGTGTTAAATATTTCAATACCAGAATCTCCAATAGCATCTAAAAATATTGCAATTTTAACACCTTCGCCCTGTTCTTTCTATTTTCCAGACACTTTCATATATTTCTGTTTCCATTTTCTCCATGCATCCTGCATGTTGGAAGACTCCTCTAAATATTTTGGTTTTTATAATTTATTTTGCACTCTTAACAATACAGATTTAATTCAATAATTTATATCAATTCACCATCGGTAGACTGTCTTATTTATTTAGCACTGTAACTCTGAACTATTACTGTCTGCCCTCTGTGAGCCACTTATATAGTCCAAGATCTATCCTTCTCGAGCGACTGGAGCTTTCGAGAACAGGCAAGAGGTGTCGTAGAACATTCTACATTCATTCGTGGCGCGCATGGATGCTTCTCCGCTGTATGATCTAGATAGCGCCTAGATCGATGCCATCGGTAAACAATGTGACAAATGACAAATATGGAACATAAAATCTAATGGGCTCCCAAATCGTACCGGTACGATTTGAGAAGCCACTAGACGTACGATTTAGGCACACACGTAGAAGCATAAACCTGCCCATCAAAACACTCTATATTAATGATAGTTTTGCAAACTAGTAATAAACTGCATTAGTACGTACCTTGACAGTCACTACATTCTTAAGAAAAAGGATCCAAAACACTATCAAGTACCCAAAACAGAAAATCGTTTACATCAACTTAGAGAGTAACCGCACACACACACACACCAAACTTGGTCTCGCCTCTACAACCAAGTACTAGTTGCTAGTAGCGCCGCACGAGCGATGTAGTCACTTTATTTCTTATTAAAATTAAGGTGGTCTGATTTAGGAGGCGGTATGATTTTGGCAACTCTCCTCTATGTGATTTCCTACTATGGCGTGAAAATCTCCTATCATGATTACCCTTTCTTTTTATGATGTTTTCTCTAGCTCGAGCTTTAGTTTCCATGGAAATCTACTGACATTTCTTCGGGTTTGCTTATGTCAGATATATGTATTAATGTGCATTAAATTGTCAGATAATAGCTTTAAGTAGTCTTTCGAAGACATGTTCAATATTTTCTATTTTCTGTTCATATTTATCATTATTCCATATATAAAAATATAGTTAATTTAAAAAAGGTCACATATCTCGATTTTGTCTTCGTTAATTTCGTGGTTGTCTGAGAAGAGAGTGTTTATATTCCAATACTTTTTGGCAGGGAGGTTTGCAAGACAATATTATTTTATATATAGAGTAAAAATGCTCCTAACAGGAATTGAATTTCAACTCGATAGCTCAGCGAGAAATAAGCTTTATATGGTACTTTATTTGAAATTTTATTTTTAGCTTAAGTTCTTATATACAACTTTTAAACATTAAAAATATTGTTGAATTGTCTCAAACATATATATGTCAAATCAGAAATTAAAAAAAAGTAGATAATTTTCTCGAAATTATAATTGTATGGTAATTAGTGAATCTCTGTATTTGATATTCTAAAGATATTTTCTCATTTGTTATTAATTTTTTAGGATGATAAATTTTTTTAAATTAGTAATTAGTTTTTTCTGTTAGTTTTTAAATTTAATATAAAGCTTATGCTTAAAATCAAATGTGATAACGTTCACAAAGTTTTCTGTATATCATAATACAGATTTTGTTGATCGCCACGGCACTAATAAGAAAACTAAATTTGATTATAAACACGCAAATTTAAATTATTTTTTGTATTGTATCACTTTGTGTGTGACATCAATAAAGTATGGTGTTATTTAATTTTTCCGTTTTATTTCCTATATCCTATCCTCAATGTCTTGAAAGTACTTGTCAATCAGCAAGTAACTTGTCATAATTCTTGCGTAAACACTTCTAAACGGGCAAATATTTGCAATAACAGCCAGACTATGCAACAGTGTCAATTTTTGAACTGTGAATGACAAAAAAACCAATTACTGTAAGTTGAATAAAACAATTATCGATTTATTTCCATATAAATACGACGACAGTTGCAAACAAATATTTTGCGACATTGCCAAGTTTGCACAAAATAGTGGAAATAAGAACAAAAAGATAATACAATAGAGTAAAAGCAAAACGGAGTGAAAGAAATTCACTTACCTCCGAAAAGTCGATCTGGGTAGTGAATATAACGCTCACACAATTTGCTGAAATGGAGAGAATAGAACAAATGTTTTCCGATATAAACAACAATGGAGCAAGATCTGGGGAAAATAACAGATGAGATAATAAAAATAAGAGGTAAAAAGGAAAAACCTGGTAATACAGGGAGTGGCAGTTGATGAAAATGACAAAATAGAAGATACTGAACAGAAAGTCACTGAGATTATAAAATAAACGGTTTTAAAGATTAAAACTAACTTTTCCGCATCTGTGGCCCTGAACAATATTCTATCATAAAATTGTTACTTGTATACACTTCGGGGGATGTATTGTGCTAACAAACCGAAATTTCTCCAAAAATAACCAAAAATTTAGTATATCTAGTTTTATAGGACCCGCTGTACTCGCTCTAGTCAACTGAGAATAAATAGGGTACATCTGTGAGACACCTTGAACAATACTTATTCATAAAGTTGATCAATCGTATACTCTCTGGAGGCTGTATCGTGCTAACAAACTGAAAATTCTCCAAAAATGACAAAAATTTGGTACTTCAAGAACCACAGCACCCGTTGTACTGGCTTTAGTGAGCTCAATATCAATAGGGTTCATCTTTAAGACGCTCTGAATAATATCCAATCATAAAATGCATCACTTGTATATACTCCGGAGGCTGTATCGTGCTAAAAAACTGAAACTTCTCCAAAAATGACAAAAATATCGTACTCAAAGTACTGTAGCACCGGTTGTATTGGCTCTCGTGAGCTGAAAATCAATAGGGTTCATCAGTGAGATGCCCTGAATAATATTCAATCATAAAATTGGTGACTTGTTGAACTCCGGAGGCTGTATCGTGCTAACAAACTGAAACTTCTCGAAAAACGACAAAATGTCGTACTTCAAGTACCATAGCACCCGTTGTACTGGCTCTGGTGAGCTGAAAATCAATAGGGTTCATCTGTGAAATGTCCTTAACAATATTCCATCATAAAATTGGTGACTTATTGCACTCCGGAGGCTGTATCGTGCTAACAAACTGAAAATTCTCCAAAAATGACAAAAATTTGGTACTTCAAGTACCATAGTACCCGTTGTACTAGCTTTAGTGAGCTGAATATCAATAGGGTTCATCTTTGAGACGCTCTGAATAATATCCAATCATAAAATTGGTCACTTGTATATACTCCGGAGGCTGTATCGTGCTAACAAACTGAAACTTCTCCAAAAATATTGTACTTAAAGTACTGTAGCACATGTTGTATTAGCTCTGATGAGCTGAAAATCAATAGGGTTCATCAGTCTGATATTCTGAATAATATTCAATCACAAAACTGGTGACTTGTTGAACTCCGGAAGCTGTATCGTGCTAACAAACTGAAATTTCTCAAAAAATGACAAAATGTCGTTCTTCAAGTACCATAGCACCCGTTGTACTGGCTCTGGTGAACTGAAAATCAATAGGGTTCATCTGTGACATGTCCTTAACAATATTCAATCATAAAATTGCTGACTTATTGCACTCCGGAGGCTGTATCGTGCTAACAAGACATGTAAGGAAAAGTGGCCGACGACGACATACACACAGGATTTTTTTTCTAAAAACTGTTTTTTCGTGTTGTTGTTGATGGAAAACGTAAAAATAACTCAAAAAAAAATTTCAAAATTCCAAGTTTTTTTGGGGTAAACCAATACTTTTCTCGCATATAGAAAGGTTGGGCGGAAAAGTAAAAGAACAGGAGAAATGAAAATAGAGGACTGTGGAATATTATACAGCGGAGTAGAACAGGACAAAAGAGCAGCGGCAGGAGTGGGATGTATATTAAGTTCCAAATATGTTGAAAAACTCATAGATTGGCAAGGAATTAATGAAAGAAATATGAAAATTAAACTACGGATGACAGAAAAAGAAATCATTGAAATAATAATTGCATATGGACCGAAAGAAAATGACTTAGTAGCAGAAAAAAGCATTTTCTGGGAAAAAATTCAAGAGATATATGACGAGGCTAAACATTCTGTAATCATTATGGGAGAATAGGAAACATCACAAAAGAAACAGAAGGAGTGATGGGAAGCTTCGGCGAAACAGTAAGAAAAAGGAATGGATCCCAACTTATAAGAATTCTGTATGCAAAATGGACTGGTAATACAAAACTCATTCTTCCAGGATAAAGACTGTCACAAATACACAAAAGAAGAACCAGGAAGAGATGAGAAATCAATCATAGAGTAAAATAAACAGAAAAATGGTAAAAGACGTAAGAGTAGTACAGAATTGGGAACAAATCACTACTTGGTAGCAGCAACTATAAAGCAAACGGACGAAATTAAAAATTTACATAAAGAAAAAATCGTCATAAAAACATACTAGTTACAAGAAGCACGAACCAAGGAGAAATACAGAGAACTAGTCACTAATCTAATACACCAACAATACAATGAAATAACATAAGCAGACTTAGAGAGGATATGGAAAATAATTAAAACAATCATAACCGAAGCTGCCAGCAAGACCTGCGGAGTTTCAATAGCCGGGGGCTCGAAGAAGAGAAGCAGCTGTTGGAGTGAAGAAATAAAAATAATTGTAAAGAAGAAAAAACTTGCATGGAAAGACTACTTACGAGAAAAAAACGAGCGAAAAATATGCAAAATACAGAGAAATAAGAAACCTAGTTAAAACAAAAATTTTAGAAGCTAAAGCCAAAGAATGAGATAATTTCGGACAAAAGATGGAAATACAGTAGCAAAAATAATCAAAAACTATTTTACAAAGTTCTGAAAAATATGAGAAGCAAAGGAAAATCAATATCGACTCAAAAGATTAAAAACAGAAGGAAAAATCGTCACAAAACCAGAAGAGATACTAACAAGATGGAAAGAATACTTCCAAGCAATACTAGAAACAACAAATGAGAGAGATGCAGAAGATGAAACACAAACAGTAAACCTAAATAACGACATAGACGACGGAATCATGATGGAGGAAGTAGAACAAGCGGTCTAAACATTAAAGAGCGGAAAGGCACCAGGAGTTGACAACATGAAAGCAGAAATGTACCAGTGCATGGGTGATGAAGGACTTGAAATATTACACCAAATAATAGATACAGCATGGACAACTAAGAAAGTACCAGAGGAATGGACAACACAAGTAACTATACCCATATACAAAAATGGTGATAGAACTGATTGTGGGAATTACAGAGGTATAACGCTTACCTGTAGTGAAAGTAAAATATATGAAAGAATATTGGAGACAAGATTAAGGGACAAAACAGAAGGACGCCTACATGAAACACAGAGCGGATTTAGACCAGGGTACATTACTCAAGATCATGTCTTTACCATTCGAAATCTAACAGAAAAATTCTTAACACACAATAAAGAAATATACCTATGTTTTATAGATCTCGAGAAAGTTTTTGATTCAGTCCAGAGACACCACATCTGGAGCGCACTCAAAAATCTAGAAGTAGGAAAAAATTTAATAGAGGGAATTAAATCATTTTATAAAAACAGCACTACAATTGTAAGAACGCACAACTACAAAACAACACAAGGAGTTATACAAAGTGGAGTGCTCGTCCTTTACTTTTCATAGTATTTATGAATGAAATAATAATACATGCCAACAAACAATCCAGGAAAATAGACGTAGGATACAACAAACTGCAGAATATCACAATGAGCGAATGTATATTTGCTGGTGACATAGTAATAGCAGCAAACAGCCAGGAAAATTTACAACACAACATAGACGTATGGTCAAAATGCCTTCAAGAAAGAGATATGAGAATCAATGTGAGAAAAACAAAAGTAATACTAATATCAAACAAAACAAGAAACACCAACACGAAAATGGATAGACTACACATAGAACAAGTGGACAACATAAAATATTTAGGATAGGATAAATTGTGCAATATAAAATAATTCTAAAGATGGTGCGTAGTTTCAGGTCATATGCGGAAAGTTAGGTGGACCATTGCACTGTGGATTGATCCCAGCTCTTTTCTGGAGTGCTGGAATCAAAGCATAGAAGTGTAAATGATTCTTTCTCTGACATGACCTGTGAGGTACGTCCTTATTAAAATCGTATTGCAACGATAGTGTTGCGCATATAAGACATACATTTTTGATATTCGAAAGTTTTGATTTGTTTTCTATATTTACTAAAAGGACCACATCGATACTTGTGCCTATTCACATCATACCTTGTAAAGACTGCGCTGGATTCCATAGGCGTCGGATGTTAAAGCTGAAGTTACTGTCATTAGATACTTTTACATTAGGTATCGAAATTATTTTTAATTTATATTCAAGTTAATAAAAACCTGTTAAAAAAGAAAAATGAAACAAACATTTCTGTTTGGATATTTTATTGTGCAATACAACTTGATTGATATTAAAGTTTGTGAAAAATTACATACTACAATACTAATCTACAATAAAATAAAAATAAATAATAAATTACCAAATATATAAAGATTTGTGAACAAAAAACTGATGTGTTAGTCACATAATCGATGAAATACAACTTTTGTTGCTAACAAATTTGTATTGCTTTCCCGAAAAGAAACAACAAAAACATTCCTTCTTGTTTGCAATTAGGAGAATCACTTGCACATTTCGCCTTAGCTGCTTGATCATCAGTGAGAGAGAAGTTCTAGAGTTTTTTGTTTTGTTTTATAAGGGTTGGATATATAAGAGATATGGTCCTGATATAGGATACAGTTCCTCTACAGAGCGAGGGTTGGGTGTCTTTAGATTGGAGTTGGTGTGTGCGCGTTCGGTGGAGGCTTGAGTATGTGATTAAAAGAAAGGTCGAATTTTGTTATGGTGGAGGGTAGGGGGATGGTGAGAAATTTAATTCGGAAATGAGTTTTTGAATAGAATAGGTGGTTTGAGTGATTCGAGGAGTAGCGAGAGTTTAACGTGTATTGAAGCTAAGTAGTTAATTAGTAAGTTGAGGTTGAATAGTTAATTAGTTAGTTGAAGTTAATTATAAATAAGTGGCATGTAATAATCATCAAGTAACTGGAAGCGGGTACAGCTGCGTCTGTACTATTCCCTAATATCGGTTCATTTGGCTAGTGAATAAATTCACCATGCTACGGAAAACCGCATAAAACATGTAACACCGACGGGGGGTGGGGGGGTCGCTGATTCAAGTGGAATTACTTTCGCTCCTGATGTCTACCTGATGTTTGTTATAAAGCAGTTGTGTCGATAAAAGGACGGAATTAAGTGACGAAGAGTGTCGGCTATAATGTCTCTGGAATTGGGGATGCACTGACCTATAAACAATAAATGGAATGACAGTATATTAGAATGCGCGAAGAATTTTTACGGCCACTATGCGAGTGTTGAAAATTGGATACGGCTCATGCGCATTATGTATTCTACGTCACAGTGGATGTCTGAAATCAATTATCTGGTGTGCTGTTGTTGTTATGTATGTTAATTCTTATTGCAGATTTTACCAGAGCTGGCACAGCCATTTTCATATTCAGTCGTTCTCGTACGTATGAATCGTTAGATTATAACCAACGTTTTTAAAATTTGTGTTTGTTTTTCGTTTTGCCATTATCGTTTTACTACTGTGTGTAAACTGTGTTTGATTACCAACAGTCATCAGCGTTACTGAACTTTTTGAGACTTTTTTCATCAGTTTTTTCCATAATGGGGAAGAACTGCATGGTGATGTTTTGTAAGAACCAAGGAGACCTTGATGGAGTGGATTATTTCTGGTACGATATATTTTTAATTATTCAAACAATGGATCATTGTTTGAATGAATTATTTTTACATCATACAAAATTATTCCAACCCATTTATGATTACAGCTTAACTTCTAAGCGCTATAGGCCATGGATGAGAGCCTTTGGAAGAGATCCTACTCTGGAAAAACTCCATCTTAGTAATAAGATATGCAGTGAGCATTTTTCAGAAGACTGATTCCATTATGTCAAAGGAAAACTATGTTTGAAATCAAGTGCCATACCTACCAAGAAGCTTGCTAGGAAACCACTCATGATTTTGAACACACATGAACCTAGGTTGGTGCTTACTCAATATTTTGTTGTTTGAAGGTCATTGATCATGTAATGTTTCAGATCCCCATTGTCCGAATAAGTAACTGGAAACAATTAGTAGTAAAAATTGAGAAATAACATAAATTTCAATTTTATTAAATTTCATTTCACAGTATTTTCATTGTAATCAAAACTCTTCCACCCTTTTCTTTTCATTTCAATACTTCATTTCACAGCATTAATCTAATCTTCTTTTTAGGTTAATTTTCATTGAATTTTTCTATTTTTTCTTTCATTATTTTTCATTAAGATTCATTATCTGTCTCCATATCCATATATCAAACTTTCATTTAGACGAGTTCGTTAATGAGCCAAATCGGCCCAGTACAAACAAAATGGCGGCCTGTCAAAGTTGAAAAAAAATCGTATTTCTTTTGTTTTTCATTTGCAAGGTCGGTCCTGTACGGTTGATTGACTGCGCAAGCTCCGGATCCAATTTTTCCAAGAGATCACGTGGTATGCGCGAATTCAATTTAGCGTAATACTGACAAATTGCATTATCCTTCCATTTGTTGTTTATAGGTCAGTGTGGGGATGGTGTTCATTAGTGTGATTGTAAGAATTTCGATGATGATTTTCGTGTCGGTTGATAGGTCATAAGGAACTTGTCGCTTTTCCAGTGTGACTGGAGCGGTTTCTTGTGGGCGTCTAACGATTGCTAGCCTGCGGGGGCAGCGAGGATGGAAAGCGGGGTAAGGACCATCGTAATTTGTACAGGTTGGGGTTTCAGACTTGGGGCATTTTTCTGGGCGGTGGCCGGTTTGGCCGCAGGAGGGACAGATCGGCTTACACCGACATGATTCGGAAGAGTGTCCGCTTTCTGTGCAACGGTTGCAACATTTAAGGACTGGGGGTGGTGAGTTGGCATTGGAAGGTTCGCATTGGTGTGGGAGACCATGGAATAAGATACGAGAAGTTAGGGCTGGGTGGTAATGCATTTCGGAGTTGGCGGTAATGCGGAACACGGAAGTAGGTTTATTTGTGGACTTGGTAAGGGAAATTTTGATTTAGAAGAATTTCTTCAAATTCTTCATGAGGGATGGAATCATCTACATTTCTGCAGGGGAAGGGGATTGTGGGTATGAGGGTTTTGACCGTTCGAGGGGGGGGGGCGTAGAGTGGATTGGAGGATGTTTATGGTGATGTTCAGGTCACCTGTGGTGTTGTCGATTTTTTTAAGAGTGTGGAGCGTGCCTTTCTTCAGGAGGTTTCAAGGAGGGCGGTTCGGTTAAAGTTTGCTTTTAGATAAAGGATGTGTCCATGAAGGAGATCGACGACATACACATAGGATTTATTTTCTAAAAATCGGGTTTTCGTGTTGTTCTTGACAGTGGCGGATCCTCCATTAGGTCATTGGGTCAATGACCTCCCATTAAAAAATAATTCAAAAAAATATTTAAATAGATATATAAAAAAATAAAATATACCTACTATACATATAGTATAGTATTAAATACTAATACTAAGTATTTCTCTTAAATAAAAAATAAAATTTACCTAAAATGTTTCAAGACCCTGTGTAAACGTTTGTCAAGACAACCGTGTAAACGTTATTTCGACCTACATCTCTGCGAAATTCAAAATGACCTCAACGCGTTAAATGGGGACGGAATCTGCCGAACGTTGACAATCTTCGTAACGTGAAAGAAACACGGCCGAAGTTTACATCTCTTGGGTCAAAAGCCCGGGTTAATATGGATGATGAATCGACTTACGTCGTTCGATTATTACACGCTTAGAAAGGAGATGAGTAGAGGGGTTGGCAGGCTGCGTTATATTTTGATTTAAAGGAGATCGTTTTGAAGTCAAATAAGATTTGTGTTTTGATGTAATAAGTTGTTATTGTTATTATTTTGATTTTTGATTCGCTTTTTTGAGGGCTTTTGTTTTAATTATTTGGTGTTTTTTTATTGTACGCCTTTTATCATGTCTGTGGTGCAAATGGTTCAAAATTTGAGAACGAAAAGTGAATTAAACTTTGAAAAACTACTAAAGGAAGGTGGTCGTCCTCTTCCAGATTTAAAAATTAAACAGACTAGCAAGGACCCGGGAATATTTCGTGGACTTATAAATTTTGTTTCTGAGCTGGATCCAATATTCAAAGAATACTTGGATAAGGCTACGGTTTTTAAGGATACTTCTAAAACTGTACAAAATGAATTACTTGATTCAATGTTATTGGTGGCTCAAGAGTAACTTAAATTGGAGATTCAGTCAGCAGAATATATCGCAGTCCAGGTGGATGAAACTACTGATAGCTCGAACAGAACTCAAATGACTTTTATTATACGGTAAATTTTATCCGGTGTCGTTCACGAAAGGTTTATAAAATTTGTAAATCCTACCGGCACCACAGCCGAACATTTATCAGAGATAATTTTTAAAGAATTAGAGGTACTAGAAATTAAAAAAATACCGGAAAAGTTAATTGGACAGAGTTATGATGGAGCTTCTACTATGAGTGGTCGATTAGGCGGAGTACAAAAAAAAATTAAAGAACGATATCCTCAAGCAAATTTTATTCATTGTTATGCTCACCAATTAAATTTAATTCTGCAAAAAGTAGCAAGTCAGAATAAAAATGTCAAAGTTTTTTTCGCCTAATTACAGGAATTTTCCACATTTTTTAGTCGATCTCCAAAACGTACAGCGATGCTCTATGAATTTGTTAAAGTACGTTTACCTAGAGAGGCACCGACAAGGTGGTATTTTAATACGCGTTGTGTGGAAACCGTATTTTTGTATCAAGCTGATATTCTGGCTTCAATAGAAAAGATAATTGAGGTTGAAGAAGACTCAAATACAATTAAGCAATAGGATTAAAAACTTTTTTGCATATCGTGGATTTCCTTTATTGGCTAAATTTTTTCCATTTAATAATGCCTAATTGTGAAGTACTTTTTAATCAACTTCAAAAACATGGTATTGACGTGATATTGGTGAAAAAAATATAGATTCATTTAAAATGCCAATTCAAAAAGTCAGAGACCATATTTTATTAAATGAAATGTTTCCCGAAGCAACTTCATCTTCTTCAACACTCGGTGCAAAAAGACCATGGAAAAATGAAGACTGAAAGCGCCAAGTTGCTTTGCAGGTTTGCGACATAATAATTTCTGAGATTAACCACCGCTTTAGTTTCAGTGATCATTTAGTGATTGCCCAGTTATTTTACAGCGACCAGTTAGAACAATATAAAATTAATTTTCCAGATCGTATTCTTAAGTCAATAAGAGAAAACTATTCTAGTATTAATTACTTAAAACTAAAAACAACTTCAAGTTATTTATGAACGCGACGATTTTAATAAGAGTTCAGGAGCTGTGCCAATGCTACAATTGTTTATTAATAACAATCTCTCGGAAACTGTAAAATTGTTGACTATTTTATGTACATTACCAATGACAACTGTAGAAAGCGAAATATGTTTTTCTACATTAAAGAGAATCAAGACATTTTTGCGTAATACTATGGGACAGGAGAGATTGTCGGCGTTAGCTATGTTAAGCATAGAAAAGCAATTTGTGAATAGTATTCATAATTTTAATGAAAGGGTTATTGATCACTTTGCAAATACAAAAGATCGAAGGCTTCACTTAAATTTTAAAAAGATTTAGATTAATTATTATTTAATTTGAGTTTGTCATATTTAATATGTATAGAAAATAATAAAATGTGGTTGTTTTTTAAGAGAACATTATTTTTATATAAAACAAGCGTGGCCCAAAAAATTTTTTGCCTCTCTGGCTTTGGAAAAGAACTCCACAAATTTTGCGTTTTTAGCGATTTTAATGACTTCTGGGCAGAAATTGGGCATGGGTATTCGAAAAATTTCCGCCCACGGCGAATAGGCCTCCGGGGGACTGGTTAGTGTCGTTCTGTATTTTAAGATTTTGGTCACATCATCTATGACCCCCCTATAAAATTAACCACGAGCCGCCGCTGGTTCTTGATGAAAAACCTAAAAATAACTCAAAAAAAATTGAAAAACGACATACACACAGGATTTTTTTTCTAAGAACCGTTTTTTCGTGTTGGTTGTTCTTGATAAAAGACGTAAATATAACTCAAAAAAAATTTGAAAATTCCAACTTTTTTTGGGGTAAACCAATACTTTTCTCGCATGTTAGATAGGTTGGGCGGAAAATAAAACTAGAAGACTGGAAAAAATGTATTTTAGCGGCTGTCTGGTAGCAACCTTTAGGCTCCGGCTAGCACAGTGAAGATGTTATCCAAATATTTAAAGTGTTGCTTCATCTGAGTAGGATACGGATAATGACTGTGAAATGGACATGTGGGTATGTAACTTCATACATGTTGTAACATGTCCATCGACCTGTTTCGATGTAATATAATAAATTCCGTGTAATTTCCGCTTGCCGTCTCATTAGCCACTCCCAACCATAGAATTAAAACTGAACGTTGAGACAATTGACATTTGTCAATTTCTCCCTGTTCGCTACAAGCTGAAAATCCTCCCTTTTCCGATACCGACGTTGAAGGGAAAACAAGTGCTCGCGTTTTCTCTTGTTCTGAAAGTTTTCTTAATTTGCTGTGGTAAGTGGAAAGTTATATTTTATAATCTCTAAGCTTCATTCGATATAATCGCTGAGATTATTTTTATTGCATTTCTCTCATTTCTGTTCTTTCACATATTCAGAGATAAATTACAGTTGCACATGGTCGCTACATATTCATTTTAAAATAAATACAAATCATTGCTTAATTTTGTGCAAAAACTTGAGAGCTTTTTATGTTGCAAAATATCTTTTTTCAATATAAAGAATATTTTAATTACATTTTAAAAACCCATAGAATATTCATTCGTATGAAGGATGCTGACACTACAGGTTTCAGATATATTTTTTAAAGCACGTTATTTATTCAGATAAGAATTTTTTGGCTCTCATAAGTTTTTCAGAACATTAGTATACTACTAATTTAGTTAAATTGTTTTTTATTGTTTCAATATGGGAGACATATATGTTGGGAAGCTTTCAGTAAATTTTATTTTTGTAAATTAAAATAACTGCCTTCCTTTTTAAACCTGAAAAGCTGAACCAACACAATGTGCCCCATTACGATCAAGTTCCTACATATCCCTGATTCTTGTGTACTCTTAGGTAAGCACAGCAGCTACGTCAGAGCTACGTAACAGTCTCCATTTATGTAAGACACCTTTACCGTTGAAGCCAGTCTCCATTTATGTAAGACACCTTTTCCGTTGAAGGCAGCTTCCATCGATCTACGACACCTTTACCGTTGAAGACAGCTTCCACTGGTCGGAGACATCTTCACCATAGAAAACACCGCTTCCATTCCTTTAGAACATCTAAATCATCAGTTAAGTACCTCCTGTATTTTTCCGTTCCATTATAAGGCAGAATTAAATTAAATTTTATATATATTCTCTTTTATTTGTAATCCACCCGGCTGTGAGAGCCACAAGGTATCGTGTCCGGGTTTGATTAAGTTTGTGCACATTTTATTTCCACATTTTTAATATTAAATATCAATTCAGAGTAAATTCTGTCCCAAGGTGCTTCTACCTTTATCGCCTAGTTTTGTTTGTATTATTTCGTAACGTTTCAAAAGGTAGTGGCGCCCTGAAGTCTCACAGTCTGATCATCCTCTTGGAGTTGAACCACCCTTGAGAAGTCTCATGCCGGGATTTTATTCAAGTGAACGATAAAGCTTTACAATGTATTACCATCATGAGAAGTCGCGCACGGGATGCTGTTATGATAGTGTTACTTTGACACTTACAATAATCGATGAATTGTCAATTATTGGTCTAAATTCAAATGTTGTTATAAAATGTGTTTTTTTCTTGGAAGTTTATAAATAAATAAATATTAAATCATAGTGTACCTAACGCAAATCACTAATCAGTATTTTTACTAGACTTTATTGAACTACTCGCTTACTTTTGAAATTGTCGAGACACCACTTGGACATGAGAATATGTTATCCCTTCACAAACACGTGATTGTTAATGGGCCTTGTCTCATAAAATAAGGTTACATATTGGGTCTTGACAAATGAAAATAACACTGCATAATATATTATGTGGGGGAAGAAATGTACAGAAATTCATAACAAGTTTTTAGTAAAAATTGTAAGAAAGACAGAGAGTTGAAAAGATGTAGTCCTAGGGAACATACCAACGCTCTGTTACCTGGGGTGTAACATAAAATCGGGTTTATAAAATTTAAGATTTACCTTTATTTAGTGAAGTGTTTTTGTAATTAGTTGAAGCTATGCAATAAAGAGATAAAAAAGCAAGATTTCTGGCAAGTAAACTTGAATATACGTCCTATCAAAGTTTCGTTGTAACATTGAAATTTATTTAAACCGATGGTATACAACTTTTCACAGCTTTGCATTTATAATGAGGTTCTTTAGCTGTCAGTGAAAAAAGGAACGACTTTAGGGTAAGCGATTTCCAATTGCAAACAAAAAGCAGCATATTGTGAAAATAACAATATAAAAACAATAAAAATAATTGGTTAATAGTGACTTAAAATATGATCCAATAAACAGGAGCAAAGAAAAAATAAGTTAATGAAGTAATTTTTGTTTTACGTTCATATCTAATTGGTTAAAAGAATTTTTACGTTTGACATATAATGTAGTTTTCTAATTAAGATCGCTTTCACAATTCACATATTTGTAACGATCAATGCGTATATTATTACTTTGGATGAACGTAAGCAGCGTCATTAATCA
The DNA here is from genome assembly GCA_963921935.1 of Galeruca laticollis. Taxonomy (NCBI): domain Eukaryota; kingdom Metazoa; phylum Arthropoda; class Insecta; order Coleoptera; family Chrysomelidae; genus Galeruca; species Galeruca laticollis. The sequence goes on along the minus strand of OY998176.1, from coordinate 13,153,558 downwards.
ACGCTGGAGATCCAGACCAATAATGTCTACCGTAATGTTTAACGTTGCACATCATTCTTAAAGATAAAAAGTAAACGATTTCTACAATCGATAAGAAAGAAAATCCTGTGAAAAGACCCAAAATACCACCACAGTTGGCAAGAAAATCCGTCTGACCATATAATTCGTTTCTTTCAGATGTTATAAATTGTTGATCTTTGAAAAATATCGTGAATCTTGTAAATTGTATTCTAAAACATGAAAAAAATGCAGCATTAATATGTGAAAAACAAATTTTGTTTATTTATATATTGGTAGTTCCGCCCCTTTTGTAATTGATTCGTTGTTCTAATTAAAATAGTAAATCTAATTGTGAACAATCGAAATTAAAAAAAATACTAGGTTAGAGAAAACATGCCTATGATGACATACTTAACTTTTGGTTAACATATCTTGAGGTTTGGAAAAAACTGTGTGGGTAACTTAAGTACGCTAAAGTGTAGTGGATATTTAACCTGAGTGAATAAGTCGACCTTCCGAAGATTTCATTACAATGCAAACTAAAGTTATATCAAATATTAATCATTTCAAAAATCGTGAATAATATTCAAAACAAACAATTTACTCTTGTTCACTAAACGTACCAAATTAGTTGTGTGAACACTCATGTCGATAGTATAATAACAATAACAATTTAATTCAACAAATATTGCTGTTATGAACTCATACGTAGGTCAGTTCCTAGTGTTCAATAGACAACGTCAAGATTACAGGGAATTGTACTCGACTGCCCTTGACTGACGTATGTATCGAGTGTAATAATTGTTATAATAAGTAAATATCATAATGTAAGTAAGTTACTTGTAAGTGTTATTTAGTTGAGTAAATTAATCCCAGTGATACTTGTATTCTATGGTTTCATATGTACCCATGTACTTACGCATATCACATGGTGTTCAAGATTAGGAAATCTTGAATTGAATAGATTACGGTATTTTTTTAAAACGTGTAAAATATTTGTAAATATGAAACTCATTTTGCTTCTTTTCGCCATTGTTATACATTTCAAGGGTAAATTCACTTTATTGGTAGCATTGTAAAAATGTGTTAAGATCTCTTTGTATCCTTTCGGTATTTTTGTGCGTTCAAAGGATAAATTCACTTTATTTGTAGCTTTGTTAGATATTTACGAAATATCACGTTTCGCACTATTATTTGTAAAGTAGCATTGTTAGAGGAAACGAAATAATACATTGTGAAATTTGTGAAAGGCATGTTCTCGCATTGTGTTTGAAATCCTATAGTTAAAAATTTAGGAAAATGTCACGTGTCACACTATTATTTTATTGTGTTAATGGAATCGGAAATGCCGTAAAATGGTATTGCTTGGAGCAAACTAAATAGCGCCTTGTAAAATTCGTAAAAGACTTATTGTCACATTGTATTTGAGCTTCTATGGAAGGTTTGTAATAAATATTTGAATAACATTTCTGAGTAAAAGGACGGCCTCGCCTTTTAAAAATAATTGAAATATCTATTGGAGGCATCCATTGTTGATGGTTCCGGCAAGTCAAATGATACTGGCCAATAGGAAATGTTTATTCCTTTTTAGTCATCCCAATCCACGTGTAATCACGCCCCTTGCAGATTTCTACTAACACGTCTTACAACGTGAAGAAATACTCAAGTTAATGAGTTCAACACTCATTCAAAAAGCATTCACACTTAGTTAAGCCGTTATGACATAGTTACGCAATCGATTAGTAAGTTATCGGTTACATTATTAACGAGTCAGTTGGTTGAATAATGAATCGGGTCCTTAAGTTGTACAACAAAATTGAAACTCTAGTTCTAAGTGTAATTCAAGTCGAAACACATCGTTTCTTAACTAGGTTTCGAGTTCAATGCTCAAGCGAGTTCAACACTCAATCCAGTTCAACACTCAATCGAGTTCAACACTCAGTTAGGTCATCACTCAATTACGAGCTCATCGCTCAATCACTAAGAGTCATCATTACATCACGAAGTGGTCATTACTCAAATTCAGTGAGTCGTCGTTACATATCGAAGTACCTTCAATCAAATTCAAACTGTCAGAGTTACTAAGTCTAACATATCGTTACTTAGTTGCTATACAAGTCAAGTGCGTACTCATCAAGTCGAAACATAACGTTCCCGAATCATTAAGTTCTTATTTACCTTCCGATCTGAAAACCATCGAAGTTCAAACATTATCTCTATCAAATTCAAACGAAGTTTTTCAGTGACCATTTTCTTTACTTCAAGGATGTTAAGTTCAGTTAATGATTAGCCAAATCTCGTCGCAGTTCGATTGCTTTTAAATGCACGTTATCGTATGTGTATGTGTTTTGATAAAATTAATTAGACTTAAACATGATGTAATATCTTCAGCAATTCCATTAGGGAAAACAACATTGTTGTTCGCAACATTACAAAACACATTTTGGATAAAATGACATAATGATGGACAGTAAATAAACTGAATAATAGATAACCCTCAAAGGGCCAACTTAGCGGCGAAAAAAAACTAAACAATCTCTTTCAGCGGTATTATGAAATGATCGATTTTCGGTACTTCCTATACATCTAATTTTAACATTGATGGACCATTTTTTGAAATTAAATACTTAAGTGTAATTATTCCAAATGGGTAAAAAAAATTTTAAGTGCGGAATTACCATTACCCCAATTTTATAGCGAAATATAGTTAAATATTTAAATTCTCACCCTTCAAATTCACTAAAGTTCACTCTAAATGACTGAAACACTTTATCCCATTCATATTTAGCTTGTGACAGTTCAGCATTGTAAGTTAATGAAGTGCACGCTGGTAAACAATCGCAGTCGAGAATACCGTCTCTATCTTCGGTTTCATAATTTAAAATTCCAGATTCTACTTCCCTTGTCAGTAATTCAGCTGAAAATTATAATTGTCAACAATTTAAAAACAACGATCAAAGGAAGGTAGGTAGCAGTAGCAGTAAGATAGACAAGGAAAAAAGATTTGAAACTGTCATTATTGGTTACTTTTCCGATGTATCTACAATGTTGAAGGCATCTACGTTATGGTCAAATTACTCTATATATGGAAAAGTGATGGGATGGTAGGTTTGGAGTTAGTAAAATATTATGAGTTGATATGTGAAAAAAGGTAACTTACTTTGTACGTTAAACATGCATTTCTGACTACCAGGACCACAAATGCGAGTACCGCTTAAATCTGAAAATAAATAGATAAAAATAAAACTTTTATTGGAAACAACTAAATAAAAGAATGCCTATTGTACTTAAAACTATAAAAATTCGCACTAATATTGACATTTGGTTTTGTTCATATAATCTGTTATCAATAAGTATATTCGATAGGAATATACAGTCAGATCAGATATTATAATTACAGCAAAAAGCACAGGTTAAGATGGATAGGACACATAGATAGTATAGGTATCCAAAAAGACAACGAATAGTAGAGTAGATGGAGGAGAAGAGGCAGGCCCAAATGATATTGATAAACGAGGTGACGAAAGACAAATCAATTAAAAACTAGCAACTGGAGAAGAAAAACAAATGACAAAAAATATTGAAGGAGGAAACAAAGCAAAGCTTAACAAAGAAAATTCAATGTGGTGGTTGTTTATGATTTACTGGCAGTAATGCAACTTCCTAAAGAGGATGTTCTCTATTCTATTACATATCTAAATTAAATGTTTTCACGATGTATGACTTCAAAAGTAGGTAATGCATGTTATTGTTTAGTTAGGGATAAAAGGAAATGGCCACCGTGTCGTGCGTCCTCTAATATCTGAAAAAGATTGCTGCCACAAAACAAGATGCAGATGTTGTATTCTATTCGGACAACTTTGCAGGGAAGCAGAAGAATAAATTTATGCTTGTTCTGTACTTATATGCCATACGTTATTTTGGCCTGAAATTAACTCAGAATGAAGGCGATTTTGCTCATTCATTGATAGAGAGGATGGTTAAATGCATTATCAGAAGTGGACCAATGTATACTCTGGATTACTTTATCTCTACCATACGATCTGCGAAAAAAATGGATAAACTTTTCATGTCAGAGAATTGTGCTACAATGATTTCTATTATCTAAAATCTCTGGCCGGAAGCATATATCATCTGAACATGACTTCATGACTTCATTTGATGCAAAGGTACTGAAAGTGGTAAATTATTCTTCAAATTCAGTTTTCTGTATTAACAAAAAGGAAGAAGAAAGATTCAGGCAATATTGTGTTAATCCCATCATTCAATTCAAAACCTGAAGTATCCCTAAAGAAGAAGGACGATCTTCCAGGCTTGTATAAAGGTTTTTATGAAAATCTCTGAGTATGTCCAGCAAGTTATACTGAACTAAAATTACCTGTATTGCGATAAAAATTGAGAGATTCAGGCAACATTGTGTTAATCCCATCAATCAATTCAAAACCTGAAGTACACCTAAAGAAGAAGGACGATCTTCCAGGCTTGTATAAAGGTTTTTATGAAAATCTCTGAGTATGTATAGCAAGTTATACTGAAATATTCCCTGTATTGCGATAAAAATTGAGACTGAACTAACATTTCCTGAACTTGATAATTATTATCATGCCTGTTCATTATAATAACTTTGATGTTCATAATAATTTTCTAATCTAACTGAAATGAAAGATTCTGTAAAATAAAAGTTATTATATATACACTTATTTAGTATTAACTAGATTGGAAAAGTATTTTGTTCAATGTAACTATATACAGTTTGTTTTGTTCACTTTTTTTTACAAAATTATTACTTCGCTTTTTTTATCAAAGTTCTCGTTATTAATATTATTGTAATTAGGCTACTATTCAAACTCTCACAATGTAAATTAACAATAGAGGTAAGTATATTTATGATTACATATCTAACAAGAATCTCTGTATTCTAAATAGTGGTACAAAACCAACTTTTATTAACTCTCGCGAATAGATATTACCTTATCTATTATAAACACTTCGAATATAATCTCCGACTGGTATGTATCCGACGACATTTCAATGTCGGACCACCGCCGGATTAAATTTGAAATGAAACTGGCGCTCACAACCTCCATAAATAACTCGCGACACCAGGAAAACGGACAGGACAAAATATGTCCACTGTTTGAAAGGGGGTCTGCGAGGAGTCGAGGACGTGTTGCCTAACAATAAACGGGATTTGGCAAATTATTCTGAAACCATTCAAAACTTCATATTTAATACATATACGATATCTTGCACCCTCAAGCGAGTCGATCTTAATGGAGCCTCTACTCCATAGTGGTTGATCAGCTCAGGAGGACGGTGATAAGGCAAAAAGTACCAGACTCGAAGAGGATTGGAACGCATACGAATCTGATATCAAGGAGTATAAAACAGTCATTAGACAAAAACAAAGAGAAGTATGGAGCATCTACTGTGAGGAAATCGAAGCAGGTAGACTCCAAAAAGCCCTTTCCGAATATCCCTACCGTCATATCGATATACTAATCAAAGAGGATGGCACTAAAACTGCAAACCTGAAAGAAACCCTTCAACTATTAATATCAACTCACTTCCCTGACTCCAGAACCACAAACACGGCAACCTGAGAGGAAGAGGAGAATCACTACCCGACGGACGATGACTGGCGTATATCACGATAGATCGTCGACGCGGACAGACTGAGGTGGGCCATCTCTAGCTTCTTCTTCTTTAAATATCCAGGAACAGACGGCATTTATCCAGTGGGGTCTTGATGCGTTTATTCCGCACTCGTTGGAAATCTTCAGATCCTCAATGCCATATTCCAAAAAGTTGGAGAGAAGTTAAAGTTGTGTTAATACTAAAACCAGGAAGAATGCAACATTCCATTTCATGAGCATATCGACCTATTAGCCTCACATCGTCTTAAATGAAGACCTTGGAGAGGCTGTGCAAACGATACATAAGAGATGTAGTGATAACTCAAAATCCACTACATCAAAATCAACATGCATACACTCCAGGAACATCTACCGATTCGTCTCTTCATCTCGTGGCGGGCAGCATCGAGAGATAGCTGGAAAATAAAGAGTCCACCCTGGGTGTATTCATATACATAGAAGAGGCGTTTGACAAAACTCCTTTTCTTAAAATAACAAACGGCCTTGCCAACAAGAATATCCCCCAAACCATAAATGGCCGGATATTATTATTATTATTGAATAGATGAGGCTTTTACTTGATGAAGATCCATACTGAACGATGAAATAAAACAATATAGTTTGTTCAAATCTTCATATATTTGAACTAATGTTCAATTTAAACTTGTTGACGCGTTTCACTAACACCGTAGCTTTGTCAAAACGAATGAAGGTAAAATATAAAAATGTCTTAATACATATTAAGACATTTTTATATTTTTTATATTTTACATTTACATACAGGTAAAATATAAAAATGTCTTAATACATATTAAGACATTTTTATATTTTTTTTTATATATTTTACATTCATTCGTTTTGACAAAGCTACTGTGTTAGTGAAACGCGTCAACAAGTTTAAATTGAACATTAGTTCAAATATATGAAGATTTAAACAAACTATATTGTTTTATTTCATCGTTTATTATTATTATTATTTTATTATTATTATTATTATTATTATTACAAATAAATGAGGGCAGAGGAGCTGGCTCCTATTAAGCCCAAAAAAAATACATTTCCAAAGAAATACCTACTAGTAGTGAACAAACAAATGAGAGGAAAAAGAAATTACGATTAAGCTTTAAAAGTTATTAAATAAGTAACACTGATCTAGTCTATTTTTGAATATGTTGACACTTGTTGCTGAGACAATTTCACTCTCCAAATCATTCCAAATATTGAAAATTCTGTTTGGTTAAAAGTTTTGTCTCGATCTAACCGCAAAATTTTCCATTTTAAACTTGAACTGGTGTCCTCGAACTCTCGTGTGCGTATTTAGGGTGAAAACTGTATTTAGGTCACCAACATTATATTTAAGAATTCGAAAGGCTACAATAAGATCGCCTCGTATCCTACGCAGCTCAAACGTGGTAAGATTTGCCATATTTCTTCATATGAAGGTCTTACAGGTCCAAAAGCAACTCTGGTAGCCTTTCGCTGTACACTTTCCAGCAACGTTCTATCACGGTTGCCAGACTGGGCCGGCGTATTCAAGGATAGGTCTGACGTAAGTAGCATACAATTTGCAGAAGCTCTGAGAGGATACTTTTGAGGAGAATTTCCTAATAAGATAAAGTCTGGTATTTGCACGTTTGGATACTGAGAGCACATGATCGGACAACGATAGTTCACTATTCACAATAACACCCAGGTCATTATGAGCGGTTACTGTGATTAGAATTTGACCGTCAATAAAATAATCAAAATGTGGGTTGTTTTTACCGACGTGTAGCACTACACATTTTTCAGTGTTTAATGGAAGTAACCATCTCGAACACCACTGATGTATTGACATTAGGTCGTTTTGAATAGATAGATGACTTGTGATGGGATTGTCATATATTTTTAAGTCGTCGGCATATTGCGATATTTTGCTGGAAACGTGAAACGGTAAATCGCTAGTGTACACTGTAAACAAAAGTGGGCTCAAAACTGAGCCCTGCGGAACTCCACTTTTAACTGGTCTTTTATGAAAAAAGGAGTCACCAACTCGAACCATGTAGAAACGATCCGTCAAAAAGTTTTCAATCCATAGTTTTAAGTTTCCTCTAATACCGAAATGTTCTAACTTGTACAAGAGTTTTCGCTTGGGAACCCGGTCGAAAGCCTGGGAAAAATCAAAATACACTGTATCAATAGGTTCTCTATAACATTATCTCAAAAACAGCAATAAAAATCAGCGTAGACGATGTAACCATCAGTGACTTGGTTATAAAAAGCTGTCCACAGGAAGGAGACTACTGTGGAATATGGTCTTAGACTCCTTGGTCAGCCGCCTCAACGATAACAACTTCTACATAATAGCTTATGCAGATGACCTAGTGTTTCTGCTAACAGGAAGATTCGAGGACATACTCTGCGCTTTAATGCAAGAGGCCCTCAATATCATAGAACAATGGTGCAAAGACCATTCCCTGTCAATAAATCCGAAAAAGACGGAGATGGCTCTATCCACGAAAAAAAGGAAGCTTGTAAAACATCAAGCCCCAAACCTCCTAAATACCAAACATAACTTTTCTTCAGAGGTGAAATACTCAGAGGTCACCTTCGACAGTAAATTATCGTGGACCTCTCATCTAGAAAACAGAGTAAAAAGTAAAGACTGCCATCTACACTACCATCATTAGACCTATGATCCTTGGTCACAATCCCCTTGACATACACATCGAAGAGGTTGTTTCGATGTATACAACCTGATGTATGATCCGGTGAGTTGAGACGTAACTTGTGGTGTGAGGCCCTCAAAGCGGTCTCACTGCTGCAGACCAATACGGACTCTATTCCACCGCGATATGCCTTTCCAATTCCCTACAAGCTAATCATTAAAAATAACGCACAAGTCCCATTGCATCTTCTCAGATGGTTCTAAAACCAATGTAGGCTCATAACGTGGATTTTTTTCCAAACTCCTTAAACTAAACATAAAATGGGCAATGAGCTGCAATGCAAGTGTTGCTTGAACGAATCTCACTGCTATCTATATCGCTGCAATAGAGATTACCAAAAGGAACACCACAGGTAATAATATTTACATCCTCACGTATAGTAGACAAACACTACGAGCCCTGAACAGACCACGTATTCCATCAGGCCTAGTATTGGAATGTCAATAGCGCTAATCGAAACCCGCAACAACAAGATGGTCAGTTTAGGCTGGATCAAGGGCCACAGGAAATCGAAAGGGAATCGGATAGCTGAATCGTTAGCCAGGAAAACACCATCCCAATAACTCTTAGGACCCGGTACTTTCATTGGTCTATCGGCTTCAGCAACGGTTGACCTATTAAAGAAATGCTCCCTCAAGGAGTTTAAGGTTAGATGGGACGACGCAGAAGGCTGCAGGCTTGCCAAGGAACTGTTACTGTATCCGGACAGCAAAATAGCCCAAAAATATCTGACTATGAACAGGTAGAACCTACGAACAGTCACAGTTATTCTGACTGGTCACTGCCACCTACTAAAACACCTCTACAGACTGGGTCTGTCTGGAACTCCACTATGTAGAAGATGTGAACAAGAAGATGAGACTGTCGAACAAATTCTTTGCGAATGTCCGACACTCTCTCAATTTAGATTTTCTGTATTTGGCGAGCTAGTATAAGGGAATTAACTGTCTCGACCCTTACTTCGTGGAATCTCCTCATATTAGTGTTTTAAATGAAACTCACGGTTTCTAGTTAATACCACAATATAATAAGAATTTTCAACAATTTTTATTATATTGTGGTATTAACTAGAAACCGTGAGTTTCATTTAAAACACTAATAGTGTAAGGGAGCTTGCTTCGATCGATGTTATAGCCTACTTCAAATAAGACGGCTGGATGACGAGCTAGAAGGAAGGATGCGCAACGGGCGATTTGTGGTCTAAGTTCTTTGAGGTCACCCACCCATCAAATTCTTACAGATTAATATTTTTTTTGAACACTATTTTCATTGTTCTGTTTTGTCTTGTATTCTTTTGCAAATTGAATAATATTTTTAAATGAAATTTTTGTTCCGTAACCCACGATCCCCATTATTTGCTGATATTGTGAACTTCTGTCATAACTTTAAATTGAAAAAACATTTACTTCTTACGAAAACGACATATTTCATATTATGACATGATGAAACTATAATGGATCCAAGAATGACATAATTCAGTGTGAGGGTGCTTTTGAGGAGTAAATGATACCGATGAAGTGAGGGTGTAACTGATACTGTATATTTTCCATTCTTTTATATAGTGTACTTTCAAGAGAATTCATGAAATTATTATACATGAAACAATTTGAATTGATCCTCCTATGAAATTGAAGTTTTCTAGTTATGTCTTTGTTGCAGCAAATGAGTAATTCTTGTGACTCTCAGATAACTATAAACGTCACTTTTTAATTAGTTATATTGGAATAAAATTCTTGTTTATGAAAACTTACGAGGCATATGGTAGGCCACGCAACCACATTTGGCTAAAGTATGATTAGTCAAACATTCAACTTGACAATTATGCTGCGTGTAACTTTTAAAATAACTCAAATACTTTTCGGTGGGAAAATAACATTGCCTTCTATGCGGATCGTAATTTCGCAGTCCTTCGGAAGTTGTCATCATATCTGGTTTGACAGACACAACTATCTCCTGATTTAGCGGAGCTCTAAAATACTGCTTGGTGTTCGGTACTTCAGCTGGATGGTGGAATAGGATCTAAAACAATAACTTTCGTAAATCACACACTTAAAATCAATATCTTACCGCTGTGTTTTTATATATTACTTAGGAAGATTGAAACAGTGAATCATAACGAAGTATGTTATTTTTTTCAACACACTCATGAACACATAAGGTTGCCTCTTTCTTCTATCGAGATAAACCCTCCTCATTAGGCCTATTTTAAGGGGCGAAGATACGTCCACTTCAATTTTGTTATTATATAAAAAATAAAAATAGGCAGTTGTAAGTACTGCTGACAGATGTGAAAACTCAAAACAATGGAATAACCAAAAGAATTCAATTAAATTTTTTTTGGGAGTACCTGTCTACTTTTTTAAAATTTTAAGTTAATTATAGTCCGTCAATAGTTCTAATAGTGAAAATAAATGATATGATGAAATTAACTGTCTCGACCCATACTTCGAGTAGATTCCTCGAAGTAAGGGTTGAGACAGTCAATTTCATTTAAAAATCATCGAGAGAAGATTTGACCAGAAGTTACTACAAAAACGTTACAAAGCATCACAAAACCTTTGGTTTAACAGAGAATGCCTTAGAAAAGAGGTAATACCAAATTATATAAATATAAAATGTCATACTAAAACACCTCAAGCACAACAAGCTATAGAATGTGCTCAACGAGTAAGACTTAAAGAAGAATTTAAAAAATTGTTTAAAATAAGAGACTCCTTAGACAACTACATAAAAGTTGTACATTCTGAACTCACGTTCCAACTACACCCAGTAGAATTTGACTGTTTAGATGACAAAATCAAAGAAAATGTCAACACGATGAAGCACAAGAAATTTAAGATAGAAGAACAAAAGCTACAGAAACTTGAACACACACAACATAGAATTCAATACTATAAACATCCTGAAACTGTAAGTACTTACATACCAACACACTTTGCACCACGATTTGAAAACTTTTCAGACACTAATTTTACAGATAGTGAAATAGAATTTTTAAATAAAGGTTTAAAGTACAGCATACCACCAAAATTCACGAATAATATTAAACAGATAATGGCTACAGAGTCAGAAATAGCTTTAAAATCTAATTCAAATAATTTTCTTTATGAGAAATTAAAAATTGTTAATTTAATCAAAAATATTGAACCGTGAAAGGTTAAACGTCAACCAAAAAAATGACATTGCAGTTTTAAACTCAATCAACAAGAAAGTAGAAAATAATAACCTAACAATTACAAAATCTGTCAAGGGGAACGCCACTGTCATATTGACAACTTAAGATTATAATTCAAAAATATGTAACTTTATAGAATCTAGCGATGTACAAGTTCTTAGAGCAGGTCCAACAAAAAAGTTTTCTAATAATGTAAGAGATATTGTTAATAATTCAAATTATCTTTTAAGTAATTACGAAAAGAAGTCCATCATTAATAAAAATCCTCATTCTCCACAATTATATGGAACCGTTAAATTACATAAAATATCGAAAGCAATTAGACCTGTAGTTTCTTGTGTTAATACTCCTAATAATATATTGGCAAAGAAGCTTAACAATCTACTTAATAGTTACGTATATGCATCTAAATACTCAATTAAAAATTCAATTGGAACTAATCAAAGAATTAAATGCATTCAGCTTGCAAGATAACTCTAAACTCATTTCATTTGATGTGAACAATATGTTCACTAAAGTTCCTCCTAAAGAATGTGTTACACTTCTAAGTAAATTACTAGAAGATAAAAATATTAATTCAGGAAAAATATCAGATATACTTTATTTATTTGATGTTTGTATTAATCAGAATTATTTCACTTTTGACAATAAGATATATATTCAACATGAAGGTTTACCAATGGGAAGCCCTATATCACCAATTTTGGCTAACATTTTTATGAACAGTTTAGAAAGAAAAATCATTGAAAGTAATATTTCAAAAAATGCTTTATAGGTAGTGAACGACAATAAGATGTATTTTTCAACGATATTAATAATTTTCACCCAAAAATCAAATTTACATTAGAAGTTGAAGAAAATAACCGAATCAATTTTCTTGATTTAACCCCGGAGTGGACGCGTCGGGTCCGTCCGGCCCACGGAGATGTTAATATTGTTAATGCTTTTGCCAGAGAGGGCGTTGAGGTCTGTGCGCCTCAGTACCTTCAAGTTAGATTAGAATGTACGCTAATTAGTAGTTTCAGCGCTGTGAAGTGAATAGCATCGATTCTAGGACTGATTTCGGTCTATTGGACCCAACGCGCCTGTTTGTGTAAGTGTTATTTTTGTGCACCAAAGTTATTCATATTATAAAATAGCTACACACAGGTACTATAACTATTTTTTCTTTAGAATTATGGATCCTTACGTAAGAGAGGAATAGAGGTTGAGAAAATTGTTTTAGAAGTAGAAAGTGACAAAGTTTTTTCGGATTCAGACGATTCCGTAGCTGATGCTGATATATACATCAGTGACCATATATCTGAAAGTGAGATTGAGCCTGAAGATGATGCAGTTATGCAAGAATTACCTGTTCATCCAAGTGCTGGGAGCCGCAGTCATTTATATTTTAATTCAAAATATGGTACAAAGTGGAACAAATATTGTTTTCCAAAAAATGTTCGAACTCGACAGAATAACCTAATTGTTAGATTACCTGGAGTTATAGGACCTGCTAAAGATGCTTCGTCTCCGATAGACTGTTGGCAACTTTTTTTTGATGATACTGTACTAAATGAAATTGTACTAAACACCAATATATATATGTATATATATATATATATATATATATATTATAGTGGATATGTTTTATATTTTAATATTTATACTTATATGATTTAACTTTATTTACCCGTTTTTACCTTCGGCTAGCCCTATATAATTATATGAAAATTTTTAATTGTTTAAATTTTATACTGTAGTCGGAAGCATGAGACTTCTCTCTTTGAGTCCTGGACACCTATTAGAAAAAATTTTTACATATATGAACATTTACTTATTATGATTTCGTGATAGGATAATCGAATGAATGATTTAAACCATGTTCGTGAAAAGTGTTATGGACATTGACTGGAATAAAAAAAATACCAACACTTAAATAAAAATATTTTAATAAATTGTTGAGGAAATCTTCAAAATTTTACACACACAAATATTCCTGAACCTCCTCTGTATTCTTTGATCGTCATGCGCACTGAACGCTTATAGTAGCTGCTTCGGTGCAACGGAGCAACTCTTCCGGTACAACGTTTCTCGTCGTCACAAAATTATAGTATGCAGTTAACATGGAGGATGCAAACGTTTCACAGTTCAATGTGCATCAATTTAGTGCATTTAGAATCATATGGTTGAAAACTTATATTAAACAGTTACATATATAATTCAAGTTGTGAATTAAGTGTGTGTTTGATAGTTATAAGAATAGGTTAGCATGCAAAGCGGAAATTAAGATTGGAAAAGCATTTATGAGTAGTGTGAACTTTGATTATTTTACAAACGAAAAACTTTTTACAAGTAAGTACATATTTAATATCTAAAATTATTGTTGCAGAAAATTAGAGTTCTTTAATTATCCATGGATAAAATTTGGTATTGATTATTTTAAAGTTTCTTTGGCCAATTTTAAAATATTCAATTTTAAATGTTCAAATTAATTTCAAAAGTTCACTTTTCTTTGTTTGTTTGGAATTCCAAATTAAAAAAACTCAAATAACACAGACCTTATATTCCATTCTCGGCGTGGTGGACCTGCAACATCTCGTCTCTTTTCTTAGGTATTCCTTACCCAAGAAATACTCGTTCGGCACGTTTCACTTTTTCACAGGGGTTAATCGACATTAATATCATGAATTTTTTATTGATTTAGATTTAAAATTATAACTTTTACTTTAAAGTTTTTACAAAAACCTTCTCAGAAAATTACATCCCAGTTCCTCATTCCCCAACTAACTCTCGACTCTCTTTTTTTTTCAAAATCAACAACCTTTTTACAATCTCTAAAACACAGCCTCCTAATTTGTTATTCCATTCAACAATTGTCAATGATAATGTTTTTTTTATGGAAATACTGAATTCTTCAATTAAAATAGTCTTGGAGAGTGTCACTTGTATAAATGGTTTAACAATATCTTATAGAATATATTAATAGTCTTTCACATGTCTTACAATGGTTTCAATCCTTGTAATTCCTTTTTTTTTTAGTAAATTTGTTTACAATTAATATACAATTTCTACAATCTAAATTTATGATTTATATATATGGAACTGTTTATTTTTTAATTCTTTAATTAGCACTAATTTCGCTTTATATAAACTCTAACTTAATTTCAAATTTACATTCTCTGTTTTATATTAACTTCCAACTCATTGAATTTAGGTTGGCAATATTATAACTAGATTCAATCACTTCCTTCATTGATTTTGATTTGATAACTAGATTTCTATGACATACAATATGGCTCTTATTCCGAATGTCATATTTCATACAGTTTTATTTTTATAAATTACTTTTTTCAAATTGCAACTTTTTATTGTATTTGCATATCGTTAATAAATTAGTGATTTGATTATTAATTCTTATTATTTTAGGTTTTGAACAAATTAACATCCTTTTCCTGATTCAAGTGTGGACATAGCAGCGTTCAGATTGATTTTAATGAAAATTGTTGACATTGACTTGACCTTAGGATTTATTTGTGAAGGTAACATTTTCTTAAGAATTAATTTCTATATTATCATTACCATTCTATTCCTTATCCTTAATCCATTTCTTAAATTGATGTACTCAATATTTTATAATACATTTGCTTAAGTCATTCATTCGTTTTATGTTAAATTTTGTTCTTAATTAGGTAGTGTCTAATGATACACCATACGTATATACAAAAAAATTCCTTTTTAATTCAATCTAATATAGGAATATTTATCTATACTAGAGGACTGGCTTAACTCCCCTCAAATTTAAATTTTAAAAGGTGTCTATTTAGATAACTTCTTAAAATTTCAATTTTCAATCTGTAATCCATGCTAATCGATCTATAGATTTCAGCTCAGTACTTACATTTCTGATAACAATTTTATTTTTATTCTTATTATTAAAATTTTTATGATATTCTTATAATTTAACCATATCAAACTCATTCCAAAATAATTTCTCATTAGGGACATAACAATAATGATTCTTACATTTTATTCTCATAATTCTTATTCTTATTAAATTATTCATATCTTATATTCCTTACTATTTCCACCGTTTCTTATTTAAAATCTCAATACTTATACTTCCTCCTTTACCTATCTACAATTCTATTTTTTCTATTTCATCTTTTATACTAATAACATAATTTTTAATTATTTCAATGATTTCCTATAATTTCATATCAATTTTCAACCTATATTCATGTCAATTTATCTATTCTTATAGTCGAACCTTTAACTCTTTACTTTCTATCCATATTTATATTTATTTTCATATTTCTTAATCATAATTCATCAACTTTATTTCATAAATATATTCATTATATCATAATTTTCTCATCATATCTCCCTATCTCATAATAATTAATCATATCATATGTGTGGTTGGCTTTACAGAGTAGAGTGTTTGTGAATTAGCTCCTGAAACTTAATAAAATTCTACTGGTACGTACTTAACAAAGAATTTTGAATTTTGTACAAAAATTACTTTATACCATAGTGATGTAAATACAAAAGGAGATATTTTGAGAAGTGCAGTAAAAATTAAGATATTTGGGCCGTTTAGAATCATCAACGCTATCGTTGAAAGGCAAAAAAACCTTATCTTATCAGTCAGTCATTAATAAAATACCTAAATATTAAAGCAGACCATACACGTCTTCTGATTAAAATCCATTGAATTATAAAATGAGCGAAGAAGAGGTTACAGCAAAACAATTACTAGAAGAAATTATAAAAAACCGAAATGAAGTGAAAAGCTATATAGATGCCTTAGAAGTTAGGCAACAAGTCAAAACTGAAGAATTAAAGAGAAGGGTAGAGCTACTCGAGAAGGAAAATCAAGAACTAAAAACAGAAATAGAAAACTCAAAAAGAGCCGAAAAGAAAAATAATATTATAATCTTCGGAATTGGAAAACGAAGCCCACTATTAACCTGCAAAGAAATTTGCGAAGAGCTCAAAAATCTTCTAAATATTAACATTCCTGAGGAAGAAATAAACAATTTTTACTTTCTGGGTAATAACACAAACAGCCCTCTAAAAATTGAATTTAAACGATTTATTTCAAAACAGCTTGTCATTAAGAATAGAAATCTATTGAAAGGACAGAAAATCAGCATTGCGGACGACCTAACACCACAACAAAGAAAAGAACACCAGTTATTATGGAAACATAGAATATTGGCAAAAAACGATGGGAAAAATAACTGCTTCATAAAAAACGGTAAATTATTCGTCGATGGGGATTCATACGATTACGAAGAACTATTGGAAATTGAAAAAACTAACGAACAACCAAAGTCAAATAGTACTCCTTCCACTCCTACAGTTCAAACAAACCAGCCAAGCAGCGCCCAAGAACTTGTGTTGAAACAGAACCTAAATAGTAACACCAAGATTCAAGCGAATCCGTCAAACATCTCCCAGGAACTTGCTTTTAATAAAAATAATTCAGATGCGCCACAAAAAAAAGGAACTGTAACATCAATAACTGTTAACACTAGGTCTCAAATACAGAAACAAAGAAATAACTCTACTGGTAAAAAATAAATACAATAAGTAATTCTCTAACTTCATTTTTTCTTTAAGGTATGATATAATCAGCGTTAGTTGTTTGTTTTTGTTGTCGTTTATTTTGTGTTTTGGTAAGATTATGGATCCTTATATACGAGATAATGAATATGTGCCACATAAGGCAATCGAAATTGGTAATATTAGAGATTACAATAAAACTACCACCCTAGCAGATAAAAAAAATTATAATTTCAATGTTTTACACCAAAATATAAGAAGTATTGCAAAAAATTTTGATGCCTTTTTAACTTACTTTTGTCAACTACAAGATACTTTTGATTGCATCATTTTGACAGAAACTAGAAATCTCACAGATCTGGATGCTTTTCATTTGGATGGTTATAATACTCTCTACAACGAGGGAAATATAAACATCTGTGACGGAGTAGTAGTTTTCATAAAACAGGAGCTAGATTATACCTTTGAGATAGGGAATATTGGACTGTTTAAAATCATCGACATATTTATTAATGTAAATAATAAAGTAATTAATTTAACAAGCATTTATCGATCCCCGTCGACAAGCGTTGACGTTTTCAATAGTGAGCTACAAGTTTTTATTTCTAACGTAACCAAGAATCACTCAGATTATCATTTAATTGTTGGTGATATTAATATCAATATATTGGAGGAAAACAATGAATCCGTAGATGAGTACCTTAACAATTTATACGAGTTAAATTATAAATCTTTGGTTAATAACATAACAAGACCTCAAAGCAAAACATGCGTAGATCATATTTTTATGAAAAATAGAACAAAAAATACTGAATTCATGTCTATTGTTTTGCAGAGCGATATAACTGATCACTACATGACAATTGCTAAACTACCGATATACACAGTATGTGGCGATTTCAGCACAAAAAACAGATTCAAACAACATATTAATTTTACTTCATTAAAAAAATGTTTACAAAAATATAACTGGGCACATTTTATGGCTATAGATGATATAGAAGAAAGTTCTACTTTCTTCACTAACCTGTTAAAGTCAGTCATTGACAAAAATAGTAAAATGGTGAAAATTTCTCACAATAAAATAAAACGTAAAGAATGGATTACAGATGGACTTGTTCAGTCGATAAACCACAGAAATAAACTATTCCATCAATTAAGAGCAAATCCAATGAATTTTCTTCTAAAACAGGAATATACTAAATACAGAAATACACTAAATAACTTAATAAAACAAGTGAAAACAAATTTCTATAAGGACAAAATTAATAATTTAGGTAATGACTCAAAAGCTCTTTGGCAGGTGGTAAATGAAATATTTCCGAGCAAACAAGAAACAATGATCAAACAAATTAGAAATGAAAACGGACAACTTATAAAAGAAGACGAAGAAATCGCGAACTGTTTTAATAATCACTATGCTTCAATAGGTAAAAATATGGCAAGTAATATCCCAACACCATCTGTTTATCATCTACAAAGAAAGCCGTATCAGTCGTCCCTGTTCCTTGCACCTACAACCAAATATGAAGTACTAGAAATTATAGACTCATTAAAATCCAAAAAAGCGCCAGGTATTGACGGAATAAAAGCTGAAACTTTGAAAGAAATAAGAAACGAAATAGCTCAACCACTTTCTCACTTAATAAATAAAATAATAGAGTCCGGATACTGTCCCACTAATTTCAAAATTGGTTTAATAAAGCCTCTATTTAAAAAGGGTTCTAAATCTGAGGTAATTAACTACAGACCCATATCGTTAATCTCAAATATAGCCAAAATTTTTGAAAAAATCCTTAAAAAAAGAATTATTCAGTACATAAATAAAAATACACTAATTTCTTGCAATCAATATGGCTTTAGAGAAGGTACATCTACGCAGGATGCAATTTGTGCTCTAACCTCTAAATTATATAAATATATAGACCAAACCAAACCAGCTTTATGTGTATTTCTTGATCTAGCTAAAGCTTTTGATTCCGTGGATCACACAAATCTTTTGGAAACTTTGGAAGATCTAGGATTCAGAGGAAATACCTACAACTTGATAAAAAGCTATCTGACTGACCGTTATCAATATGTTAAAATCAACAACTCTATTAGTAAAAAGAAATTGGTAGAATGTGGAGTTCCGCAAGGGACAGTGTTGGGACCAATTTTGTTTATAATATATTTAAACAATTTACTGACATTTCAATCTAGTGGTGAGATGATCTCCTTTGCTGATGATACTGCAATAGTGTATAGTGCAGATACTTGGATGCAACTAAAAGAAAAAGCAGAAAGTGATCTTGTAAAAATTTTTGATTGCTTTAAACAAAAAAAGTTATCCATAAACTACGATAAAACTTGTTACTTACCTTTTACATGCCTAGCTTCTTTTTTACCTCCGTATAACTTTTTAACTATACAAGGTCACAATGAAAATATTGTATTGCATTCATCAAATAACATTAAATATTTGGGAGTAACAATTGACAGTCATTTACGATGGAATTTTCATAGTAATCAAATACAAAAAACACTACGCAGTATGTTGTTTAAATTTAAAAACTTAGCGAATATTTTAGACACTCATCAGTTAAGAAAACTATACTTTGCGCTTATAGAATCTCGTCTGAGATATGGGATATTGGCTTGGGGAGGTATTGCAAATACTCACCTTAAGAAAGTAGAAGTCCTACAAAAACAGTTTTTAAAAATAGTTTTTAAAAAACCAAGATTATTTCCATCTGATGTATTATATAAAGATAATAAAGTAATGGATATGCGGCAGCTATATTTTTTTAACATTGCAGTACAGCAGTTCAAGAGAAGGGGATTTCTGGTTTATGTAGATCATGCACATAATACCAGATACAAAAAAGAGACACCCCTAGAAACAGTATTTACTCTAAAAACTGCTACAATGAGATCTCTTGAATACTTGGCCAATAGAGTCTACAACTACCTCCCAAAAGAAATAAAGGATGTAAAAAGTGTTTTTTCTTTTAAAAAGAGAGTTAAAAATTACCTTTGGTTAAAAGAAAGATCTGCAATTAAAGATTTAATTGAACCTAATATGAGTTGAAAATATTGTAATGTAAAATTATTAAATGTATTTATTTTCGTCATATTTTAGTTTTAGTCCTTTTGTTCAATGTTTTCAAATCATAATCTCTGGGATTTTTACATTTTCAAATTGTATCTGTCACTTTTCTTGTCTGTTTTGTTTTTTATTTGACACTGTTTGTTTTACTCATTGTATGTACTTACTGTTACGAACACCGAGCTAACCATGCCTTAGTTTCCCCACACTCAGGCATTGCCTTAGTGGGTAAATCGGTTTGTTTGTCAGCCAGATATATTTTCATAAAATTATTTTATTTTGTCTTTGTAATCCTGTTTCTATAATTATTTTGTAATTGTTTATGATGATGAATAAACTTATTATTATTATATATATTATTATTATATCATATACTTTATAAATATTTCTATCCATTATTTCACTATACTTTTCTCCCTAATTCCTATAAAATTTTTCTTGACATGAATATTTCCTACTTATATCTTGATTTGAAAACTTTCTTTCCTTCTCATCTCTTTTACTGTTTATTTAATTATTTCCTATCTTATCCTTCCTATTTCCTACCTGTCCTTATTAATAAGTGTTTATTTAATTTTATTATGTCCTTTATCTAAGAAATTCTCATAAAATTTACTATTATACTAAAGCTTAACTTGCCATCTTTCTTTGATATTATTCATTTATCATTAATACATTATATTTCCTTATGTTTCAATTTTTTTAGATTACATTAACCACGGATACTGTATGCTGCCTACTAGTACACTACCTATGAAAATTGAAAATCTTATGTGTAGCTTGGTCATTATCTTCACGTTGTATATGAGAATACATCTTATGAAGTAAAATCGAAAAAAAAACCTTACATCTACCTATACTGCTATCTATTTACATGTAAGTAACATAATATTATCTATTCCTCTTATCACTCTTTTATGGTGAATTATACTTATAAATTGATTCTATATTAAAAATACCCCTAATCATGTTTGTTCCTGGGTATGCCAATTTATAACTATTTTGTGCATTATCATTTAATACCTCATAAGGTCCCTCGAATGGCAATTGCAATTTAATACATTGGTCTTCTGCTTTATTAGATGTTTTCAATGCTTTGATTATAACCAATTCTCCTTTGTTGAATTTTGTTCTCTGATGTTGATCAAAGTTCCAATTACTTCTTCGTTGTTCATGCTGGAAGTAGTTCCAGGAACGGCCAATTTGATTATTGTTGTTTTGGAACCTTGGTTCCGCCCTGTTCCTATCTTCCCGCGTATTCTCTGGTACTGTTCTTGGACCAGCTCTTCCCACCATCCCACCTAATATGTGTCTTTTGACAAAGAATTCTTAAATATTTTAAGATTTCCTTTATATATCTCTCAGCTGGATTGGAGCTAGGTCTTCTAATACTAATAAATTGTAGTTTTATTTGTTCTTTATCACAATACTGCTTTAATTTTTTACTTTCAAAGTATGTAGCATGGTCAAGTATAATTCTCTCAGGTCTTCCTACTTCTTCTATATATTTTTCCAAACATTCTATTACCACCTTAGCCGTTGATCTCTTACATGGAAAAGTTTTAACAAATTTGGTATAAACATCAACTATTACTAGTAAATCCTTATTACCCGATTCACTCCTAATTAAGTTTCCTATAAAATCCATTGCCACAATCTGTAATGGTTTATTTGTAATTATCGATTTTGCTGTCATGCTATTGTGGTAATTTTTTTCTTTGGCCAGTTGACATATTTGACAATATTTACATATTTCTTTCACTATACTCAAATCCTTCTTTGCCACATAATTTTCTCGAAACAAAGTCCATAGTTTTCTTGTTCCTATGTGTCCATTCTCTTTATGTAGATGACGAATAATTTTCTGTGCAAACTCCTTACTTATTACAAATACTTCTCTGATCTTCTTTAACCTTTTCCAATGTAAATATCCCCTCTGTTTGGTACAATTGGTTTATTCCAATTTGAAATTTGGTTTGATTGTTCCCTACTTCATCTACTCTACTCAATGCATCTGCTACCACGTTTGATTTCCCTGGAATATATTTGATTTCGAATTCATATTCTTGTAACAACAAGATCCATCGGTGTACACGATTATTGGCATAGCGGTTTTTCAACATAGCTGTAAGTGCTGAGTGGTCAGTTTCTAAAATAAATTTAGCTCCTAATAGATAGAATCTTAGTTTGCTTATGCAAAATACAACACTTGCCATTTCTAATTCTGTTATTGAATATTTCTTTTCTGCTGGCTTAGTCACTCTGGATATAAAACTAATAGGTACTTCTTCTCCATCTTGTATTTGAATTAATACCCCTGCCAATCTTTCTATTGAAGCATCCGTTCTCAAGATAAAAGGTTTGTCATATTGTGGATGAAATACTTTTAGGCTGATTAGAAAAATTTCCTTTAACTCCTGAAATGCCTTTTCTCTTCTATTCTGTCCATTCCCATTTTCATTTAATCGATTGTCTCTTGTATCGTTATGATTTGTATAGCTCCGTTCCACTCTTTGGAGATATCTTGATAAACTATCCATGGCTTTAATATTATGAAGTGCTATTGTTTCAGCTACTTCTGAATTGAAATGTCTGCCAATGTATAGCACTAATTCCTCCTCCTTCATTCCCGGATCTAAGTACTGGGCTATATTATATAATTGCATCGCATAATTATTCAGGTTTTTGCTTTTCTTATAATCAAATTTCCCGAAGTATAACCTTTCCCTGAATGTCGCTTGTTGCAATTCTCCCCAGAAATAGGCTAAGAATTGTTGCTCAAAATCTCCTAAGCTTTGTATCTGTTCTTCCTTGTTACAGAACCACAATAAAGCATGGCCCTGTAATATGCTCCTTATAATAAGCTTGATCTCAACAATATCTCTGATTCCTTTAATTTTGTTTCGAATTATTTTGAGGAATACTTTGGGATGTATATTGTTTATATTTCCATCAAATTTCACCCCGATTTCTAAATTGCTATGGAAATTTCCTGGACATACATTGACTCCTCCACTTCTTCTCAAATTCTCTTCCATTTCCTCTACCGTATTCTTTAATTTCCTATTCATTTCTTCTATTTCTTGATTTACTTGTCGATTTATATCTTCAGTTATTGCTAAACTCATCCCCGTTCTTTCTTCTATCAGGCCATCAAAATCCTTGAATTTTCTGTTTACGTTTTCTTTTATCTGTTCCACTTCCTTTGTTATATGCTTAGCTTGTTTTGATACCTCTACTTTAATATTTTCTGGTAAATTCTCTTCTATATCTCTTCTGAATTCTAGTACTTCTTCTACTATCATCTTTTCTATGTTCTCTCTAATTTTCACACCATTTTCTTGTATTTCTTGTCTCAAATTTTTATTTTTATTCTCCATTTCTTCTTTTACCTCAATAATGTTCTTCTTAAATTCTTCCTGGTTCTCCTTGAGTTCCTTAATCTCCTTACAATTTTCCAATTTGACTTCATCTATTTTCTTTTCCAATCGGTGCATGTTTGTATGAATGTTGTGAATGTCTCCCCTAATTTCTTCCTTCATACTATTCATGTCTCCCCTCATCGTGTCCATATTTATCCTATTTTCTTCAAATTTCTTGTTCATATCTCCCTTCAAATTTTGCATGTTTCCACTTACTGTGTTGATATCTCCTTTCATTGTCTTTATGTTTTCATTTATACTCATCAATATTTGCTGCATCCATTGTTCATTGGCATTAGTTCCTCCTTGTGTTTCCCTGCTCTCTTGTCTTCTATCTTCTCTTTCTTCTTCCGCTTCTTCATCTCCTGTCGCACTTTCTTCAGAAGCATGTCCTTCAGCTTGCTGACCTTGGATCAAATATTGAACCTGGAAATCTCCCATACCATGGCTCCTTTCTTCTCTCTCCTCTTCTGATCCGCTATCATTTCCGACCTGCTTCCCATCGCGCAACATCATTTTCCTATTTTCCATTGTTCTTTTTTTTAATATATTATTTTTATAATCGCCCCACGTTTTTGGGTGCCAATTTATAGTGGATATGTTTTATATTTTAATATTTATACTTATATGATTTAACTTTATTTACCCGTTTTTACCTTCGGCTAGCCCTATATAATTATATGAAAATTTTTAATTGTTTAAATTTTATACTGTAGTCGGAAGCATGAGACTTCTCTCTTTGAGTCCTGGACACCTATTAGAAAAAATTTTTACATATATGAACATTTACTTATTATGATTTCGTGATAGGATAATCGAATGAATGATTTAAACCATGTTCGTGAAAAGTGTTATGGACATTGACTGGAATAAAAAAAATACCAACACTTAAATAAAAATATTTTAATAAATTGTTGAGGAAATCTTCAAAATTTTACACACACAAATATTCCTGAACCTCCTCTGTATTCTTTGATCGTCATGCGCACTGAACGCTTATAGTAGCTGCTTCGGCGCAACGGAGCAACTCTTCCGGTACAACGTTTCTCGTCGTCACAAAATTATAGTATGCAGTTAACATGGAGGATGCAAACGTTTCACAGTTCAATGTGCATCAATTTAGTGCATTTAGAATCATATGGTTGAAAACTTATATTAAACAGTTACATATATAATTCAAGTTGTGAATTAAGTGTGTGTTTGATAGTTATAAGAATAGGTTAGCATGCAAAGCGGAAATTAAGATTGGAAAAGCATTTATGAGTAGTGTGAACTTTGATTATTTTACAAACGAAAAACTTTTTACAAGTAAGTACATATTTAATATCTAAAATTATTGTTGCAGAAAATTAGAGTTCTTTAATTATCCATGGATAAAATTTGGTATTGATTATTTTAAAGTTTCTTTGGCCAATTTTAAATTATTCAATTTTAAATGTTCAAATTAATTTCAAAAGTTCACTTTTCTTTGTTTGTTTGGAATTCCAAATTAAAAAAACTCAAATAACACAGACCTTATATTCCATTCTCGGCGTGGTGGACCTGCAACATCTCGTCTCTTTTCTTAGGTATTCCTTACCCAAGAAATACTCGTTCGGCACGTTTCACTTTTTCACAGGGGTTAATCGACATTAATATCATGAATTTTTTATTGATTTAGATTTAAAATTATAACTTTTACTTTAAAGTTTTTACAAAAACCTTCTCAGAAAATTACATCCCAGTTCCTCATTCCCCAACTAACTCTCGACTCTCTTTTTTTTCAAAATCAACAACCTTTTTACAATCTCTAAAACACAGCCTCCTAATTTGTTATTCCATTCAACAATTGTCAATGATAATGTTTTTTTTATGGAAATACTGAATTCTTCAATTAAAATAGTCTTGGAGAGTGAAATCACTTGTATAAATGGTTTAACAATATCTTATAGAATATATTAATAGTCTTTCACATGTCTTACAATGGTTTCAATCCTTGTAATTCCTTTTTTTTTTCTAGTAAATTTGTTTACAATTAATATACAATTTCTACAATCTAAATTTATGATTTATATATATGGAACTGTTTATTTTTTAATTCTTTAATTAGCACTAATTTCGCTTTATATAAACTCTAACTTAATTTCAAATTTACATTCTCTGTTTTATATTAACTTCCAACTCATTGAATTTAGGTTGGCAATATTATAACTAGATTCAATCACTTCCTTCATTGATTTTGATTTGATAACTAGATTTCTATGACATACAATATGGCTCTTATTCCGAATGTCATATTTCATACAGTTTTATTTTTATAAATTACTTTTTTCAAATTGCAACTTTTTATTGTATTTGCATATCGTTAATAAATTAGTGATTTGATTATTAATTCTTATTATTTTAGGTTTTGAACAAATTAACATCCTTTTCCTGATTCAAGTGTGGACATAGCAGCGTTCAGATTGATTTTAATGAAAATTGTTGACATTGACTTGACCTTAGGATTTATTTGTGAAGGTAACATTTTCTTAAGAATTAATTTCTATATTATCATTACCATTCTATTCCTTATCCTTAATCCATTTCTTAAATTGATGTACTCAATATTTTATAATACATTTGCTTAAGTCATTCATTCGTTTTATGTTAAATTTTGTTCTTAATTAGGTAGTGTCTAATGATACACCATACGTATATACAAAAAAATTCCTTTTTAATTCAATCTAATATAGGAATATTTATCTATACTAGAGGACTGGCTTAACATATATATATATATATATATATATATATATATATATATATATATATATATATATATATATATATATACAGGGTGTCCCGGGACTAATGGGAAAAAAGTCAGGAGCGTATAATCTGAGCCAAAATAATGTTATTACTTCATATAAACTTTTTCTATGCCGGCCCTAGTTTTCGAGTTATAGGCCCCCAAAATTTTAATTTTGAATTGGGTTTTAATTTTTATTTTTTGTACTAGTTATTTGATCTTTATGAAATTTACGGCAAAGCTATAATGTACGTGTACGTTTATTTTGGAAAGGTAAACAGATTTACAGTTGTGTCTTGAAGCCAGGGACGGACTACCCGCAATGGCTAGTGATCCAAAACTTTTGCAGGGATGGCACACCCTGTATGTATATATCGAAATTGACTTCCTCACACATTACGCTAACGAAAAGGTACTCTTGTTGGAATTCGATAAAATAAGCCGTTTCGCTAATATTTACCGTTTTATTAATGCACTAACTACCAATTTACCTAACTAACTTATTAATACGATGTCCAAGATTTGCCTACAGTACTACAAAAAAATAATTTGATGATAGCATATGATAGAAACATTGAGAACTCATTTAATGGGAATCAAATAGGAACGGAAACAACGTAATTAGTTGCGTTTAATCAAAATTACGAACACAACATTATTAAGCCATTAAGAAAACCTCTAAAAAGACAAGTTCAAAAACATTTGACAAAAACTAATTCCTAAACAACAACAAAAACTAACGTTATTGTAATAAGTGTTCAATATCAGCTCCTCCCACTTCCACGCACATTCTAAGTATACGAAGGTTGTTTCTTTGCACTTGAAAGAGCAATCCCATATTATTTCTAATAACATTGCAGTGTAACATAATTCTGTCTATTAAATCTTGCCTTGTTTGCACAGGTGTTGCGTATACCTTACTTTTGAGATAACCCCAGAGAAACAAATGTATAGGATTAACGTCTCCTGATCGCGGTGGCCATTGAAAAGGGCCTCCACGACCAATCCATCTATTAGGAAACCTTGTGTGTAAATGCTGGCGTAAATCTAAACTGAAATGAGGAGTGGCCCCATCATGCATGAACCATAAATTCCTACGAGTTTGTAGAGGCACATCATCAAACAGGTTCCATAACTCATTTTGCAAAAACTCCAAATATCTCTGACCGGTCAAAGTACCGTCAAAAAAGTACGGTCCTATCAAATGATTGCCCAAACATTAACCATGAATCTATGCTGGTTCCTAGTTTGGATAATGCCATGTGGATTCACATCATCCCATAAATGCATATTGTGAGAATTAATGAATCCATCTCTGGTGAAACCAGATTCGTCCGTAAAAAGAACGTTACTAATAAATGTATTGTCTGCTTGTTGTTGTCGCAAAAACCACTGGTCGTGCAGGATAATCAGCCACTGTCATACTGTGTACTTCTTTCATGTGAAAAACTGTTCCTTTAGGACGCGATGAACAACTGATTTCGAGACGTTATGTTCTCTTGATAATTTTCGTAAACTCGTTGATGGTTCATTATCAACTGCATTTAACAAGTATTGTTCAACTGCCACAGTATGTACGCTTCATACTGGACC